>OX454417.1:30578617-31178617 GCA_949715475.1 Microchrysa polita | reverse complement strand
ATGCCCCGCCCATTGCAGACGTTGAAGCTTAACGATTTTCGATACTTCCAGTTCATCGTACAATTGATACAACTCATGGTTGTATCGGATACGCCATTGGTCTCGCTCGCGAACGGCCCCGAAAATTCGCCGAAGGACCTTTCGTTCGAATCGGTCTAGCAAAATTTCGGAGGCTTGGGTAAGGGTCCATGTTTCGCAGCCATAACATAGCACGGGTCGGATGATCGTTTTGTACACGCGGAGCTTCGTGTTCCTCTGCGCAAGTTTCGAATTAATTATAGGGAGGACCGAGAAATATGTCTTATTGGCTAGTTGTATCCGTCGCTTAATTTCGTCGGCTTCGTTGGCGTCCTTTGATAAGTTACAACCCAGATAGTTGAAGTTGTCTACATACTCGATATTAAGGTCCCCCACTGTGATGCTTGAATTTGCTGGCGTCCTTGTTTTCGATTGCATCATGGCCTTTGTTTTGCTTTCGTTGATATGTAGTCCAACTTCCTTTGCGGCGTTATTGAGGTTATGCAGGAGGCTTTCTGCATCACCCAACCTTCGAGACATGATGTTGATATCGTCGGCGTACGCTACTAATTGAGTCGACTTGATGAGAAGCGTTCCGCTGCTGTCCATATTCATGGCTCGAATTACATACTCCAAAGCAAGGTTGAAGAGCGTCGGCGCCAGCCCGTCGCCCTGCTTGAGTCCAGTACGAGTTTCAAATAGGTCAGTGAGTCGGTTCTGCCAGCGTCCGCTCTAAGGGGGGGCGAGCCGGGCGGTCGCCCGGGGCGCCAAATTTTAGGGGCGGCTTTTTAGCTAGCACTCGAATAAAAAAAAAGATTGAAAAAAGCCGAAAGAAAAAAAATCAATACCTATCAACTTCGATTTAGTGGATAGGTCTGCGGTTTCCTTTCTACAGATGAAATAAAAAGGGTCGAAAATAAAATAAAGAATAAGGGTAAAAACCGGGTTTTTTGAGGTTAAAGTTGTGTTTTGAAGACACATGATCCTTGTGAGGCTATGAAGAGCCCACAATTTATACGAAGTGATGCATTTAGAATCCCAAAATGCTAAGTAAAATCTGCGCAAATTTTACGTCTGTGATGCTAGCACCCGCCCTACTTTCGAAAAGCAAAGTGAGACTATTCGCTCAATTATGTGTTGATTAAGTTATTCTTTGAAAAAGAAACACAAAACATACATTGGAGAATTACTCGTATGTGCTAATTTCCTTCCTTGAATATTTAGTTCATCTTCTTTTCACCAGAATTAGAGAGTTTGCGTGAAACCTAGTTTTTGCCTAATTTTCAGAGGACGAAATTGCACGAAATTTTATTGTTTCATTTATATGAGATTTGATTTCCGGAAGATGAGATCTAAAGTTGTTGTTTAGTCTATCGAGTAACAGGAGAGCAAAACCACTAAATATAGGTAAATATTGAACTCCCAAAGAAATTCATATGAAATCAGAAATAGGGAGTCGAATAAACGCTGAGCACATTAAGGCCTTTAAAACATACTCCTCTGTGAGAATTGTTATCCACAAAGGCATTATCAATAATAATTTGGAGTTGTTTTCCATAATTTCCATCGACTTTTGGCAGCGTACTTTAACTTCAATTCGCCAAACCTTCGCGTGAATGGATGACTTAAGTTGGTTCCCATTGCATTCATTCAACTAGCATTGGAGGGCAAACTGCGAAGAAGATGGTTTGGATTTAAGCCAGATGAGGGATCGAACCCCAGAACAAATTGCCAGAGCTTCCTAATTTGTGTTCGAACATACTAATATCGGAATTTGGCTAGGTTCCCCCGATTGAAATGAAATTTCAAACAAAGTCTATATGGCCTTGCTGAACTGTGGTGAATTAGAGTACCTATGAATGATAGCTGAACGGTGGTTTGAATCCCAATGTAACCATGCATTTTTGTGTAAATTATTTTGGAGCAACGACCATTCGTACAAGCACTTGATTCGAGAGAAAAAACCCCTTTGAATCGATTCTACAACAACCATTCTATACATCTAGATCATTGTTTCCCAAACTCAGGGGCGCACCTCTTAATGAGGCGCGACGATTAGGGAAGAGGGGCGCCAGCACAACTCTAATGTATATGCTGAATTATGCTTTCCTTCAACACCAACCATTCTGACTCGAATTTCTTTCGAAACTCACCAGGGGTGGCCCGTTGTTGCAAAATGTTGCAAATCGCCAACAACTTTATTTTCTTCGATTAAATTCGTTTGATGACCACACAGCTGATTGAAATTATTGACTAAGCTCGCGATTCTAAAAAGGACCGCACCAGTCAGCTAGTTTTTGCATGGATAGAATTAATCTTGCGGATTTTGGTCTTTTCGAATGACTGACGGCCGAACTCACGATGAAAATCGGCATGCGGAGATCGCGATCTTTAAATACTTCGAAAAAATTCCAATAGTTTAAAATATGAGATACACTAACAAAAAAATGTTTGCACACCTATTTTCTTATGAGTCGCCAGGATCAGCAGACCTCGCAAGGGAGCAAAAACTGAAAAGATTGGGAACCACTGATCTAGATACTATGGATATCTACTATCAATGTATTTGGTACAGTACCAATGGGCGGCAATTTGTCCTCTTGCCCGGGGCGGCGTAAGTGCTAGAGCGGGCGCTGGGTTCTGCACTTTGACCTGCGAGACGGTATTAGTCATCGTCATCCTTGTGAGTCGCACTAACTTTGCCGGTATACCAAAATTCAGCATAATGTTGTACAGTACACTTCGGTCGATACTGTCGTATGCCTGCTTGAAGTCGACAAAGATTTGGTATACGTCGATTTTGTATTCCCAGCACTTTTGGAGTAGTAGCTTCACTGTGTAAAGCTGATCGGTCGTTGAACGACCAGGTCTGAAGCCGCCTTGATACTCGCCAATGATTTGTTCTGCGTACGGATTGATTCTCTTTTCAAGAATTTTTGATAAAATCTTATAGGCCGTACAAACTAATGATATGCCCCTGTAATTCTCACACTTCAGCTTGTCACCCTATTTGTGAATTGGGCAGATTATGCTTTTGCGCCAATCTTCGGGGATTACCTCGTCGTTCCATATTTTCAGCAGTAGCACATGTACAGCGTTGGTCAGGCACGTTCCACCATGCTTCAGCAGTTCTGCTGGGATCTCGTCAGCGCCGGGCGCTTTATTATTTTGGAGCGACTGAATGGCAAGACTCACCTCCTCTACTGTTGGGGGTAGAACGGGAGGGGCTGGTTCGGCTAACTGCTCAAGAGCTAGCTCCGCGGGGGATGTTGATGATGCATTGAGGAGCTCTTCAAAATGCGAGGCCCATCGTTTGTTGACGCTTTCGATGTCGCTGATGATGTTACCATCCTTGTCCTTACATAGGCTTGTCCTGGATTGATATCCGTTCTTGATATTATTTATAAGTTTGTACGCCTGTCTAGTGTTCTTACTGGCTAATCTTTGGTTTATTTGCTGTAACTGCTCGTCAAAATGTTTGCGTTTCTTACGTCTAATTAACTTATTAGATCCTCACTTTCGAATGCTGAATCGAAATTCAGAATGGTTTCTGGCAACTGCTGATACGGCTGTATACAATGCCTAGAAACAACAATTGGTCCATTTAATTCAGGATTATTTACGGGAGCAAATATAAAAGCGGATGAAACTGGCCGGATTGTTGTATCGTTGCTCGCCAAATAATTTTTAAATGCTAAGCTAAGAGTGCGAAATTGGGCGACAATCGCAAAATGGTTTTGATGGTTGATGGCATCAACTCATTTAAAAAATCTGCCAAATTTTCAAAAAAGGTCCGTTGTATAGTTCACTTTTAACAGGTACTAGTCAGCTACTTTTACCACGATGATAAAAATCGATTCTATCAGGCTTCGAAATGAAGACAATAAAGGATAAGGAATTGCAGAAAGTCCATGAGAATCCAGATTTTCGTTTTCGATTTTATCAGTCTCTGGATTTTTTACTGTATTTTTGGGGATTTAAAGGAGGTGATTCGCACAGATTTTGTTCCAGAATAGAAGAACGGTTACTGGAAAATGATGCAGTTTTTTATTGGATCAATTCGATGTCGGATCTATGTAGAGACGGCCCGCTTAGAGCCTGACTGTTTTCCGCTCCCAAACATGAAGTTTTGGATCGGGGAAAGCGGTTCACGTTAAATGTTGAGATCAACGTCTCTTGTTGTGCAATGTTTCCCGAATCCTATAATTCCGAAAGCATGAGAAACTTTAAATGACCATACTGGGTGGAGAAGCTGTATTGACGTGAAATAAGCTAACTAACTATCCATCCCATCGTTTCCGATACCGCGGGCTACCTGCGGCAACCGGCTTGTTTGATAAATAATAATTGTTTCTGGGCCCAAGAGCTGTTAATATACTCCTTTATCCATTGAAATGCAAACGAGCCGTAAAGTTCATTTTCTCCGTCATATATGTATAGGGGTGTTGGAAAGGCAATCAGAGTTGAATTATGTTTGTTTTTATGGGTTAAATTACACCTAAGCACATTTGACTTTGTTTTGGGGAAATTTCCATTATGAGGCTTTTCAGATGCTTAAGTCATTCGAAGATGAAGTAAAAGCTCAGCTCTCCAGGATTTAAAGTGAAAGATCCATCCTGCTTTTTCTAGATATGGATGCCAACCATTTCAGGTATCGAGTATAACTGGTCTCGCTATGCTTCCTCCATCTTCCCTCTTTTTTACGTCTTTGTTAGATCCCTTTGTTTGCAGAATCTAAATAGCTTTTTGTCCCAAACTTGCTATTAGCTTCAATGTATACTAAAGTTAATTTAAGCATACAATTATTTCAAATAGTCACAAAAAGTCCAACCTATAATTGAAAATACATAAAGTACAAAATTTTAATGATAAAAATGACATTATCAACACATTATGTACAAAATATTCGTAAATAATTGCGTCGCTATATTCGATAAATGTATCTAAAACAGATCTGTAGTTTCCTATTTCAAACTTTTATTCAATTCGCTCAACTTTAATGCTATACATATACATTCCACACATATTTACATAGTATATTGATAAAATTAACGATTAACAAAGTGTTTCAGAATCCTTGAAGTAGATTGACTTAAGGGAAAATACTGACTTTTACATTTGTATTTTTGTAGAATATTTGATGATTAAATATAAATTTTTATATATTAATTATTTCCAAAATAACGTCGCCAAAAATGAACGCCCCTCAAAACTGTCAAGCCCTTGCTATTTAAATGTCACTATAATTTTGGTTGTTTTTAATTATTTGAAAACAAAAAATACATTGTAAGATGAGAACATTTTCAATCTTTAATAACAGTAATCATCTGTTATTAATTTATATATTTCTTAAAAACAATTTAAATAATTTTTTAAATATTTCTTAAATATTAATCGAGTTATCCTTTAACATCTATCTATATAAAAACCTATGCAATGTGTGTGTATATATACTCGATACATATATATACAAAATATCTAGCGGAACTTCAAACAATATGTAAACAGTATTGGCAAAGGCTGTATAATTTGGAGGGTGACAAATTTGATTTAGAACGAGCTTTACGACTTAAGCAACACGAGGTAAACATATAACATAAACGGATGCGTAAATCTATGCATAAAATTTTATTCAAGAAATTTTTTTTTCTGAATTGCCACAGCAAGAAATTGACTGCTAATTTACATAAATAAGAATTTAGTGAATCGCATCGGAATATAGATATTTTTTCTTTGACTTCTTCAATGTTGTTTTTTTTTTGTCACGGACAGTTTGTTTCTTCTTCTTTTTCAATATTTTCATTTAAATATGATTTTCATTTTAGTATAGTTTTGATTTATTTATTGTTTTCTTGTTTTCAATATGCCATTCTATAGATTCTGCTATATAGTTTTTTTAATTAATTCAATTTTAGTTAAGGAAAGCTTCGTGGAATAAAAAAGATGTAGAGTTACAAATGACTGTTAAAAATCTTAAGCCAATATGTTGGGCTATATGATTCAAAAAAGTTTTGTACATCTTAGGTGTTATGCAAGTGAACGCAATATGTTTCTACCCTTTACTTTGTAGCCAATCTCAAATGTGCAACAAGAGGTTTTTTTTGTCCGTCTCTTTCTTTTCGCATTTTCAATCTTCCTAAAAAAAACATGATTTTTTTTTGATTTTTTTTTTCATAGCCTATCGGCGCGTTTACAATGTCTGTGTTGTAGATTAGGAACAGCCATCTTTTTCGCATTGGGTCAGTTTTTGAGTGGCCATAAACTGTCCAATCGAACTGACGATGGATCGTCTCGATATGTCTGATTGTATCGAAAATTAATGGTAATGCAGTTTGCTAAATGCATACAATCTGACAAATCATGACGGTCCATCGGCAGATCGATTGGACAGTGTATGGCGACACTTTCTAATCTACTTAACACACAATCCGCGAGGGCTGTAAGCTCCGTGCTATCTTTTTTTATTGTAGCTTTTTGAAGCCGGCATTGTATACGCACTCCTGGATAAAATTTCCAAATTTTTCAAACGTTCGCACAAAGTACTTTAGTTTGATTTAAATTTAGACGCACTATGCTCTACAAGGGGTTAAGGTATCTATAGTAAGACCTTGACATAACTATGGAAAATTAGGATGCCATTTTTATACGTAAAATTTCTTTTAATTCTGTATATGTAATATAATATGATCAATTACTGTTCGTTTCGATAAATCTTGCATTTTCTTTTTTCAAATTTCTTGGAGCTTATCTTTGTATTCCTACTTCAGTGCTCAGTGTCTAAAAAAAAATGCTGCACTGAATCGTTTGGTTTTTGGTAGCTTTACCCAACGCCGTCTAGACATCAAGGCTGCAATGTAGCCCCTTAAAACTCATAAGCCGACTATTAAAACACGTCATAATTACAAGATGGTGACGTCATTACGAAATTCCCCAAGAAATCAGTGGCTTGTGTCACGATAATCGTTCTGCGCGGATATAAGGTTCCATCATTATACATGGCTAAGATTCCTATATCTAGCTTTGGCGTTGCTTTTCTATGTAGGAAAAAAGCGAAGATGGCGAGAATTGTGCTTAAGCATTCGTAGTTTCACCCAAATTCGACTAGTGCAGATTTGTTTATTAAAACATATTTGTTTGTGCTCTACTCTGAAATCATCCAGAGCGTTCCAAAAGATGATTTATAGGACCTTCAACTATTTATAGATTTTTTAAACATTTTGTGCATTTCGCAAAAAAATTTCTATGAAAAATTGTGAGTTTTACGAGTCATCAGATGGCACCTTTAAGAGTTGTAGGATACACATAGTAAAAGGATTTCTGAAAGTCGTGCTTCCATGTTTTTCTTTTAAATTCGAAACGAACCCAGGATAAATATGGTCGACAAAAAATAAGTTTAAAAATACATTCCTAAGCAAAAAGAGTGAACATAATAAATAAAACAACAAAAACATATTTATTACAGACGAATTACGAGAAATTTGTGAAGAATATTTCGAACGCATGTATACGTGTGAAGGTCAAAAATGGGATCTGGAATACGAAGTCAGGAGAAGAGATTGGGAGGTACTGCAAAAAAAAAGAAACACAACGAAGTAGTAAAACATTCATAGGAAGCAATACACGATGTTACCATATCAGATACCTTATGAATTTCGTGTCTCCTATACACTTCGCAGTCATTTCCACATGTACACAATTTTGCCTTTTTGTTTTCTTTTCATATACCGATACACATACATTCCTATTCGAAAATATTTTCAGGACATTAAGAAAAATATTTTCCTTGTAGTCAAGGCGCAAGGCACCCAATTTGATTTTGTTAATTGCGAATTGTGGAATTGTTCTTGCGCTTTCACTTTTTTGAGCCACTGATTTTTTTTATTGATTCTCACAACATGTACACACGGATACATATACATACACATAAATAGGGTATTTATGTTTTCTATCATTCTTTTGCTTTTTGTTTTTTTTTTGTCAACTTTACAAAAAGCATGTCGGTTTAATGACATTGACATTACTCTCTTTTTGTGTCGCTGACATTCATGTTTTTTAGATGAAATTCAATTCGAATCAAACTTCTTTTTGGGTAGATTGTACATATACATACATACGTATTATAAATGTGAACAACGTACTTCACATGACACATTATTGCGTTAATTTTTAGGTTTTCATGTATTGTAATTGTAAATAATTATAATAATTAGCATTATATGAATGCAGATATTATGTGCGTGCCCTAGTCCATGTCTGACCTTACCTCAGCTTAAGATTAAAATAAATCAGACAGTTTTTCATAGAATTAGATTGAGTTGTAGCTCACTTCGAGATATTAGTACAAAATAAAATTAAGCCGGATTCGCGTGGCGCGGAGTTCGCCCAACCACGAGTAAAATCACGTCAATCGAAATTACATTGACAATTGCAAGTCGAAGCTCAATAGCTTCTAGTCACGGGACCTGAACAACTTGCTCGGGCTCGATGAATAATCGCCATTACATACCACGAAAGGAATTTTTGCTCGTGGTTCGGCGAATCTGATGCAAAGTTGGGCCAGTTGGCCTCTGTCAACGCAGAGAGAGTGAGAACATCTTGTAGTACAGATTTTCAAAAAAGAAACTTTTTTCTAAGCAGTTGTCAAGACAAACGATAAAAACCGACATATGTTTTACTGGGATCCAGAATGAAAATTTAAAATTGATCAATCGCTCCGACAATTCGTTTATCACGAATATTTTAGTTGAACACAATTTAGCAAGTCGTGCAAACACTAAAAACGTTAAATATAAATAGAATTTCGTTACTGGCGTATCCCAGAAAATCGTAAACGATGTGTTTTGCTTAATTTAAGGCTGAAGAGTTCGATTCAATAACAACTCATAAGTTTATCGCTACAAATTAAAAGACGTACAGTCGTACACTACAAGGGTTATTACGACTTGATAAAACTCTCTAATAATTCTGTATAGTAAAATATAAGTCCGTTTTTAGCCTTAGTCTTGTATAAAGTCAACCTATTCATTTTCATTGACAAAAAAAAATGTTTAAAGCGTTTTTTTCGTCGGCAACATGCTCTGACTATCTTAGTACTCGACACTTGGTTTGCTTTATGATTTCAATTGTTTTAATGCTATTGTAGAGCTTTTACGTATCCTTGATCATAAATACTTTGTTATACTAGCAAGTAGAGTTTTTTTTTATGTTTTCAAAAGAATGGATCACAACTACGACCAAATGTACGCTTTGTAAATATGGTTAGTAATAATTTTTGTGCACCTAGAGAATATTTTAGTACTTTCTGTAAATTAAAAACAAAAATATTTCAATTACCTCAGGTAAGTTTAGCTAGGTTATAGGCTAAGCCTTCGAATATAAACAGTGAATTTTATTTCAATTAAATAAAAACGATTTCAATATAAATATATCTGATATTTGCGATTTTTTATGAATTTAATGTAAATCCTTTTATAGTTCTTGAATTCAATGTGTGACGTGTTTGATTTAGAGATGAAGCGCGAGTCTACTGTTATCCCATATATAAGCCAAAGGCTATTTTCTCATTTACCCATATACAAATAAATTGTTCATATACCACACAAGCATTATGGAATCAGTCCGATAATATTAGTGAAACCCAACTTTTTTATAGTGTATAATGAATGTTAGGAGTTTAAAAACGTTGTATTGAAATTCTTAGAGTTGTGATTCATTATTTTCGAATATTTTGTTTTTACTTGCTTTCCCTTTCCCATCTGTAAAATGTCCTCTTTCTACCGATGTTATACCTAAATTAAATAATTCTCCAAAAGATTGAACCAGTTGAATTTTCGTTTTAAATTTTTATGTATACTATTTTCATTAAACTATATGTGTGTGTAAAAGATTAAAAACTGACAATCAAAAACTCTATTAAACAAATAAATTTAATAAGCGTAATTCACTCTAATGCTGTTAATAAATCAATAAAGTAAAATTCTAAAATAGAAATGTCTAAAAAATAGAAAGTTATGTTTTGAACAAAAGAATATTATGATTGACCTATTTTCATTGGTTTTATGGCAAAGCAGAACTGATTATAACGTGATGTAGGGTTACTCGATTTATAATTTATTGTATTCAATCTAATGCAGTTTATTTGAACAATTCCCTAGCAAAAGTAGCAGCAGTATGGCACATAAAATTGTTTAAACTAACACTATTATTTTTTTAAATATTTACTCTTTAATTATCACTTATTTAACATTTTAATTTTTTGTTTTTCTCAATCTGAACACGCCTATTGGCTTAAACTTTAAATAATTTTAAAATTGTTCGAAAAAACATTTGTGTTTAATATCATTCAAGGCAAAATCTTAACAAACCTATTAAGTTGGGGCGCATTTTTCATTTTGTCTGGAATGGGGTGTAGCCCAGGGCCAGCCTCAAAGATAATTTCGGCCTTGTTTACACCTTCTTTCATTTTTTCAGCAAAAACTGAGCTATTTAAGTGATCCCCACACCAACGCGTCACGAATTTTCCGTCGCGAATCCGCGGCACATTTTTTTGTGCCCACACCGGCGCATATTAGATTTATGTAAGGAAGGGACTTAGACATGATAGAGAATAACTGCAAGAACTGGCCAAATACAATTATTTTAACATTTAAATCATGCTGCAATTTTCGTGCACTATATCAAAATGTCACGGCATCTTTACTTATTATGTAAAAGCGTAAGCGGAAGAAATCAACGTGAAATTCGACATTTTACCTCTCCATGTCTATACTTATTCTTAGGATAAAATCATTGGCATGCGCAAATTGATGGAAATATGCAGTGCAGTACAACCTTGTTATACCGTACCCTAAAAAAAGTTTCGGCAGTGTTCGATTTGATTGTTTGAATTACATCTTATCTTGTGCCCGTCGAATGGTTAGTCTTATCGTATAGAGAAGACACAAAGCTTGAACATTGTTTTGTGGCTGTTTTGAAGTGAATATACATATGTATCTGTTTACTTAGCATGCCCAATAGGAAAAAGAGCGCTTCAGAAGGGCAAAAAGAGCGCTTCTCGGGAAGCTGAGAAGCGCTTCCCATCTGCATTCCTCTTCATGTACCTACTTTTTAAAATTGCATGTCCGCGGAGGCAAGCAGTTCCGTAAGATGCGCTCTAGAAGCGCTTCTAGAGAAGTGAGTGGTAAGCACTTCTGGAGCAGTGTGCTATAAGCGCTCCAAAAGAACTTGACATTTTACTAATTTAAGTGAATGAAAAGCGCTTTTAGAGGATTGAATGCGAAACCCGAACATGACGCATTGTATAAAAAAAAATAACTAAGTGAAATTTTCAAATTTATCCGTTGCTTTTTCAAATTATGAGTATGCTGCAAAAAAATCAAAACACTTTAAATTCAACAAGACGAATGACGTTCACTTTTCACGTTATGAAATAATCTAGAACAACGGTGTATATTCGACGTGTGCGGCAATCGTCGCAAATAGTCGATGCTTTTCTATTACGATCTTAAAGTGCTTCCTCACCATTCGTAAATATGCTTCTGTGGAAGCGCTTCCTCCGAAGCACATTTGGAAATGATGAGGAAGCGCTTCTACGTCGCTTCTATCGGAAGCGCTTCTATTTTTCTTATTGGGTGGTTACGCAAAATGCGTACTTACATACAAGCTTGAATATTCGATTGAATTGAATGTTTACTTTGCATAGTTACGCCATATTTTGCTTGGTTACGCCATCGTATGAAATTGCATAATCATTTTTAGTAGAATCCTTACGTGATTCCTTACGTTTTCCGTAACTATGTAACTACTTAGGGACAAACGCAAGCACCGAACAACCAGGATCCTCATTTCCTGTCGTATACTATTCATGAATGCAAACTATTGACCTTGTATTCTTTCGGAAATCCGTCGATATCTCTGCAATCCTTTGGTGTGGCGGAACGACCGAGGTGGCGCTAGACTCACCATAAAATTGCCGAAAGGGTCATCGGATCCTCTTTATTTTTCCGGTCAGTGCACAGGGTGGTCAGAGATAATCGTCAACCTGGATTGTGGCTACAGCAATTTCACAATCAGCTTCGTACTACTTCGACAATCCGTCGATATCTTGGGAATCCATGAGTCTAGCGAAACGATCAAGGTTTCGCTGGACTCGCAACAAAATTATCTAAGGTGGCGTCGGAGCATCTTTCCTGCGCAGCTCACAAGGGGATAACCGAGATAAGTACAATAATTCACAAAGTGTATGCTTTTGTTAGTTGTCAACCTAGATGTCGGTCACAGCAATTTCACGATCAACTTCGTACTATGCACTTTGGAAAATCGTCGATGGCCGAGCGATACGATCGGGGTGTCGCCGGACTTGCCACAATAGGGCAATTTATTTATGTAAGTCCAAACAACGAGTAAAAACCTTCCTTTCTTGGAATTCATGTTTCCAAAAATGTTACTTCTTTTACTCATCCACTGATACCATAAAACACTCAAAACTTAAATGCTCGGTCAATACCTAAACAACTCATTCCAAATCTACATCTTTTTCGGGTACACCAACATCAAGTTCTACTACACTGCACCTGTCAAATATATTATTTGAATAAAATGACATTAGGTAGCAAATATTCGAACCGGAAAAAATACTGCAAAACTGGCGAATATTCGCGTTGGTGTGGGCATCTCCATACAACGCAGTGTGTTACAATTTTGACGCCGCGGAAAAATTCGCCGCGAATATTCGCTGACGCGCCGGTGTGGGCATCACTTTATACGGAAAAATTATTATGAATAATTATTATATTTATTACAAAAATTTGTAGTGGGAGTTAAAGTTCACAATCGCAGTGACGCACGTGACACGTGTCTTCGTCATTTATTGTTTACGTTTGTGAAAATTGTTTAAGGCTTCACCACATATTCTGTTGAAATTTTTATTCCATAATTTAAATTTATATGAGTATGTAAGGGTTGCTCACAAATAAAAAAAAAATATTTCACCATATCTCCAGTCACTGTTAGGATGGTTCCAAAACCTAATTATACCACACTAATGAATGAATGAATTTTTGTCATAATTACGCATTTTCTTCATTTTAGTTCGTTGAGACAAGTCTATAAATTATTATCCGATATCCATTCCAATCAATGGATTTCACAGATTAATACCACACTTTTCGGAATGGCTGCCTATTTTTTTTAAAGAGTTGAATACTTGTAGCGAGGACTCTTATTGGCTGATCCGAATGTCAGAAACAATTTGTAATGAGACTCGACAAATGGCGAGGTATTTTCAAATTGTCCAGCCACAGTAAGACCCCGATAATCCGGACCCGAAAAAACCGGAATCCCGATAATCCCGTTAATATTTATGCAAAACCTGCAACAGAATGCATTGGATCATATTTTATGTCGCTATTTTTCCTTTCCCAATTTTTGGGTCTGGAAAGAGCTTCAGCATTCTTAGCACCTTCGGTGTTCGTGCTACTGGACGAAGGCGATCCAAAATTTAAGCACATTTTCGTTCTGGAAAATTTAAATTGCAGTTTTAACTTCCGTCTTAGTTTCTTCAAATGTGTCTATAGAATTAATTCTTATCATTGTTTTACCATTGATATCATTGTTTTAACGTCGGCGTTTTAACGCCATATGATCTTTTCGCCACGCCATACTTCCGATAGTTTGAACAATCTTTTTGATCGTAAAATGAGTTGGATGTTGTATATGGTTTCATATAAACCGGTGGCTATTCTTCATTTTGTGGCTGTAACGGTCATTCTTCATCGAATATAAATATATTATTTTCGCTCCTAAAGAGCCATCATCAAATAAAGCACACACCAACGAGCCAAACATATGAGCAATCACACACACATATACATAGATACATTGCATACACACATTCAAAAACATAAAGAAATTGCTTAGGCTCTTCATATACCATGGAATCGATCGTACGATGTACGATGGATATAAGTCCATTTTGGGAACTCGTCCATACGTACCATATGTACGTTTGCGATGCATGGTGTCTGATGACTCTTAAAGTATCTATAATGCAAAAGCCAAAACCATCTTTATACAAAGCCCGGAAGCAGAACACGTTCATATACTTAAGCGCCAAATCATAGGCCTGTTCAGATCGAAAATTTACATTGCGGTAAAGGCAAATCGGGTTGGGTCGCGACAAACTTTACACGAAAAGTATTGGTTCCCGGTCGATTTTCGTCGCGAAAAGTGGAATGTGTCGTGAATTAAAGTGTCTAGAATGCAGTGAATGAACAAAATCCCGACAAAAAGTGAATTTTCCACATGTTTTCGCGATTTTTATCAGAGCAGACACGGTTTTTTTACATGCGCGGTGCTTGTGTTAGTGCATCGTGCAACGTATATACGACATGTTCATAGGCTCGTTTTGTGTGCATGTATTGCTGCTTCCCGGCTTCTAGTGAAGGTGGTTTTGGCAAAAGCACATACATATATCTGTCTCTGTCACACAAAGCACAGCGAGTACAAAAACCATCTATCGCCATATACAAAGTTATCGCCTTACAGGATTCCAAAGGACGACACCTATCACTTTCGTTGCAGTGTCGCTTTGTTAATTTAGATGGAATTTACTTTTTGAAGAAAGGTTTGAGCGTTAATTATTGGTTATGCAATGTCACATTGTGTTATTGGTACAGAATTGATGTTTCAACAAGAGTTCGAATTGAACTTATCGTGAATTTTACATGAAAGTGCCGGCCATATAAGATACATTGGGCGACTGTCGCCTTAGAAGATGATCCCAAAATGACGAAAATGACTATCGCCAGTCAACTGTCGCCTTACAGAATGTCGCCACCTGGTGTTTGTATTCTCCTTGTTTAATGTTGCCTCTCGCTCTTTGCGCGAGCCCTCTAATATTGGAAATATAGGAATATGTAAGAAGTTGGTTTATTATATTATTTGACTGTGAACACCAATGATTTAAAACTTTCCTTTTTGGTTGTTGCCAAATCGCAGTAAATTTAAACAGTGGTGCAGTAGATGGCGAAATTTCATAAACCCTGGCGGTAATGCCTGGTGGTCATGTAAAGGTTGAGTTACAAATAAAATTACAAAATTTGCAAAAATGAAGAGCCATTGAAGGCTGTTTCTTCAATTAAGAAATATGGGTGTAAGAAGATGCGTTTTAACTTTTTCGCCGTATTTGATATGCTACACTGAGAAAAAAAATCCTGTAAATTCAAAAAATACGCATATGATTCAAAGAGATTCAAATATGATTTTGCTTCATATTTGTTTCCCTTTGAATCATTGTATAATCCCTTTATTTCATAGACTTTTTAATTCAAACAGATTTCCCTTCGAACTAATAAGGTATTCCTTTTGAAAGTCTATCTATAATCACTTTAAATTAAGGTGATACAGTGTCAATTTAATCAGACCACAACCATAAATTGAAAAGATTTCCTTTTAATTTAAAAGGATGGACTCTTTGTTTTAAATGCATGAACTCAAAAGAATACTTTAAATTACACCAAAAGGAGTAATTTTCACAGGGTGTTCTTTCCCTGTGAAAATTACTCATAAATGAGTTTTGTATAACTGACCTCGCTATAGGTGTTGGCGACATTTCATTTACCTCTTTACGCTCTAAAATGCATAATAAATTACCTGCCTACGGTGGGATTCGATCCCGCGATCCTATGATTTGAAGACTAACGCCCCTAACTACTACACCACACAGACTATACGGGACGACGTTTATAATTTACACTATACATTGTGACATCGCTTTACCACACTGCCGACCAACTGCGAGTGTAAACAAAAAAAAAATCATATTGAAAATTTGGATTTAAGGGTTTTCCCATTAATTTAAAAAGGTTTCCTATTGAAAATTTGGATTTAAAGGTTTTCCCATTAATTTAAAATGATTTCCTATTGAAAATGTGGATTTAAAGGATTTCCCATTAATTTAAAAAGAATGAATTTGAATTGAAGCGATATATATTTAAAAGGAAAGGATTATATTTAATAGGAATGTAACTCGATTTCAAAAGGATATCGAGTTAATTTTAAGGGACGTTATTTTTCTCGGTGTAGTGATCCGTAAATCAAAATCTGGGAGGTTGCAACCCTAAGTGAGTGAGTAAAATAAGATACAAAAAAGTAGCTATACATACTTAACTAAAAGTAAGAGCAATAAGAGCTATTATAATTGTAAGAAAGATGAGAAGTAATAGAGGGTATCTCTCTACGACCAAGAAATATCTCTTGAGACTAGAAAAGAAAACCAAATGGTGACACTCAACAGGGGGAAATTCCTAGTATCTCAGTAGCCCATTCTCGGAATATCCAAAATTTTTAGTCGTAGGCAAACCTAATTATTATCTGAGCTAATATTCAGCGGAACAAAACTAAATTGAGAATTAAACATTAAACTTTGACATGAGAACTCTCTGTAGAAGGATGAGCAACACGTAACAAGAGTAAATATTGGGCACGCTATCCAACATTTATCCCTTGATATTTTCAGAGAGATATTTTTATTTTAATGTACTTGAGTTCAAAAAACCTGAGGTTTAGTTTTACATAAATAAAAAAAAAACCTTGGATGATATTAAACATTATTGAGAATTTTTGTAGTTCGTTTTTGCGAACGCAAAAATAAAATAATAATAACATTAAAAATAATTTTACGTCGACACTTTTTTTCAGCTTCTAGTTGACTTTTTTGGTAATTTTTCTATTCACTGAATATGGTAGAATTAATTTGTTTTTTTCTAATTTATCTTATGTACTTTAACGTACTGCAATACAATTATAACCATTTTTTTTTTGTTTTATTTTAATTGTTTTACTTACTGTCGCAAATTACTAGTCCTTTTTGTTGTATTTGTATATTTTACTTGTAGATGTAGCATTTTTTCTTCAACACACCATTTCAGTAAACATCATAGTTTAAGTTTTTGAAAAAAAATAATAGACATAAATACCCTATTAGCCGCACTGTGATACACAACACACATAAACAAACACACGCCATCTATTTTTATATGTAGATTACACAAATATAGAACGAATCCAAAAAATTGATTTATGAAAAGAAAATAATAAATTACATAAATTGTGTTCAACACTGTGTTACAAATGTTTACATGTTTTTTGTGCCATACTGTGCAGTACCTCGAATCCGAAAGTGTTCATGTTGATAGTTTAAATTAAGAAATTATATAAATATCTGGATTTTTCTCTTCATCCAAAACATTTAAAAGAATTTGTTTTTTCATTCGTAGCTGTTGGTTGATTCATTTTCAAAATGTTTGCAATACAAATTCAAGTACAAATCATATTATCCCAATGTCGAAAATATGTTTAAAACGCGAAATCCTCTTTTGTTCGATTCCATTCCATTTTGTACCAATATCTAATTGTCGTTTCACTCGTATGTTTAATAAATTTTTTAAATTTGCAATGTGTAAGATCTGTAATTAAAAAACAAATATTTCAAAGCAATTTATTTGCTTAAATAAATAGTAAATTGAATATATAATGCATACCATTTGTGAAATACTCGGTAAAAAAAACACGAATACATGTCTAACAATTTTGCAAGTTCTTAAAAATGTCCACGTTAAAACCTTCATTTTTAGTAGATTTGAAAATTACTTCATAAGCAGGATTAAAACATCAACTTAATGCTATCAGTGCGGTTTCAAATATAACCATACCAAAGGAAATGAAATGATATGCAGTAATTCCCTTATTGATTCCATTGAAAATGTTATGTGATCTTTGTATCAAAACCTGAGAGCAATCCATAAAATGTTCCCTCATAAGTATTGTCGACTATTTGAACCGATTTTCAAATAAAAAACGTCTAGGACCTTAAATATTTTTTTTTTTTTACGTTTTTATTATCTTTTATTTATTTTATAATTTTTTTTTCCTTATTTCCAAACTATCTATGTTTCTTCTAGTCTTTTCTTCCTTTTCTAAGTATCTCTTTTTCCTTGTATTGTTTTCATTTCTTCTTTTCACTGTTTTTTTGAAGAAATCACTTACATGCGAACTATTATAGAAAATGTGACGAAATTTTGGATGATTTGTGTTCTTCGTTGTTTGCATGTATACACATACACGCACACACTCTTCGTTGTGTTGTATAGTGACCCTATTTTCACATGGTAGTACGCACTGAAGAAAAAAAAGGTGCTCCTGAACGTATGACGACGACAACTTACGTATTACACTCATTATTTGTATTTTATATATTTTATTTAGAATATAAAATAAATTTAAGAATTTTTACGCTTTCTATGTTGTTTGATGACATGACTAATGTTTTGGGTAATTTTCATTAGTGCTAATACGCTTTCGTTGTTTGTCTATGCTTAATTAATGTAATGTTGTAGTTATCTTCTTGATACACTTCAGTAAAATCTGTAGTATTTGTCTTAACTAAGATTGAATCAACATTTTCTAATTTAATTTTCTCTTTATTAACATGTAGATCAACGACCTCAATGCTCAAGTTAACGATCTTCGCGGCAAATTGTAAGTATTTTATTTTAACTTAAAAGTTAAATTCATTTCGTTCATTTGACATTAGTTAATGGCTTTTTATCAATTCAATTACAGCGTTAAGCCAACATTGAAGAAGGTTTCCAAATACGAAAACAAGTTCGCCAAGCTCCAAAAGAAGGCTGCCGAATTCAACTTCCGTAACCAACTTAAGGTTGTTAAGAAGAAGGAATTCACCATGGAGGAAGAGGAGAAGGAGGTAAATATAAGTTAAAATTAAAATTTAATTAAGTTTTTTCTTAATTTCCTTTCTCATTTCTTTGGACTCAAAACAGAAAAAGGTTAGCCTAATGTTTCATTCATATTGTTTCGGATATCTTCTGTTTAATTTGCCAGAAAACATGGGTTATCCTGTCCTATTTTGGGTACATAGAAATGCAGCTAAAAGCTAGAAATGAAATAAGAAATTAAAAAAAGATTGGATAGGGAAACCTAGTTCTACTAGGAATGATTTTAAATCAAAACACAGAATAATACAGACAGGCAATGGTGGTATTAAAACATTGAGTTCTTGATATGCAGCAGCAGAGATTTACAGAATCGTGACACATCCATTTCATTTTTCCATGATACTCGTTACTTATGTTAAAGAAACAGAAAATCACAACAAAATCTAGAAATATTTCGTAGCTCTCAATATTATCTTGTTAATTTTAAATAATCTGATTTTTCTTCATAACACAAAAAGCGACGAGCCAAAGAAAAACGCGAAGAGACCGCCCGGGGTGAAGTGAAACCATCTGCAATTAAGGCAGCTCAACCAGCTCTTGCCGCTGCCGCTGAAGCAGAAGCCAAGGCTAAAAAGGAACAAGAAGAAAAAATTGTGGCACGTCGAGCAGCTGCTGCCGCTAAAGCGAAAGAAATTAAAGAGGCTAAGATCAAGGCAGCGGCAGAGGCTAAGGCCAAGGCAGAGGCTGACGCAAAGGCAGCTGCCGAAGCCAAGGCTAAGGCCGCCGCCGCACCTAAAGGAGCAGCACCAGCAGCAGCACCGGCGGCTGGTGCTGCTGCTTCACCTGCAAAGGGTGCTGCTTCACCTGCCAAGGGAGCTGCCTCGCCTGCCAAGGCCACAACACCGGCCGCGACACCTGCTCCAGCAGCAGCTGCCGCACCTGCAGCCGCTCCAGCGGCCGTAGCGGCGAAATGTAAGACTTTTTTTGCTGTCGCGTGTCAGTCATGCGTATTGTCACACAAGTGTCTGTCCATTCTACGTTGAATCGTGACTCGTGAGGAATTATTGTTGATTGTATCAATGAATTCGAATCTCCCAATGTGATTTATCAAAAAACCTATGTTTATATGTTTCCCATTGAATTCGCATCCAGTATAGCCCAATTTATGTCTGTTGTTTTAGATCGTCTGTCTTGTTCATCACAATATTATAGGGTTGATAGTGTATTAAAAAATCAATATGTATTTAATTGTTTATTTATGTTTCATGTAAACCATGTTTATATCTATGAATATTTTCTAATATTTTTTTCTTCTTCTTTTTTCATTTTTTTTGCAGAAGAAACCTGACTGGTCCAAGGGCAAACCCGGTGACGCTAAGGTAGTTGAAGCTGAGGCTTAAACGCCAAACAATAAATTTAAAAGAAACATCATACCAAATTTCAAAATAACATTTAAAATACATAAATAAAGAAAATCCTGTAAACAAAATCACCACAAGAAAACATTTTCATTTAATTTCTTTCACACTCTATTTAGTTTTTTTTTCATTGGAGTTTTTGGTACATTGGCTATACTCAGTTTCGTTGAGGAACTTTTCATAAGTTTTTCGAAAACACTCATACACATACACTAAAAACACACACATCACACAAATACAACAAACGTTACACACAAGAACAAAAACGTTATGATACATTTTCGAAATTTAAATTTCAAACACAACACTTATACACAAACTAATTAATTTTTTTTTCTAAGCAAGATGGAAAGTATTTTTTAAAAATAAAGTTAATGAAACGACAAAGATGAGACTTGTGTCGTTAACATACAAATTTGTTTTGATTTTTTATTTGTTGAAATTTTACATTATTTGTTTTTATTTTGTGTTTTGTTTCGTTTATTAGTAGATGCCTTTCAAAATTTTCGGTTTTTGGGATTGGCGTTGATTTTGAATTGTTTAAAGAATTATGTAGAATTTAGACGGTTTTTATTTTTTATTTTTTTGAAATTTAGGCATTTTCAGTGTGAATTCCTCAGTTATGTATTATTATCGAATATGAGGCGAACATATACAATGATTTATTATATTGCATGTTGTTTTATTTGAAGTTATCCCTATGCACCATCGAAGTTGCTTTTAGTTGTTTTTATTATGTAGTTTATAGAAAATAATTGAGCTGGAAGCGACTGCCTAATGGTAAATTCCATACATATTCCTCTCAATCTGAAAACAAATAGGATCTTAAGCCAAGGAAATTTTCAAGTGACGTTTATGGCCCTAATTAATAACGTGCGAAACACAGAGATTCCCTTACCTTACTAGTGCAGTCATATTAGCATTTCAAATAGAAAAAATAGAGTAAGGCTAATTTTTGTTGTTTCTAAACCAGTGGGCTCCCAAAAATCTACAACTGATTTTGCTAAAAAAAATTTTGATCGGAAAGGTCCCAAAAAGGACAAAAAAGGATATTCTTTAATCCTTGACCGAAGGTCGGCATGCGGGGTATCATACCAAAGAGGACGTCGAGTACATTTTATATCCGGTGTTTGTTTCCAGTTTCAAGGACTGTCAACGGAATAAATCGAGCTTAAATGGAAAATTTCGTGTTTCCCGTGTATTTTTCCAAAGCCATAACTAGTTTTCCTTACTTTTATCACTTTCCTGAATCTATAATAGCTGAAGATTCTACCATTAAATTTGCTAAGAAAAAAGTTGATCGGAAAGCTTTGAAAAAGGACATAAAAGGACACTTATTGCACACCTTAGTCGAACGTGGGCATGTGGGGTGCCATATCAAAGAGGACGTCAAGTACATTCCATATCCGGTGTTTGTTACTTATTTTAGGGACCTCCAATGGAGAAAAGTGGGTTCAAATGAAAATTGTTCGTGTTTCCCGTATCTGTATTTTTGCAAAGCCGCAATTTTACATTTAAGCCTGAATTATTCCATTTAGTGTCCTTGAGACAGGAAACAAGCACCGGATATGCAATGCACTCGACGTCCTCTTTGATATGACACCCCACATGCCCACGTTCGATCAAGGTGTGAAATTAGTGTCCTTTTATGTCCTTTTTCGGAGCTTTCCGATCAACTTTTTTCTTAGCAAATTTAATGGTAGAATCTCCAGCTATTATAGATTCTGAAAAGTGATAGAAGTAAGGAAAACTTGAGTTATTCTCGTAGTTATGGCTTTGGAAAGATACACGGGAAACACGAGAATTTTCCATTTAAGCTCGATTTATTCCGTTGAGGGTCCTTGAAACGGGAAACAAACACCGAATATGTAATGTACTCGACGACCCCTTTGATATGATACCCCGCATGCCGACCTCCGGTCAAGGATTAAAGAGTATCCTTTTTTGTCCTTTTTGGGACCTTTCCGATCAAAATTTTTTTTAGCAAAATCAGTTGTAGATTCCTGGGAGCCCACTGATTTAAAAACAACAAAAATTAGCCTTACTCTATTTTTTTCTATTTGGAGGCCTGAATTGGGATATTTTGACTGCACTATACGTGCCGAAGAGCTTTAGTAGAACATTGGGTCTGCTCCACCATGCCGTCTGTGCAGTTAATATGTAAAATCCATTGACCTACTTTGACAGGTGTTTGGCACGGAAGCATTCTGTTCATTCATTGGTTCGCACTCAACTTTTAACTTATACATATTTGAATTAATTTTTTCTTTTTATATTGGAAAAAAAAAAAACAAATTTAAGTTCACGATACGTATCGATTTCTTGTGCATTATATTGCCAGCATTAGAGCTAGCCCGCGGATTCTTTGGGGTGAAAAACACAACCACAACCAAGGTTTTATTTTCGCAAGGTCGGATCCCATAACCACCTATGTTTATGATCATGTTGTACACAGAGCCTTGCGAACAAAGCTTGCGGTTGCGGACAATGCTAATAAATGTGTTTGTTTCTTGTTCTTTTGGGGCTCTCTGCTTAGCAGCTAATAAATAGCTCAGAGCTCAGAAGCTCAGGGCAGTGGTGGACGCAGAAAAATATTTCGGGAAGGGTTTCAAGAAAGAGATGAATTAAGACATATCTTACACCTCCTAAGCCCGACAATCACTCTGATTTATTTAAGGGGAAAAATTAAATAATAATAAAAGTAAGAGTAAAACCACTATTATGATCATCATCAATGTGGCACAATAGCCCGACGTCGGGCTTTGGGCACCTGCTGGTTTCTTGACTTGAAGTTTTTTCTTAGGATGAGTTGTCGGCACATCGCTAAACCATGATAGGATTTAATCGTTAAGTAAAGGCCATCATGGACATGCCTCGAAGATACTGCTTTGGTGGTTGGATAAAACATTTTCTGTCACCTATCACGTTAAGTAATAGGTAATAGTTTCCACGATTATCTCGAAAAATAAGTACAGAGATTTTAGTATCTGATTTTTTAAACTCAATTTGTATTGCAAAACCTTTCTGTGCATTAAATCATGGCCAATGTCATGAAGTCAGCAACTATTTGTGTCATTCTACTATAAATGAAATTGGATGTTAATTCAACACTTTTAAGGAAGTTTAACTGAGCGTTTCGTAAGAAGCTGTGTTCAGACCTAAATTTCAATTACGACTATCAGCAATTGCTACTCCTTGAATTGCATTCTCGACCCTACTTCCACAATAATAAAGCAGTGCTTTTGACATTGACCTTGGAATAAGTCAACGGCCGATGGTTTCCTTCATATCGTTTATAGCATCGTCGAGGGTTGAAGCGCAATCCAGCTAAACTAGACAACGTCTCTACGTAATTAGGTTTCCTCTGTGTTTGAAAAATAATCTACCTTTTAGGGCGGCTACACACGAAGTGTCCGAATACATTTTTTTTAATTCTTCGTTCTGTCAAACTCCATATAAAAAAATTACAACTTGCCCAACTATATTTTTTTTATATGGAGTTTCATTGGATTCCGGCAATCAATGTATTCCGCATATGCCGCCATGAATCCATTTTTTGGATTTTTTCTGTGCAAAATCTAATAAAATGTATGGTTTTGACAGAACGAACAATCTAGCGAGAAGCTAATTTAGAGCGCGGCCGAAATTTGAATACCCGTCACATTTGAATGAAACTTAAGGTTCTTTCGTGTTAATAATTTCTTCCAAAGCCCTATGACTTGTTCCGATTTCATTCGTTCCTAGATATGTTTTGAGGTTTTAATACGAACACACATGGGTGAGGTTTGAATTAGATTGGTTCATAAAGAAAAAAAATTTTCTTAGAGGATGCTAATTTTCAGGGGTTGGTTTGTATGACAGCCCTATGACGTAGTGTTCCGTTTCCATGCGTTCCGACATATATAAAGCGTACACTAAAAAGAGACTTATATTTCAGCTCGATAGCTTCAAAACTGAGGGACTAGTTCGCATTGAAACAGACGGACGGACAGACAGACGGACATGGCTCAATCGATTTCTCGCATCACACTCGTCAATAATATACAGGGTGTCCGGAAACTGCCGCATAAACGCACCGGATTGTGATTCCTCATATGCTTTCCGGCCAAAAAGTTGTACGAACATACCCCCTTAGCTTAGCTCTTTAGCTGCCACAGGCATTTAAAAATTTTTGAAAAAATCATTTTCTGGCTTGACTTAAAGCTTAATATCTCCAAGGCTAGACCAGCTAAAAAAGTGAAGCAAAATGATTAATACAGCCAACAAATTTACCTAGAAAATAAAACTAACCACAATAAAATCCGATAATAGGTTTGGTTTTTACAGAGCTTCAAAATCAAATTTGCGTGATTTGACCCAAAAACAATCTATTTTTTCATCTCAATTTTCTCCAACTTCTGCCAAGGAGAGGTGCTTGTACGATTCTTTTAAAAATTGGCGCATAGTCTAGCGATAATTTCTTTCTTGGATCATTTTTTTTAGGTTCGTTATTTCTAACAGTTTTAATGCATTAAGTGCAAAAGTTAATTTTGGCTCGATTTCGACATACTTTGAATAGATTTTACCAATTGCAGATCTTTTGGAGCAGTGTGAATTGAATTGTATTGGATTCGAGCTAAAATTAATCCTAGTTTTCTACACTTAACGTATAAAAACTGTTAGAAATAATGGAGCTAGAAAGAGCTAAAAAAGATATGATCGTAAGACTATGCGCCAATTTTTAAAAGAATCGTACATGCACCTCTCCTTGGCAGAAGTTCGAGAAAATTGAGGTGAAAAAATAGATTGTTTTTGGGACAAATCACGCAAATTAGATTTTGAAGCTCTGTAAAAACCAAACCTCTTATCGGATTTTAGTGTAGTTAGTTTTATTTTATAGGTAAATTTGTTGGCTGTAATAATCATTTTGTTTCACTTTTCTAGCTGGTCTAGCCTTGAGGATATTAAGCTTTTTGATTTTTTCAAAATTCTTCAAATACCTGTGGCAGCTAAAGGGTTAAGCTAAGGAGGTATGTTCCATACAACTTTTTTACTGGAAATCATATGAGGAATCATAATCCGGTGCGTTTATGCGGCAGTTTCCGGACACCCTGTATATACATTCATAATCGGAGGTGCTTCCTTCTGTGCGTTGCAAACTTCATGACAAAGTTAATATACCCTTTCACATAGTGACGGGTATAAACAATGGATTCGAACGTTTCGCGTGTGGGCGACCTTAGGGTGAGCTTCGAATGCCACTTTTTTTTTATCCAGAGTGGTATTTCATAAATTTAAATACTTCTTTTCAGTCGAAAGTTTTTGATACACGTGATAAACCTAGTATGTACATGAGATTGCAAAATATGGGGAAGATAAATTGTCTTTTGTTTCTTATGTTTTTTGGGGTGCTGAGCCTGAATGCAACATTTTGTGGCGACACAGAATCAAAATCGCAAAAAACATCAAAAAGTGACTTTCAATTGTAGCGATACCGCTTAACGCATTTTGAAAATTGATGTCGCATTAGACCGGTACTCATGTTTTCTCTAACATGTTAATTGACAGGTTTTCGGAGAAATGTACAGTTTCGGAATTAAGCCAAAAAACCGAAAAACTCCGATTTTTTTTGGCTCTGTTAGTGAGAAGCTCCGGATTCGAGCTCAGTACCCCAAATAACAATGACACAGCATTTAGTCACGTGGAAACGCTACATCCATCAGCAGAAACCATATTATTTGTTCATTTATAAATGATGACATTTCTAAAATCATCGATTCGGGTATTCATGGGCGTAGCCAGGATTTCGGTCAGGGGAGGGGGCAAGCCCGAAATTTTTTTAACATCATGATTTTTATAGAAGTTGAGAATGTCGGTCACGAAAATATTGTTAGGCAAATTTTAAAATAGTCTGGCGGGTGTAGTGGTTACTGCACAGAGTCATGGTTTCGAGACTAACCGTGAGCGAATTTAGTTTATGGTGTTAACATTACTGAGCGTGCTGCTGATCTCAACACCTCAGCAAAAAAGTAGCTAAGATCTTGGAAATTGGATGTAACTTACATATCTGTTACCTTGGTCCAAAGATGCACAGATGCCAGGCCTGTTAGTTTTTTTTTTTAAATTTTAAACCCAAATTTTAACAAAGGACAGTTTGTGTAGCCATTAGGTGATTTCAGATTGCAAAGTGTGGTGCAGTTTTGACCTTGTTCCGCAACGAAATTTTGGTGGGAATTTCCGGACTCGAGCTCAGCATCCCAAAAAACATAAGAAACAAAAAAATTGTCTGCACCACACTTTGCAATCTGAAATCACCTAATGACTACACTAACTGTCCTTTGTTAAAACTACGGTAACAGATATGTAAGTTACATCCAATTTCCAAGATCTTAGCTACTTTTTTGTTGAGATCAACAGCATGCTCAGTAATGTTAACACCATAAACTAAATTCGTTCGCGGTGAGTCTCGAAACCATGACTCTGTGCACCTGATTTTGCAATCTGATGTACTACTTTTATCACTTAACTACACTAAGTCGAGATTAACGAAAAATGACCCTGCAAGTGTTTAGACATTCACTGGTTATTCTGATTACATTCAACTAGCCTCCAATTTCTGCGTTTTAGACGGTAGTTCGTCTATATTCGGTGCTAGTTTTGTCTCTCGGACTGCATATTCCTCTTGTGAGATCTAAATTTCATTGCTGTGAGATTCGTTCTTTACAAGGTCCTTAACTGGGCAAAGCTGTATACCATTTCTCCCTGAAATCCCTTTCAGATGGAATGTTGATAAACTCCTCGGAGCGACTTCATGTGACATATCAAGCTGGATACAGTGAAAAATCACGACCGACCCTCCCTGCCACCCCCCCCCCCCTAGTTACGACCATGCGGGTATGCGCAATAAAGTAGTTTTTAATGCTGCCAAAACTCAATGCTGCCTTATTTCCAAAAAATTGGACACCTCATCATTCTCCCATTCAGTATTTATTGACGGTGTACCAGTTCCATATTCTTCTTTGCTGGACATTTTACAAATCAACATATTGAGTAAACTGAAATGAACCGACTGCGACTACCTAAGCTTCCTAAGTCGTTGCGTAAAGTATTTTTCATCAGAAGACGTAGCTCATATTTACAAGAGCCATATAAGACTAATAGTCTGGCTGGTCTAGCGGTTAGTGCGTTCGTGTAGGTGTAGAGTTTGACCCCTGTACGCTGTGATGTCGATATTTAGCGAGATAATCGCACTTTTATATTTGACAATCGTCCATTTTCAATAACTCGGGAACTTCCCGATCTAACTGAAAATTTGGACACTTGTAGAGCTACTTGGCGCTTATATTTTCTCCAAATTTCACGGTCCATCTATCCGCATTCGAAAGCTTTAGCTACCCAAACCGCATTTCTATGTTTTCTAATCAGATATTGCCCATAACTTGTAAATTGGGCGGAATTTGGAAATTTGGAAAGCTTGTAGGACACCGCACTGCCCATATTTGGTGAACATTCCAAGGCTCTAGCTGCCAAAGTTCAGAGGTTACAGCCGTCAAAAGATGAAATTTTAAGATGGAGAACTCAGCCATTGTACTCCTTCCGATTCCTTTATGAAGCTCTATAGGAAAGTGCATACTAAAGAAAATACTCAGCATTGGTTTTAAATAAAGTTTACTCCCAAACTTCCTTAGAATCCATTTAAAACGGCGTTAAAACCCAGGGGAACGGCAAGGCATCACTAACGTAACCATGGAGAAATGCATACTCCTCTTGAGAGAGTACTGTCGCGCTATTCAGTATTCGCCAACACGTTTGCGACGTAGTGTTGTTGCGGAACAGGATAAGGCGAGGTGCGAGTCAAGCGAGCGGTGAGCCAATGGATGGCAATTCGTGAAATTCGTCCTTAAGTTTACTTAAATCCTGTGCCCTGCCCTTCGCTTTCTCCAGACATCGCCATGTCTGTTGCGCTTTTGAGTCGCCTACATTTGCGACGCATTGCTGGTGCTAACAATGATAAGGCGAGGTGCGAACGATCGGCAAGCCAATGGATGCCATTTCCTGAAATTTAATCCTATGATTCGTCCGTATGATTACTTAGATCCTGTACCTCGCAATTCTCTGCGCTTAGACCTTTTTCTTTCTGTCGTGCATTAGAGAATCAGCCAAAATGTTTGCGACACAGACCTGGGAGCTGGAGCCTGGATGTATGGCTCTGGATTTGCTTAAAAACTGAATTCCGCAAGTATGTATATGTAAAGCATTGGGCTTTTGGGGGTCTATACACCTTACCTTAGGTTATACATATATGGGCCGCCAGGAGTCAGGCCTAGCGCACATAGACCAAAGTCCGTTGTGATCGCTCGCATACCTTTCTTCGTTTGAATGAAAGATACCCTTATACTGGATCCTGTCCTTATCTTTTTTTAGTTTAACAGTTTACTTCTTTGGAACTCATAGTGTAGGTTCCTCGATAGATCTGTATTTTAAGCGAGCACACTATATTATACCTGCTTGGATGCTTTGTTCTCTCCGAGTTTGAGGAGTAAGTCTCCTCTGCATCCTGTCTAAGTTTTAGCTCGTGAGTTGCCACTGCTCCCAGAACTTTAGGTGCAGCTTATTTTGAGCGCTCTTGCCATAAGGCTGCTCCCTTTAGCAATCATTCTGTAAAAAAGATCGAAGAACTCTGAAAAAGTAGAGCTCAAAAGAAGAATCTCGCATACGCGTTCATGTACAAGTGAAAAATTAGTAATTTATTGCATGGCAACGCATCGAAAGAACACAACACGTTCGGTACCTTCTCCAACATCTACAGCACTCTGTGCTATAGCTATCAGTTTCATCATCCTTCCTTCCTGAAGGCAATTGAAGTGCACACATGAAATATAATAATGTATACCATGCCATCTAAAGGCTTCTCCCTACAGGGATATGCCAACAATGTGGTTAAGTGGAGGTGTTTGAGGAAATACTACCAGATTTACTCGAACCAGCACTAAAAGTAGTACAAGAATGTCGTGATGGGAACAGGCTGCGAATCAACCCATCCAAAGTGATCATCATACATACCCTTCTCCAGGAACAGAAATCCGGTTGAACTCAGACACACGATAATGTACAACACCCCTGTACCAATTGGGAGTCAAGTCAAATACCTCGGGGAAATCCTCGACAGTAAATGTTACTGGCAAAAGCATATCGAAGCAGCGGCTGAAAAAGCCACCAGAGCCCTTTGGATATGCAATAGAAATTCGTGGGAAACCTGGGGTATGAAACCCTCCATTATGCTCTAGATTTACAAAGCAATAGTTAGACCAACCCTAAACTACGGTCCTGTGGTCTGGTGGAAGAGAGCCTTGACTACGGAGGGTAAGTCCGATTTAGGCAAGGTAGGCATTACCACCGGTGCACTCTGATCTTGCCCCAGCAGCGGTCTGGAGGTTTCACTACACCTACGCCCAATTGAAATTCACTTCGAACCCGAGGCACAACTAGCAGTGGCACGACTCATTGCGAACGATGCCAATCTGGAGCTTACTAAGGTATAATGGTGGTCGCACCAGGCGCGACCGGGGGACGGAGCTGATCCCGTGGATCGAAAATGCTCCTCTACGAGCAGGCAGCGGCACGTGCTGGTATGCTAAAGTCGGTTAGAGATGCGGGCGGGGTGGTCGCCGCTCGTAGCTCCTTACTGCATCACACTCACAAAAACCACGGGCCTTCAGGAACTCACATATCACAAATATTAGGAACTCAAAATGGGGAAAAGCGAAAAAGAAGCTGGCGTCGGCCAACTCAAGCAACATCTTTTTATGCTCTGGGGGCCCCGATGTTAGTGGACCCCGGCCATCTTTACCCTCCAACATAACCTGCAAACCCGACCATGCGGTCTCCAAGGCCTAACGAGATGTAATCCAATTTTGCGAAACCGCCCTTTACGCGCATCGAGATGAGACTCACATCACATCATCTCGGAATAGAATTGGAACGGGGATTAGGGGAACACATTCACATCTCACACATCACACATAACGGACTCCTTCAGGCACTGAGACATGCGGTACCTATCCTTATGTGGACGCGGCCACCGGTGAAGCTCCTTCTTCTTCTTCTTCGGGCTTCCTCGAACACTTTCCACATATGTCGAGGCTACTCAATTGAACTTCGCGCTCGCGAATTAACGTTTTTGCCACATGTGGCCCGAGAACCGTTACCTACTCTTCTGAATCTTCTACGCGGTGGCAAGATGTGATCGGTATGACGACTCAAGTCCGACTCCTCGAATTTCTCCCACGACAACCTTTGGGCAGATTTTCAGGTGAGACCAAGGCAACCTGTTTTTCATTCCAGCTGAAAGTTTTTGTTGTTGGGATCTTGAGATGGCTTATCATTGACACAATAAACAATCTTCCCATCGTCATCACCTCAATTACGAAAAATCTAGTCCGGCGATTCGCGATTGCACGGCATCATTACAAAGGGGCAGCTTACGTGCCTCAACATCACCATCGTGAACATGCCTTCCGACCACATTGCAAAGGATATCTCATGTGGCCGACGTTTCCAGGCTGAAACATGGAGCAGAGAGGAGTGGCACTCTAATTTCACTAGGCCGGTTCTAAAACAACAGAAGGATCAGGAGCGGGTGTGATGGCCCCCTATACCGATGGGGCATCTCACCACTGTATTTTAGTCAGAAGTGCACGCAATAGCAACCTGCGATATCTGTTTACGTGCCGAGTACGTATACAAACGTCACAAAATCACTCACTAAAAACACCGTCACGTCAAGACTTGTTCAATGCTGCCTGAGAGCGCTGAACAAACTCGGCATAAATAATAGATTAACACTCTTCTGGGTTCCAGGCCATATGAACGTGACGGGGACGAACAGGCTGATGATTTGGCCCACACAGCCGCAGCATCCCACTTCTGCGGACCAGAGCCCTTTTACAGCATCTCCACCTGTATAGTAAAGAAACTAATCAAAGACTTAAGTTATCTAAGCACTTGGATAACTACCTGGGCTCAGGCAATATAAACTCTTCATAGCAGGATATTCCCATAAAAGAGTGGCTGAGCTGTAAGCAGAAATTACGTACATACTATCTGTGGGATTCTTACAGGCTACTCTTGCCTGAGATCACATCTGCACACAATTAGCCATTTACAAGACGCGAGTTGTCGATTCTGCGAAGAAGATGACGAGACTTGTGTGACCTGGAGGGCATTTGGTGGCTCAGTGGTAGAGATGACACTCTAACCCTGAGTTGCTGGAGCGTGAGCTCGAATCTCACTATGACCATGGATGTTTGTGTTGACTTTAAAAATGCTCCAATGACAGCCGGTTCTACGATAAAATAGTCCCGAAGCTACCCGTTGGTAATACAACGGCCAAGAGCTGCCAACCCTCTCGATATTACAACAACAACCTGTGTGATGCTCTGTCCCCAACGCCGCTGGATACAATTGTTAGTAGCCTATCCAGACACGGACGACATGGCTTCGACCTCAAATGGCAACCTCAATTCCTTTCTTAGCACGATCAATTAATAGATCGTCAGGGATAGTCCAGCCCACCTGCGACTAGTCCGATAGCACAATAGGCCCATTGCGAACCCCTTCGGGTTCACGACTCTCTGCAATCTACAATACCATGCCAATATTCGGAAGCTTCGAAATTTCGTCGTAATGGCTTTAATACAAAGCCATAACCAAACGCAAATTGAAATTTACTTGCTCAGCACATACCTGCGCTATTCCGTCTGTTTCGCCAAAATGTCAGCCGTTCTGATATCCCAACCGCCATTTTGTAAAGTAAATTTGAACCATACACAATTAAAGAAGAAAGTTGAAACTGAAGAGAAATTGACTAAACAGTTGATGATATTTTAATTAATTAATAGTCCTAGTGTTGTCTATCTGTTATAATTTTTATGCTTAAAAACTTAAAGGAGCATTCTATATTCCTGGCATACTACTAATTAAGCTAAGTCAGATTTTGTGAAAAATAACTACCCCAAATGTTGCTCCTGCGCATGTATTTCAAGAAAATATGCAGCTCCGTTTCTTTAGCTCCCGTACACAACAGGATAACCTAATTTTCCATACAAATCTTGTCCCGGGGTATCCTATAGAGGTAAAATTCTGTCAAATTTGTATGGAATTTGGGTTATTCTACCCTATACTGGACACCAAATAAACGCAGCTATCACGCACCAGTATGTACATAAGTTATTTTAACATTTTTAACGTAAATTACCCTATAAAAAAACTCCATATTCAATACACAAAAAGGATTTTCTTCATTTATGTATTATTGTATTTATTTCACTATATATTATATCACTACTAATTTTGTATTTTTAATATTTTCAGGAAGCTGCTCCCGAAACACCAGCATAAGAACATCCCGCCAACAACCACCATCCATGCGGACTACGACCGCAATTTAATATTTATTTCTACATTGTACTAAAGATAACCACCAACAATCGCACTCTTACGATATTCTTTACAAATCTTTTATTTTCTGTGTAAATTAATTAAGTATGAACAATAAATTTAGCTAAAAAAAGGAAATACGTATGAAAAGGCGAAATATTATTCTCAAAATGTCAGAGATATTTGTTTTAATTATACATTATATACTTTATTTCAATAAAAGAACAGAGTATACACAATACGCGCACCAACATCTTATACATTTAGAACTGAAATAAATATATACGCACACACTTGTAAATGTCTATTATAATTTTAAAAACATTGAAATTTATTGAAAATAAAATAATAATTTTTAAAAATACGTATATAGTTTTTGGTTTCTTTGTCGTTCTTATAGAACTATAAAAATGTGATTTATTAGTGTTATTCGGCAATTCGAATGTCGTAAGGCACCGAATAAAATTGACTTTTGACTGAGCAAATGTATGAACTGGACCTTGTGCAACCATATATTAATAAAGCTATTCCCTGCCACCATATGAAAAAAGAAGAAGTCTCCTCTAACCGCTGACTAAGTTTTCAAAACCGAAAGATTCCGAACTTTGGTAGATGTGCTCATGAAATGCGATTCACCCTGTCATTTCATTCGCTTCGGCATTCCGGCTTCATTCAAAAGAGATTCTGTGGAATTTTGTAATTTTTGTGGACCTTCACCAGCTTTTGTGTGAATGATATATTTGAAGAGATTTTTGCCAACGGGGACAATATCGCGGTTGTACAACTGAGTCTGAAAAAAATTAAGATAAAAAAGGATTGAGAAATTCATTTAAAAAGCTGTCAAGCGGTCTACATTCAATTGGTGTAAATATAACTTACCACTGGTAATGCATGTTTCGAATCAACTGGTATGCCCTTTATGTATTCCACACTATTCGCATTATCATTCGGGAAGACTTTATTAATGACGGACAGTACATTGGCGACTTCGTCCTTCAACAAATACAGACATGCATTCGGACCGGCATCAAATGTATACGCAACCTTAACTCCACCACGAGATTCGTTGTACTGATGAATAAAATTTACAATTGCATGCGACGTATCGTTCATATAAACGCACGGTGGATACGTATCGAGACAAATTGCATGAAATTGATTGCTGTCACGCATCGTGATTTCACCGAAAGTTTGGAAATCTCGTTCATTGATAGCCTGCAATTAACCAAAATTTTAATTTTCAGTTAGTTTTACGGACGATTTAGTTTTTTTTTTCTTGACTAATAAACACCTGTGTAATATCTTTGATGCGCTTAGGAACACAAACATCGGCACGATGTTGAATTAGATCTGATGTATTGACGCTATTGAGCATGCCGTTCGTTGAGCTCGTCTTCTTTCGCGAATCATTCACGACCAATATGAGAACTCGCATTTCGGGCCAATGACATGCCGGTTGCACTTGAAGTGCTATAGAGTCGCTGCCATCCTTCCGTTTACCAGCAATCCATTGGACAAACCCACCATAAATGCTACGGCATGCTGAGCCGCTTCCTTGTCGGGCAATGGAAGAAAGTTCGGCTTTTTCAACGCCGTAAAGATGGGCCAACGTATAAACTGAAAATGGAAAAAGATCGTAGGACAATGAAATTAGGAAAAAAAAAAACATATTTTATAGCATAGATCATGCGGTGAAATGTAATCGACAGTAGTTGAAGTTGTAGTTCTTTAGCTTGTCGCAGATCTGGCATGCTCACTTCAGGACCTTAAGCTAAGGCACGAGGACCAGTTTGCCACAGATCTATTAGCCGTCCAACCCAGTCCGCTGTGGGAGCCAAAAGACTTCTTCCATGTGGTCCTCCACGCGGGCGCCTTCAAGTAATGGTAGTAGGTAAAACCTCTAACGGCTAAGTCAAATCACTTGATGCCACATTTGGAAGAAGCACCGCTGGGCCTGAGTGCTGTATTAACATCTTCAGCGTCCCAGGTTACTCGTAAATCAACCACCAAAGCAGCATCTTCGAGGCCTCCCCACGAAAACCTTATTTCAGCGGTTAAAACCTATATCATGGTTTAGCGATGTGCCGACAACTCATCCTAATATTTCAGGTTTCTTGACTTGAAGCGTTTTTCAACTCAAAAAACCTAAAACAAAAGCCTCGGATTCTCTCTCTCTCTCTCTTTGGTTCCTTTTAACCCCTAGTGGGGCATAGGGCATTGACTACGCCCCTTTTCCACCTCTGCCTATTAGCAGCCATCGCCTTTAGCTGGTCCCACGATTTGCCTATAGATTTTCCCTCTGCCTCAACAGATCTTCTCCATATATTTTTGGATCGTCCCACACGACGGCCAGCATTGGTTCCCTGAGGATTCCAATCTAGAGCCTGTTTTGCAATGTTTTTTGGCTCTTTTTGAAGTGTGTGACCTAACCACTGCCACTTTCGCCTTTTGATGTCGATGCCTATCCTATTTTGGCGAGTAATTTTGAAGAGGTCGTCGTTAGATATTACCTCAGGCCAGCGAATTCGTAGGATGCGTCGTAGGCACTGATTCACGAAAGTTTGCAGTTTGGTGGTAATGTTACTGGTCCACGTGGAACACCCATATAGAAGCACAGATTTTACTTTGCTTTCGAAGATCCGGAGTTTAGTATTTCTGGAGATGTTGTGGTTTTGCCAGAGAGGAGTCAAACTGAAAAATACTGCTCGGGGTTAATTTATGCGCGACTCTAAATCGGCATGAGCCCCACCATCCGCTGTCACTACGCTTCCAAGGTAAGTAAAGTTCTCGACTTTTTCTATCGGTTGTCCGGAGATAGAAATGGTGTTTTGCACTCCTGATGACAAGCTCATATATTTAGTCTTAGCGGCATTAACTTTTAAGGCAGCACTTCGACTTTCACGGTGCATAGCATCCATCATTTGAGCCAGATGATCTGGTGTGTTTGAGTCCACGTCGGCATAGTCCAGGTGCTGAAGGTAATCGAATAATTTCCACCTGATACCCTTACTTTTATGGTCTCGTAGAGAATCCCATATTACGTCGTTGATAGTAATGAGGAACAGCATTGGTGGTAAAATACAGTCTTGTCTGACTCCATTATTCACCTCAAAAGGACTGGACAATTTACCCTTGTGCAAGACATGGCATTGGGCTCCATTATAGGACTCCTTTATGATGGAAATAAGTTTCTCTGGTATGCGTCTCCTACGTAAGGCTGTCCAGATATATGCCCGGTCAACGCTGTCAAACGCCTTCTTGAAGTCAATGAACATAAGATGTAACGGGGATCTCCATTCAGCGGATTGTTCAATTACTCGTATAATTGTTGATATGATCGCTACATGAAAAACCCCCACGAAAACCAGCTTGTTCATTGTTCAGAGTACATTCGACCGTTGTATGGATCCGGTCCAAGATTATTTTGGCCATCAGTTTAGAGACTGCAGGGAGGAGACCGATTTCACGCCAATTATTGCAATCCTTGAGATTTCCTTTCTTAGGGATTTTAACAATGACGCCCTTCTTCCATTCTTGAGGGAGAGTCTCGGTTGTCCAACACTCTTGGATCAGGGGTAGAAGAATATCCGTTGTAGCGTTGATATCCGCCTTCAAAAGTTCCATGGGGATACCGTCTGCCCCCGGGACTTTACCAGCTTCCAATGATTTAAGGGCCTTAATTATTTCCAGCTTGGATGGTAAGCCGGGATTAATTCTGGCCATTTGCGGAAGACTTGCTGCTTCCGGTGGAGGTGGGCTTGAAGTTGTTGTTAAGTACCTCCATGAAATGCTCTCTCCAACGGCGCAGTTGTTGTTCGTCGGTGACTAGCAGAGACCCGTCTTCGTCTTTTACATGATGCTCATGGTTAAAAGATTTGCCACTCAATGGCTTAATGAGCTTGTAAAGGGTCCCACTGTCACCACGGTAAGTCGCATCTTCTGCCTCCACCGCTAACGCGTTGATGTTGTTGCGTTGATCACGTCTTAGGCTTTTCTGCACTCTTTTTTGAAGAGAACTGTACTCGGTCCTCAGTTGTTGCTTGACTGTAGGTCAGTAGCCGAGTTTAATTGCTCTTTAATTCTCTTCCGTGCAGTTATCAGAGACCACGTATCGTCCCTGATAAATGGTCTCCTACCTCGCGGAAGTCTGCCCACAAATGTTTCGCCACACGATATAAAAGCGTCCCTCACGATGTTCCATCTGTCATCAATATTGATGAAGGAGTATCTGGTGTTTGTGCATTGGCTATCTCGTGCAATGCGTAAGAAACTGCACGTATTGTAGATGGATCTTTAAGTTTTTGCACATTGAATCGTGCAATACACGCTCGACGAATAGCAGCTGTCCGCAAGCGAATTTTTGCGATGAAAGTTGGTGATCGCTGCCTACATCAGCACCACGCTTAGCCCTGACGTCCATGAGACAATTCCTCCATATTTGAAACAAAAGCCTCGAATTGGACGGATAAAAAACACGATGACCCCGCGAACGAACAGCCGATTACTCTTTCGGATCCTGGAATGTACGCTCCCTGAATAGACCGGGGGCTAAGGGCTCTCCTGGATCAGGTAGAAAAATATAAGCTGAATATAGTTGCAATCCAGGAAACAAAATGCCTCAAAAGCGAGATTGGCGACTGCAATTCGCACACTATTTTTACGAGGGGTAAAGAGGAGGGCTTTCATCGTGAGTAAGCAGCTCAAGGATCACGTTACCGGGCTCAAACCCATAAACGAGCGGCGAGTGCGTATCAAGACCCGTTTCGCTAATCTCTGGCTCACCAATGATCTACAGGAGTAAAAGAAGACGCGATTAAGGATAAGTTCTACAACCAGCTAGCAACATTCTTCAACTCACTTCCATCAAACGGAGTTAAGCTGCTGCTGGGAGACTTTAACACCAAAGTCAGAAACGAAAGATGGCATAGAGGAGGAGAATGATAACATTATTAGCGACATCGAAAAAAACAAACGTTGGGCCCCTCCTACACGCAAGATGCTCTTGAGCAATTAGCTGAACCAGGCCCTTCCGTTCAACCTCCAACAGTACAGGATGTGAGTTATACATGCCTCTGGCATCACGTCCAGGTTCGAATGCCATAGCTCGTGATGTGAGTTGAAATCACCGAGTAGAAGGCGGTAGCCTCCGTTTAGCAAGGGGCTAATATTGATTTGGTATCTTGAAAAGACACCTGGATACTGGTGGGATGAAGATGTTGAAGATTTCAAAGTGAATATTCCCTGACATGATGGATATCGCTTGAATTTCTGAGGTGTTATCGGCGGCCGTGATATCAATGACGCACCTGCGCTGGTTACTCTGCCGTGTCTTAAGATATTATTATTCCCGTGGGAGCTTAGCGATGCGTTGTGGCCTCAGTGGCCACATGAAATGGGAATGGGGGCCCCCGAAACGTCAGCCCATATAATGTTGCAATTGCAACCACATGTTTCGTCTGCTAGTGACAGGTGTTGCCTACAGATAGCACAAACGAGTTGGAGTGTGTAATCAGAATTAGATAGAGTCCTCGAATCTAATCAATTCTTTCATCTCCTAGGTTTGCAAGGAGGGTCTTTGCAAACGTCCGATTCATGGTATACTGATGAAACACAAGCCCAGATTCTAAAAAACCTTGGAAACGGGTTCTAGTACTGCAGTTGCTGCAGAACTTAATAGTTACACTAATTAAAATTTGCAATCAGATATGGCCAAAATTTGGTGCAGGAAATAAAATGCATTGTTTGGCCAACAGGTCCCCACTAGTTTAATATTCTGACTTAGGGCAGCATGTCTTTAGAGTTGCTAGACTTAATGTATAGCGGGTATTTAAAATTGCACGATTGTCTCTGTCACTTGCGCCTTTTCAAAGTTGAGGGGATAATTGAGGTAAAAATCGCCCATAAAACATTTGGCAACATTACCCTTCTCCACTAGGTCCTTGCTCTCAATACGTGTTAAGAACTTACTGGGAAAGTGTTCTGCTTTCTCTTTACTATGCGGTAACATTATGTCGATGGCAACTTTTTACTATGTGGTTACATTATGTCGATGGCAGTAAAGAAACAATTTAGCAAACAAGTTCCTCCAAGCACACACACACACAAAATCTGAAATAAGCCCTATACAAAAATAATATCAAATTCTATTCTACAATTCAGAAAAAAGCCTACGGATAATTTTTTATCTTCGATTGGCGAATTCCATTACCCGATGTGACCTTAATTGAAGTACCGTTGTATAGGTAATTCCAATGGTACGTGTACAAAATATTTGACGGTAGGGTCGATCGCCACAACGATATTCAGCTAAAACCACTTTTGCAATAAATAGGTAATTTACAGTAACTTCCTTCAATGGTTCCAATAAAACAACTCAGTTTTCGAAATAAAGGGGTGCTACGAAACAACAAATGACCATGTTCTTTCGGGGCGAAAAAGAAATTCTCTTCTTTTAAACAAGCGAGTTTTTAATAGCCTTGTGATATGTACTTGAATTCAAACAAAAAAAAAATATTTTAACATCTATAGTAAAAAATAAAAGGGAAGTCTTCCTGGATTGGGGCCCCCTGGATTGTGGGGCCCGTGTTCCACTGAACATATGGAACACCGTATGTTTCGCCACTGTGTGGCCTAGTTTGTTTTACTGTATGGCTGCAATCTGGATGCGATGTCTGTTCATGAAATTTTATTTTGGAGCCCATTGCAATTTAGCTACACGATTTTGGTGGTACTGTAGTTGATGTCGATGGCTGGAGGCGCTGGAGTCAGATTACGGAGCAATAAACGTCATGAAGGGGGTTTAACGTCTGTTCCTACCGTAAAGGTTAACCAGACGGCTTCGAATAGGCGAACGGATCGATTTTGTGACGTCAATCAACGCCCCCAAAAGGTAATAGTTTTTCGTACCAAGTGATACCTACCTCCCTATTTGTGTCGGATAGGGGAATTGGCGCCATCAGTTCCCCTTGGCTGGTATCTCGACTCCCCGTGCTTACAGATATGGGATATCTGCTTCGGACTCGCTGTGGTCTTCCGCACTGCTGCAGTGTGGGCGCATTGCACACCCACGTATTACTGGTTGCGTAACTATTCGGGTAGAGCGGGATAGTCATTCATTTCCCGTAGGCCCTACTGGAATCGAGTGGGGGTCTTTCCTGCTCATACCGACGTGAAGCCGAAATAAGGCCAAATAGTAGCACCCAACCTAGACACTGACAGCGCCATCGGCAATGCCAGACAGGCCAGAGTTGGACTGATGTACAACATCCGGATGTAAGCGCTTGTAGCGGTGACTAAATGACTCCTTAGCGAAGGCATTTAGAGCCAGAAAATATTCATATCCTAGACTTAGATTGAAGCATTTCCTCTCACGGTTAACGTACTCGTAGGAAGAGTTCCCCATGGGACGCTGTTTTCCACCTAGATTGCCATCTAGACAGGACACACTCCTCTAGCAGTCCAGTGATTTCTCGCCGGGATCTCCCAGAAACACTCTCGGGGGATAACAAGCTTGTTGTTGTTGTTGTAGCGATTCAAGAGATTTTTTTTCTCATGAATCGAAGGGGGTCTTGGCAGCTCTTGGCCGTTTTAACAACGGGTAGCTCCGGGACGATTTACATCGAAGAACCGGCTGCCGTAGGAGCATTTTTATGGACAACACAAACATCCATGGGTCACAGTGGGATTCGAACCCACGCACCGGCAACTCAGAGATAGACATCTCTGCCACTGAGCTACAGAATGCCCTTCTACAACAAGCTACTAGGGGCTAACGCAAGCTCTCTTCGTATGTAAAACGCTGTTCCACGACCCAGAATCTCCAAGTCAAGAGGAGGTAGAGACACGGTAGATACCGTCTTACATACTCGGTGACATTTAGCCAGCGGGACACGTTGACACGTTTCACACAGTTCCCTACCACCAACGGTAAACGCGTAATCCATAACAGCTGCGGATCCATATGCTGCACAGCCAACAAACAAGGGTTCGTAGATCCTCTGGATTGCGCCCCTACCGAGTCCCCAAGCCTTCCAAACGACGCGTGTCAGCCACTTACATATACCTACGAATTTTTCGGTGACAACTGTGAAGGGGAATCTAATGTTCATCCACTCCCGCATAGTTATGCCCAAGTACTTGACCTGGACCACCTCGTACTTGAGCCTGAATTTCCCCATGCATTGGATTGTGACTGTGGTTGAAGCTGCCCTTGAGCAAAATCGTCACGATGAAGAGACATTGATGGACAAAGTCCATGCACGACGATTCGAGACGCTCTAGCGCAGCACGCGGGTTACCCTCAACAAGGATGAGTAAATCATCGGCATAGCCGCAGCACTTGCACACCCGATCGAATGACTTAAGCAGGTCATCCATGACTAGGTTCCAAACGGGCCTAGGATGGAGCTCTGCGGACAGCCACGCGATTCACGTTTGTGCAGCTCGTTGTAGACCCCGAAAACAAAAGACTCTCTGTAGGAGAAGTAGCTCTTCCAAAGAGACAACTCAGGACAGCGAACTGCTTCAAGCTTGCGCAGGATCCCACCCTCTTCCTTGCCTCGTTCTTTATACCGCTCCATGGCTTCGCGTTGCTCTACCCGCGGTGTAGGCACATCACCCGTTTTGGCGATAATATCCCAGCATATTTTTACAGGTAGCTCTATCTTGGATCGTGTCATCGCCGAGACCAATGCGTTATTGTTGCTTTTTCATTTGACACATCCAGGTGTTCTTCGGTCTGCCTCTGGCCTTGGGTCCATCAAGTGGAACTTCCATTGATATCGCTTTCTTTACGGGGTTCTCAGGCGGACGCCGTTGAACATGGCAATACCAATCCATTTGTCGGTCTTCAAGCTTTTCGGTGATTGGTTGGTCTATGGACAAGCTGCCTCGGATGTAGCTACTCTTGATGTGGTCGCACCCTTGAAGTCGATAAAGAGCCCAAAGACGTATTGAGACGAGCTGCGTGATACTGACTCCCTGATAAAGAGCCACTCATCATCAGTACATCTGCCAGCACGAACTTCATACTGGCTGACCGACAAGCCTTTCCTCGATCCTCCGGACAAGAATCCCTTCCAGCACTTTACCATGTACTGGAAGAAGACTAAAGCCCCGATATTACTGAGGTTTAGACTTGTTAGGATCCTTCAGCAGTACAACATGCGGCAGACTTCCAACTCGTCGGGAAAATACGTGTTAGGAAGCAATCTGTGAAGCGGCACTTTCAAGTATTTCGGGACGGCAGATGTGCTTGCACATCCCGCCTGTCCCGCGTACGTCTACCATCAACATTGAGGGTAGAAATATTGCAGGCCGACTTCTTTCCCCGACAGACCCTAAAGGCGTTACCCCAAGGATCGTTGGAAGACGCACTGACAAAGCGTTCAGTTTTACACTTAGCCATCATATCGCGATGCTTGAAGATAGCCCACCGGCGGGCACTATAGTCAAGTAGATCAATATGATGACGTGCTCTGGCTCGTTGTACGCGGCAGTTGTGAAAAGAATGATTTTGTTGCTCTTCGCTATCCGCGGGAAATCGTGGTTTCCCATATTATAACGTCACTATGGCAGAAAACCCACTTTTCCTTATCTAAGCGCCTTCGAAGACGAGCTACCTCACGCTTCTTGACGCTTAAGTCCCTAGTCCACCATCTGACGTGTCTGCGTTCCACCGTGCGCTGGCGCCATTTACGGCAGCCATAGACTCGACCACGAAATTACATTTAACATTAAGGGGAGCCGATGAGAACTCGATTAAGGGAAACCGATCAAACGCTTCCCTCATCCGAACGTCATAGACTGGCCAATTAAACCCAGCTTGAGACGAACGCCTAAAAAAAGGATTTCCCTCCACCATATCCCGCGAACCACCACCGTCATCACCCGAGCGACCCTCAGCATCATCGAAAGTTATGCGAACTTCAATGATGCTGTGATCACTCGTACTGTATCTTCCAGATTCTACCCGCTTTGTTAACATACGAAACATCAATATCAGAACAACCCCTGGACAATTGGAACGTACACACTTCAGACGGCACATTAAGGACGGACATGCAATTTGCAAGAAGGCGTTCAGCCCAATCGGCACCTCTCTGGTTCTGCGGGTACGTAGCCTTGTATCTCCGTACTTTGAATCAGAGAGGTGCGGTTCCATTCACATCTGCACCTAGAATAAGTGGTACACTGCTCACCTGTAGCAGAACCCTTTCCAGATAAAAACAATGCTCGAAATACTGATTTGCAAGTAGTGAATTCCTTTTCCCCTCTTGCGTCGAAGGGGGTTGTAGCAACTCTTCGCAATGCAGTGATTGATGGGTTGCTCCCGTACGTAGACCGGGTTGCTGTAGGACGAGGTGTCGTCCCATGAACTCCTGGTCGAAACCGATGAATGATAATTTTTGCATCCTCTGAGAGGGGTTCTCTTTTTTGTCCCTCCCTGTTTCCTCTAATATATTCTTTTAAACGCCTATTCGTTTAAGCTGTCCTCTCTTCTTCTACAATTCCAAGTTGCTATCTTACCTAAGCATGCATATCCTGCAGCACTAGAGGCCAATCCTGCTGCGGTTGGAAAGTTGTTCTCCGAACAGATGTGCAGTTTCCAATTAAGTGGAAATCTGGTGGAACTATTTCTCTCTGCCAGTTGCTTCACTGTTAAATCAATACCATATTAACGAAAGCGATTTTTGAAATAGCATTTAAAAGGACTACTTACGCGCCTCCAAACATTTCGTCATACGAGGATTACCCTCAAATGGCACCTCCTCCCCGTTGAGCCACATGCGATTTTCTTTGAAGTCGGGACTAGCGGAGGCCGTGGTCTTTGCACACATCTATTAAACAATATTGCAAGTAATAATAATTCAATAGTCGTAAAATAACACAATAAAAAAATATTTCGCTTGGAAACAGACAGTACACTCACTATCAATAGATCTAAATTTAGACACGGAACTCAAAAGAACAATTACCTGGTCCGTGCTTAGGGTCACGCTCAGCGAATCATTGATCGGCAGAATAAGTTCCTCGTCACGCTTACCCCCTGGAATAATGAAGATGTGGGTTAAGTGTTAGACTCAGAAACATAATCCCAAGAAGAGATTCTCCAGATCATCCGTTGAACTTACAGTATTTGATAACAGCAATATTGACTGGTGCGATACAAGTTTCGGATATCATTTTCATAAATATTTCTTCCACCGTTCTTTCGAACCAACCGACCAAACTGAATGCACTTTCTCAACTGCTCGACGGCAAAATTTCTCTGGCCCCTGCCCTACCTTTGAATCGACGACAGAAAACCGCATTTCAGCCGATTTCACTTTCAGAATGTTATGACTTTTCAGCTGGCGGTACTAGAATCGATTTGGCATACGTCAAACACCATTGTGAATGGCTAATTTAAGTTCCCCTTGCAATCTAGTACTGAAAAACTTTGGCGGGAGTTTGAATGTAAATGCATAATTTTCTATTTTAGACGAATTGTCATCTCATAAACCCTTTTCCAATCGTTATTGCATAATTTTATCTTCATTTAGCCGCCGAGACCGGCGTCGAGACATTCTTCGTTCAAATGCCGGTTTTTCATATCCACAAATACGATCCACACTTTTGTCAAGATGGCCGACGAATCCTGGCGAGGACACTGCGCTTATCGATCGCCTGTGCCCAGACAGTGCAGTCGTGTTGTGTGTTTGTCGCGAAAATTGTGAAAAAGACACTTTCGGACGGGTCAAAGTGCTTAAGAATTGGTGAAAAACGGTGCTTAAAGTGATCAGAAGGGCAAATCTGATGTGAAAAGCAGAGTAAAGACGCGAGTTTAGTGAAAAAGTGCAAGTGAGTGCAAGGAGCTCCTGCGGCCGGCAAAATGGGGCTCACGGAACCTGTGCGCTATGGCGAATATTTTCACGAATTGTACACTAATCGAGGCGAAAATAGGTAACAAAAAATCCTTGTTTCATCCTAGTAATAAGTTCGAATCGGTTTTAAGTGAATTTTGTGAGATTTAATTTGGTTGCCTTGAAAAGTCTACATGCATGTCCTGTTTCGGTACTTGACAATTGTCCTGGCACGGGAAAACATGACTTTTCTGGCACCTGCGCCTTGTATCCTGAATGACAGCTGATAAATGTCAGATTTGTTGTGTGGATGCGGGAGCGTGGGCGCCTGACAAAGTTTTTCCCGCTGGAAAGGTTTGTTTGTAAACAAAACGCCCCTTTTTACCAGCACGTGCTGTGGGAACAGCTGCTGAGGGGTAGTTTTTACGTTCCACTTGCGCGGTCAGCGGCTGATACCGGCCGCTGAATCTGCTCGTTTGTTTATGTTTTTGTTTACATTTGTTGTAGGTCATTGACCTTGAAAAAGGATTCGTTAGAACGTGCTGCAGTAAAACTAGGTCGCGTCGAGAAGAAAGCAAATGGAAAGATCGGTGTGAAACTTTGCGCTAGCTTGTTCAATAAGCAATTTATTGAACATCCCAAGACCTTCTTCTTCCTTGCCTCGTTCTTTATACCGCTCCATGGTTCCGCGTTGCTCGACCTGCGGTGTAGGCACATCGCCCGTTTTGGCGATAATTTCTCAGCATATTTCTACAGGCAGCTCTATCTTGGATCGTGTCATCGCCGAGACCAATGCGTTGTTGTTGCTTTTTCATTTGACACATCCAGGTGTTCTTTGGTCTGCCTCTGGCCTTGGGTCCATCAAGTGGAACTTCCATTGATATCGCTCTCTTTGCGGGGTTCTCAGGCGGACGCCGTTGAACATGGCAATACCAATCCATTCGTCGGTCTTCGAGCTTTTCGGTGATTGGTTGGTCTATGGACAAGCTGCCTCGGATGTAGCTACTCTTGATGTGGTCCCTTTTGGTTACACCAACTGACATGCGTAACATTTTCATTTCAGTCGCTGTCATTTCTTTCGCGTAACCTTCATACATGGTCCAGCATTCTGATCCATACATGAGTGCGGGACGTACAACCGTTTTGTACAACTTGCCCTTTAGCTTCAGTGGCATTTTCTTATCGCAGAAAACTCCTGAGTTTTCTCGCCACCTCATCCACCCAACCTTTGTGCGATGTTTGATGTCATCATCGCATGTAGCTCCGCTGTTCACCATCGAGCCAAGGTACTTGAACTTGGTACAAGACTTAAGCTGCTCTCCTTTGACGTACATTTCTGGTATCGGTGCATTTGGGTCTGAGAATTGGCAGCATAAGAACTCAGTCTTTGTTATACTTACCCTCAGTCCATGCTCCTCCAGAATGTCACACCATTTTGTAAGCGCAGCTTGCAAGGCAACGATGTTTGGGCTACTGAGGACTATATCATCAGCAAAAAGAAGAGATATTTCTAGGCCGTCGGAGACACGTGTTAATAAGTAGCACATGATGATGTTGAAGAGCAACGGACTCAATACACTGCCCTGGTGTACTCCGACATTCACCGGAAATTCTTCTGATTCACCGGCTGTGCATCTAACCTTAGTCGTAGCTCCATCATACATGTCTCGTATCATCCTGACGTATGCCTCGGGGACATTAAGTGCTCTCAAGGCCAACCATATCAGATCACGAGGTACTCTATCGAATGCCTTCTCCAAATCGATGAACACAAAATACAAGTCCTTTCGTGCTGCTCTATACTTTTCCATCGCAACACGAATGCACTGAATCGCATCGACTGTAGATCGACCTTCAACAAAGCCGCATTGATTGTCATTCAACCGCACAATCTTTCTCAATCGGTTGCAGACAACTCGCTCGTAGATCTTCAGTGTATGAGGTGTTAACTTTATAGCCCTATAGTTGTTGAGTTTGCGTGAGTCTCCCTTGTTCTTATAGAAAGGAAGAAGAAAACTTTCCCTGAAAGCATCAGGCATCGGTTGCCCACCTTTGATTTTGTTAAAGAGAACTGTGAGCCAACTAAGCCCGACATTTTCCATTTTCAACCAAAATTCCGCGGGGATTTTGTCCGGGCCGACTGCCTTTCCGCGTTTCATCTGATGCATTGCCTCCATCACCTCTTCCTCTGAGATATCTTCAATATTTGTGGTATTTGGCTCAACATCTTGAAAAGTTGCCCGAGGAAATTCTTCATTTAGAAGTTCGTCAAAATACTCTCGCATCCTGCTACAAATTGCCGTATCGTCAATCAGCAACATTCCTTGCGAGTCCTCCACGTACTTTGGCGCCTGTATTTCCCGAGCGTTCCTTCTCCTTTGGGCTGCGACCCTAAATATCCTGGCGTCGTGCTTAGGTCTCTCGCGCAAAGACGGTCCTTCGGTCGCAGTCTGAGTTTCTAATTCTTGGTAGAATTTCTCAGCTGCCTTCGCCTTTGCTTGAGCTACCAAGCGCTTTACTTTCTTCCGGCATTGCATATAATTTTCGCGAAGTTGAACCCGTTCGGCTTCACTGCTTGACTCACATTTCGTCCATGCCTTAAATGCGTTCGATTTGGCTTGCACTGCTTCCTTAGTTTCGGTGTTCCACCACCATGTTTCTTTCTTCGTGTGGAGTGGACCTTTCGAAACTCCAAGTGCCTTTTCCGCCTCACCTACTGACATTTCAGCGAAACTATTCCACATTTGTGTTGGACTGTGCTCGGTGCAGTTTATGTTGTTTTGAAACCACTCCGTCATTTTATCAATGAATGGAGTTACTACAGGTTCAAAGTTGTCGTTTGTGAGATTGTGCCACTTGATTTTTTCGACAGGCTTGGGAGTTCTTCTATTTCTTGCTCCTCCTGCTTTCAAAATAAATTCTGACAGGAGCAAACGATGTTGGCTGACGACAGATTCACCCAAGATCACCTTGCAGTCTCTTACCCACCTTCTCATAAAATCGAAACAGAGGTGGTAATCGATCTGCGTTTCGTGTTTCCTATCTCCGTGTCCACTACTGTAGGTGATTAGGTGTCTCTCGTTTTTCACAAACCATGTATTTAGGATGACCAAACCATGCGATCTGCACATGGTTAGAATAGCTTCACCTTCGTCATTTCTGACCGTTGAAGGGCTACCCTTTCCACCATGGCAATCCTCGTAATCATAATTTGATTCACCCACATGGCCATTTAAATCTCCTCCCAAGAACACCAATTCGGTATCTGGAATGGTCTGAATTAGGGTGTCAACGTCGTTCCAAAATGCCTCTTTTTCTTCTGGTGGCAATCCCACTTGGGGAGCGTAGGCACTTATTACGTTCCACACCCTTCCGCAGATAACCAATTTGATGCTGATCAAGCGGTCACTTCTCTTCGCGACACTTATTATACTGCCAAGTAAAGACGACGCCAGAATAATGCCAACTCCGTTTCTTTGGTTTGTAATTCCATAGTAGTACAATTTGTACTTCATGGAATTCGTAAGAAACCGGGCTCTGTCGATATGGGTATTTCGCCACTTTGTCTCTTGCACGCACATAATGTCTATCCCTCTCCGCTTCATGATATCCTCAATCTCCTCGCTCTTTGACGTCATGGAACCGACATTCCAGCTTGCAACCCTCAGCTTCTCCACAATGTAATTGGACTGCCTTATATTGCTCGCCCCCGGAAACCGTCGAGCTCTGGCGCGAACTAGGTTCGCCCCGGGATCACTCAACCGCATAGCAGAAGTAGTGCCCGGCGGGGTAGTGCTTGTATTTGCGTGAATTTCCATAAGGCCTTCCATTCTTTTACACCTTTTGGAGAAAGGTTGTGTTTTTGGCACTAGTGTGTGGAAATAAGTAAATTTATGGACTTTCCTTTTACGTCCGCCGGCTATCTCCAGACGCGGCAACCCATACACACACACACTAACCTATGGGAGGTCTTGTTGATGTTAAAACGTGCCTCAGGCTTCAGATGTCATGGTTGCCTGCGACCTTCGCATACTAGCGGCCAAGCACCCTCTTGACCATGCATCCCTCGGCGCATGCTGATCCACCTTGGATTAGGTCCCTTTTTAGTCGCCTTCTACGACACGCTGGGAAAGGCGGTGGCATTATTCGCGACCCATGCCACAGGGCATTCCCATCCCAAGACCAAGATGCTCAAATGCAAAATAAGAAGAAGGATTCGAACCCGAACGGCTGACACCATCCCCACCTATACAGCATACCAAGTTTCAGCAGGAATCAAGAACGCTAAAAATTCCAAGGCCATTGGACCAGATGGCACTTCAATGATCATGCTGAAACATTTATATCTTTCGGCCATCGAATATCTAACGATTGCTCTTAACTTGTCAATCACTCATGTCATTCCTTAATTTTAGGGTCGAATCATCCCCCTTCTAAAACCCGGTAAAAGCGTGAAACTCGCCGAGTCCTTCCGTACAATCACGATATTATCACCCGTTGCAAAGACGCTCGAAGCCCTCATCTACTCCATCCTTGCATCACATGATGAGGTAGCTTCTCACCAGCATGGTTTCAAGAAGATGCATAGTACCACAACACGACAGATCTTTTTTTTAAGAGGGGGAAATCTTACAAAGATACTGCGATTGCAGTTATGCTGGATTCCTACCAGCTAAAACCAGACCACCTCTCTCCCCACAACCCCCGTGGGACCACCTTCCAGTATTACTTGGCGGGGGTAGGCTATGGCTAATTAGCCTTCAAACCGATTTGCTGACATCCGTCTGGCTTCTTCTCTCTGCAGGTCTTTGTGGATCTTGCACACAAACTCAGTCACTACTTCCCAATGGCGTGGTTTCTCCAACATACCTACCACCACATTTTCTGGACTTAATACTTCGCCCACTTCCGCATTCAGGTGCAAGTGCCCTGTATCGAATCTTGGACGGGATCAGATAGTGTGTCCACCTGCCGGTTGAGGCTTCGTCCCATAGCCGTTACCACTGTCTCAGTCTTTCCTCCCTTTCCATACTTTTCCGAACTTCTAAATCTGCAGAGCTTTCGTTACGACGACCAAGGTAGAGTCTGCTTGCTTCCTCGACGTTCCCAGAAGTGTCGACTGAACCGAGCCCGCAGATGTCTTTTGCTTGATCTTGGGCCTCATATATTGTGCATAAACCTAAAAGCTACGGTGCCTACTGCTGCCTTTTCCGTTACGTACTTAATATGCTCTGCAAAATTTAGCTTCGAGTCGATCATAATCCCCAAATACCTAACCGCCGCTTTTGTGGTTATGGTATTGCTACCAACTTGAATGTTCAGCGAGCACCATTTTCTGCGCTTGCTGATCAAAACGGCTTCTGTTTTTTGATCAGCAAGCTCTAGGCCGACCTTTAGTAACCACAATGGTCATAATCGCTTCGCTCGCGTAAACCTCAACGCACTCTGGCTTCTTTGCTACAACAACGACTGCGATGTCGTCTGCAAACCCCACTACAGTCACTCGTCTAGGAATTGGTTGTTCCAGGATGCCATTGTACATAATGATCCAAATCAGCGGGCCGAGAACTGACCCCTGTGGAACTCCTGCTGTAACCTTATACTCCCGGGGTCCATCACCAGTATCGTATTGGAGGACGCGGTTTGACAGGTAACTCCTGATTGTAGATGCGAGATAGTTCGGTACAAGTACAAGTACCACTTTGAAGCTATTCCTTTGCCATATTGGTTACCATCCCAATTGCGTCCACCGTGGAACGCGCCCGTCTGAATCCATATTCTCTGTCCGACAAGCCCCCTTTCTCTTCTACTACTGATAAAAGTCTATCGAAAATTATCCTTTTAAATAATTTTCCTAGCGAGTCGAGTAGGCAAATTTGCCGATATGAGCTTGGCTTATTTGGCTTTGGAAGGAGCACCAACTTTTGTCGCTTCCATATCCTCGGAAAGGAGCCTTAAGCTAAGCAGGAATCGAAGACTTCCATAAACTTTTGAGGAATCACACGGATTGCTACCTTCAGCACCCCATTTGGGACTCCATCCTTATTCTCCTCCAGTGGTCTTTGCTCTTACAACTCCTTTTAGATCACCCGCCATCCCTTACTGGAAAGGGAAGTCACCGCACGTCCCGATGGCCTTTGGTTATCCTTATTTGTGATCCAGATTGATCCCCCCAAATTCTTGAACTGATCGCAGATGATAGCGACATCGAAGGTCTTCTACCTCCACCGTTTGCAGCAAAAGATCCTGTGCTGCCCGACAGTGGTTTAAATTTAACTGCAAGAACTTCATACAGAAATTTGCTTTAGTGCTTCCCGATAGAAAATGCATCTAGTGATGGTTGCAGTTTTCCCTCTCTGCCTCCTTATACAATATACAATCGGGCTCGCTATCACTTGTGACTTCGCGAAGTGTCTAAAAGCAAAACACCTGTGGCATATGTTCGGGACCAAATGAGGTAAGGGGGTAGATAGAGGTGGAAAGGCTTCGGCCGATTCCCATATCTTCTTCAGTTGTGGCATAACTGCGGACCCTTAGCTATGCAGGAGGAGCCTCATAGGTTGATCGCTAGTCTGCGGACTCCGGAAAGTGTCGACCCCCGGTTTCATCTAGACTATGGGAAGGGAAACCTAAGCAACAAACCAAAAATGGAAGGTGAAATACTGACCAAAACTTACGACGCAGGGCCTCGGAAACCCAGTGCCGACGGCTGTGGGAGTGAGCAAGCCGGCTCCCCGTCGTCGATATTCCTCGACCGCAGTGTTACAGCAGTGGCGCAACTGGCTGCTGTAACATATAAAGCTACAGGTGTAGATAACATAAACGTGAAGACCCATCCGAAAGACGCAGCCTTAGAATCGGATGTAGATGAGGTGGTGGGTACGCCAACAGGAGCAAATCCGTTCAGAAAGAGCTCTAAACTCTCGAGGGCTCCGCAACAATAGCCTCTACTCGTAGTTACGAAAAGCCACACAATGGAAGAGAAGCCAATAGACATATTCGCAAAACTGGGCGATCTGGTCATCGAAACCATGGAGTTCGTAGAGTCGAAACCCAATATACACGGCGCTGTAAAGGAGAAGCTCAGGAACCTACGCGTCATGTATAGAGGAACCAAGGACCAGTTATATGGCAAAAAGGCCAAAAAGCTCCAAACCGAAAAAGAAGTCCAGAGTTCACCGCGAGCTCCTAAGGTGCCAGCGCCAGAACGGTTGAAGCGCGGGCGGGACATGGAGAAGACTGCATCTCTTCAAACATCAAAAAGGAAGAAAGCGCAGTCTCCAAAAAAGAAGATATAGTGGAACAACAGGAGGTGGTGTTTCAATCAGGAAAGCCCCCTCTTCAATAAACCCGATACCATGGGCCAGTGTAGAAATGATACGGGAGAAGAAAAATAAAGTAAAATTCAAGAAGACAAGGACAAGACCTGACGCGATGATAATTTCCCAGTCGGAAGCAATGCTTCAAGTGTGGTGAAGATGTTTACAAAGCGGCATCTTACGACAAGGAGCAAAATGCATTTTCTGCAAAGAGGCAGTTAGGGCCAACTATAAGCACCAAACTGGATGCGCCAAATGCACAGTATATCAGGAGGCCATCAAAATTATCCTTAAATGAGGTTCTTGCAGCTTAACTTGAATCACAGACGGTAAAAGAAAAGGAGGTAGACGTTGCAATTATCTGCGACCAATATAAAAATCTGCGTAGTTCGGTTTGGCAGCAGACAAGGACAACGACGTAGCAATTTGGACTTGTGGACGTTATGCGTTCCAGCAGGGTGTATCGGGAGGGTTAAATGGGGTGATCACAGTTAGGATCAACGGCGACTCTCAATCAGGATCTGGTTCGGAACAGACGTGCTTTGTTAAGTAGTGTAATTTTAGTTTGTACGATTGGATCTTTTTTGTGTAACTTGGATTACTGTGGAGGAAAAGGCAGCCATTTTGGTAGCCACTCTTAAGTTCTGGTAAGATAAGATTGCTTTTTATTCTTGAATTTTGAGAAATTATTGGATCAGGCTGGTATTTTCTGGAGTGTAGGTATTTTGTTTAAAGGGGTTTATTAGTGCAAAAAATTTTTGAGGTGATTAAAAATGGATATTAATAGGAAGAAGCCGCCAGACAAATGCAAAGATGGCGTGATTTCGGGTTCTAGTTCGGAGGAACCTCCGGCTAGAAAATTGATTAGTATCAGACACAAAGTAGATTATAGTGAAAAAGTGAATAATGAAATGTCTATGGAGACAGAGATTAGTGATGTGAATTTAGATGAATCAAACTCTTCGGTAAGAAATTTTGAGGGTGCTCGTGGGAAGGTTAAGTCTGCGGGTATTGGTAAAAATAATTTAAATGAGTCGCTAGAGTGGAATTTGAATGATGCTAATCGTGATATTAATTTAAGTGCTTCAAGTGGAAAAGAGGGTAGTTCAAATGGACTAATTTCAGGTTATAGTCGGATAAATGGAAACCATGTGGCGGTTGAGGTTATATCCTCCAACAACCATGTGAATAATGGTGGTACAGCTTCTTCCCAATACAATAGCTTAAACAAGGATAAAGTATATAAATATAATGATAAAACAAAGTATGAAAAGTATGTTGTGGTGATTAAGAAACTTTCTGATGAAAGATTAACTGATTTAGCCATTTTGGAGATTTGTGAGAAACATAAAATTAAAGGTGTTGTTGATATTACTAATGCAAATTACAAGTTGGTCAGAATTACTTTTAATTCGGCCGCTAATGCGAATGAATTTTTAGAGAATTCGTTATTGAAAGACCTGGGGTTCAAAACTTTTGCGCCTCAAAATAGCGTATCTACGTTTGGTGTTGTTAGATTTATTGACACAACTTTTGATGAGGTCGATTTGATAAAGAAAATCAATATGCATAATAATTTTAAAGTTTTAGGTATGTATCGATTTAATAGGAAAAATTCTGAGGGAAAGTTGATTCCGACACAAACAATCAAACTTGAATTTAAAGGAAAGTCTGTACCAAAAGAAATCAGAATAGGGCCGATCTTTCGAAAAGTGGAGTACTATTTCCCAAGAGTTCGTCTTTGTTATAAATGTGGAAAAATTGGACACACTGTTAAATGGTGCAGAAGTTCTTCGAAAAAATGTCTTAAGTGTGGAAAAAGACTATTATGTGACGAGAATTGTTCCCCTGAAAACTGTTTTTTGTGCAAAAATCCAATTAAAAAAAAATATGCCTGTAATGGTAATTGTCAGAGTAATAAATGCATTTTATGTGATGGGAATGATCACGATCTTAATTACAAATTTCGTCCCAAAAGGATGGAAGAAGAAAACATCATTAAAAGAATTACAATTACGGGTAAGGCGAGGAAGGAAGTTATTGAAGAAACTAAAAACAGTAACAGATTTCATCTTTTAAATAATGAGGATTACGAGGAACATTTCCCTGAAATTGATAGTCTTAAAAGGAACTGTAGTATTGTGTCGGAATTAAGTAGGAATAAAACAGATGAATTGAACAAAATCACGATTGGTAATAACACCTATGCCAATGTGGCTCGGAAAAGACCTTTAAAATCTTACGTAGTTAGAGATAGTCCGAATAAAATTCTAAGAACGAATAAAGCCAAATTTAATTTTGTACATCATAATAGCAATACTGTGACTAGAAATAAATCAGAGTTCAATTTCCAATTCAATAAAAAAGATTCGAGTGGCCACAATATTAATAACACCAAAAAATTGAAATAATAGGAAAAAAACTGGCAGATTCTAATATCCCTGATATACTGGGTAAAAATCTTATTTTGATTTTAAACAAACTACAGAATTCGGATATTGACAAATTGTATGATGGCGTTTATGAAGGAATAAAGTCTGGTGAGATGAATTATATTAATAGTAGTTCTCCAAATAGGGAGTTATTCATCTTCAATGATCAATTGCTTACAAGCTAATATTCAAGGCATTAAAACAAATAAGAATGATATTGAAGTTCTAGCCTGTAATACTAAAGCTGATGTTTTATTATTGCAAGAAACTTTTTTGAAACCTAATGAAAAGATATATTTTAGTGGATTCTTTGGTTTTTTCGGGAACAGAGCTGATGGTAGAGGTGGTGTTCTCATTTTAGTTAAAAAGCAAATTAGATGCAAAAGAGTGAACTTGGATAGCCCGCTCAATTACGTGGCCATTCGTACAACTAACTTACGTAACAATATACTATTTGTGAACATCTATATCCCTCCCAATGATAATAATGCTTTTAATGATCATTTACCGGATTTAATTACAAATATTGGGTCTGACCCTAGTAGTACAATTATTTTAGCTGGAGACTTTAACGCACACAATAGAAATTGGGGTAGTGCATCTAACCACTGGAGAGGTCAACTATTGGATGAATGGACTACTACGGTCGGACTCAATATTTGTAATAATGGGTCTCCGACATACATAAATTCTGCAAACCCTTCGGTCTTAGACCTTACTTTCTCAAATAACTCTAATGTCGTTAAATTCTGGCACACGATCAAAGTACGCCATTTTAGTTCGTATCACCTACCGATAAAGTTCTGCATTGATGAAATTTTTCATAGCTCTGTTAAAATTGTCAACAAAACGATTCTAAACAATAAATTACAAAATATCACCTTTGATGAGAACATTGATAGTTTTAATGGGGCTATGAGGGATTCCATTAATGCTGCAACATTTACGACTAATACTAATGCCTATTCTCCAAAAAGATGGTGGAATAATGAATTGAATACCTTATATAGAAACTTTAAAATTGCGTCGGCAAAATTAAATCAGAACAGAAACTTAGATAATATGTACGTGTTTCGGGAAGCGAGAAATAAGTGGAAGAAAGAAGTGGCCAAGGCAAAAAAAAGGAACTTTGCTGAAACTATTAAAAAAATTAATAATTCAAAAGATCCCAAAGAGATTCACACTTTTTTTTGGAAATATTAAGAACTCACTAATCAATCGAGAAGATTATGGGTCATGGAGTAATAATATGAAAATTGATTTTTTGAATAGTTTCATCAATGTATCTAGAAATACTGATAACCAGCTGGTGGGTGAGGTTATAGAGACGTTTTCGGTGAAAAGGATTTTTTCTATGGAAGAGATGGAGGAGGTTATTAGGAAAAAGAATAAGTCATCGGCTCCGGGAACTGATGGGATCTCATATAGATACATCCAGTCATTGGACATCAACAACAAAAGTAAATTTTTAAATATCTTGAATTCATATTGGGCTAATAGTGAAATTCCTGATTGTTGGCGCAATGTTAAAATAATTCCTATCCCAAAACCAGGCAAAGATCATAATGTTGTCACAAATTTTAGGCCTATCTCCTTATTAAATGTTCCTCTAAAAATTTTGAATAAAATGATTCTTAATGATCTCGTAAACTTTTTAAATGATTTCAATCTGCTACCCACAAGATCGTATGCGTTTCGTTCCAATAAATCGACGGCCCATTGTATCAATGATGTAGTGAGTATGGTTGATCGTAATAAATCTGAAAATCAAATCTCGGTATGTATTACTATTGATATCAAGAATGCTTATGACATCGTGGATAAAAGGACCCTGTGTAATGTAATGAAATTATTGAGAATTCCATTGGAATTCGTAAAATGGACGGAAGTGTTTCTGGAAAAGCGAATCTTAAAAATTGGAGAAACTAGAATGGAGGCTAATAATGGGTTACCTCAAGGTAGCTGTTTAAGTCCTATTCTCTTTACCATTCTGACATCAATTCTTCATGAAATAAGTGATGATAATAATATCATATATCAATTTGCGGATGACTTCCTGCTACTATCTAGAGGAAGAAATTTACAACAGGCGATTCTTAATCTGGAATGTTTTGCTGCCCTTTTTATTCAGAAAATTAATTCGATTAACCTCAGCATCAATGATGATAAAACAAAATTTTTTATTTTCTCCGGAGCTAATAACTTCCGACATCATATCAATATTGGGAATAGAACTATAGCAAACGTTAGAGATCTTAAATATTTAGGTTTTCATTTATCTGGAAATCTATCAGTGGGGAGACATTATAGGGAGGTGATTAGCTCAAATATCTTAAATCAGAGAATTTTTTTTACCATCAATAATCATATTGAAGGAATTCACCCATCAAAGGCTTTGGCAATTTTTCGAACTTACATTAGACCCAAAATTGAATATGCTAGATCAGCGAGTTGTAATCTAAATTTGTCAGGTAATAAGAAAATAACGGTATTTTATAATAAATTCTTGAGGAGATGTTTAGGACTAACCAGATCTACACCGATTCATAACATGTATGTATTAGCCAATGAGGTACCCCCAACGTATAGAAGTTTGATACTTACTGTAAACGAAATGGCTAAGAGGTTATCAAAAGAAAATGATTTTCATGATTCATGGAATAATGTAGTAGACCTAAATAGTAGAACAAGTTACAACCATGTATGGAACTTATTCCATGAAGAGTTAAGCAGGATAACATGCAATCAGGAAAACTCTTCATTTTTGTTGGAAGAAGTTAGGAAATCTATTAAATCCCAAATCATTGGTATGTGGCAAATTCAATACGACACCATTTCTCAGGATAAAGGGAAATTTTTCCATGAGATAATTGGTGTGGTGAATAACAAACCGTGGTTTAGTAAAAAAAGTTTTAGATATAAAGATGTGAAATCGATTAAACTGATAAATAGATTATTGATTAATCACTCGTATAATAAAGTTTTTTTCAATTTAATTAAACGATTTGATTCAAACCTTTGTACACACTGTGCTGTGGTGGAGGATAATGATCATTTTATCTTTAAATGCCCAAGGAACCATTCAATTAGATCACTTATCCCATGGGGGGGAGGTATAATGAATTAAAAGCATATTTTATGGAAAGACCACCGATGATGGGTGACATTTTAAATAAAAAAGGATGCAAGTTTTAGAAGCAGGTTTATTTACTTTTGATTTTTATTATCAGCCTGATCCAGTGGTTAATGAAGCAATCTTAATTTTAAAGAAATTAATTCCGGTCCTGGATGAGAGTCATTTCTGTGTTGTGATGTCCTTTGATGACAATTAAGTCTTAAATATATGTAAATATAATTGCTATTTTGTAATTGAGCAAGTTCTATACTGTTATTATTGTCATAATAATATATAAATGTTAATATGTATGGATTAAGTCTTAATTTGACTATTATTTGTGATATATTTGAAATATCTTTTATTGGTTTATCTATCATTTGATTTGCTCAATTTGATTATACTATTTTGACTTTTGTCTTTGAATAAGTTAGTTTTCATAAGACTAACAGTCGTACATGATTATGTGTTTTTACATATTCCTTTAATATTTATCAAATATTATAAAAGTATTTTTGCTTTAAGAAGTACTAATTAAAGTCAAAAGATTAAAAGTCTATTATGATAACGTGATTTTGCATATTACCTCGATATTTATCAAATATTATAAGTGTAATTTGCTCTCAAATGTAATATTATTGTGATATTAGCAATTACATAATGTAAATGACTTAACTATTCAAGTAATTATTAAGAAGATCAATTAATTTGTTAAATTAGTTTTTAAATTTCAACATGGCGGTTTACCAAACGAATACTGGCAATACAACTCTTCGCAATTAGAGTTAGCCATTAAATAATTGCGCACTTCGTGCGCAATTATTAAAGGAGAAGGAAAAAAAATAGGATCAACGGCGTTTACGTGTATAGCTTCTCCGCCACGGTGGAGTGACACAGAGTTCGAGTGTTTTTTGGACGCACATGTACACGACGCAAATACTCACACAACCGTGATAATTGCGGGAGACTTTAAAGCGTGGGCTCGGGAATGGGGCAGCCGTGAAACAAAAAAGCGGGGACGGACACTTTTGGACGCTTTCTGGCGGCTCGATATCCTTCTAAGGAACTCGGGGAATGTTAACACCTTTAGGAGGGGAAATACGGGGTCCATTATCTACCTTACACTCGTAAGCAGTTCTTTAGTCACAACCACGGATTGGCAAGTTAGTGAGCACTATACGCAGAGCGACCACCAGGCAATTCTATTCTCGATAGCGGATAGATCACATATGGGTACAACGACAGCTCCAACTGAGGGATGGTCTACGAGACGCTTCGATGAAGATTCGTTCATAGAAACCCTATCCAGTTTAGGTACAACTAACGGTTCAGCCGAAGAGAAGGCCTTGCAATTGACCAACTATCAATAGCATGCGATGCCTCCATGCCAAGAAAATGTTCAATCACTAATCGCCGAGAGAACTACTGGTGGACCGAGGAGATTGCCAATAAGAGACGTGAATGCTTAAAAGCTCGGCGCCTTTGTCAACGCTCCATCAGATCAACGACGCACAGTGGGGCGGTAGAGGCAAAAATTCAAAAAATGTATACTATTGGAGACCTTTGTGAATGATTCATCGCATAGTGAACATTTTGAAGTTTCTTTCTACAAAAAATTTCGGACCGATATCTGCCACAGTAAGAAATCAGCGGCTCTCAAAATGTAGAGAATTGGTTTTGCAGTTTTTGCACATTTTTCCATAATCAAGTTTCAATGAAAACCCTGACTATAAATTCGGATAAAACATTGTTTTATGATTTTATTTTCAATATTTAGGTTATAATTAATATGTTAGAATAAAAAAAGTAAAAAAAAAAAAATTGGAAATTTTTTTTATTTAATTTTAATCATTGAAGGTCAAATTGACCCTAACTGGATTTTTCACATTAAGTTTTAACAACTACCTCCACGTGCCTCCAAGCGTCTGTTTATGCTACATTAGTCCAGAAAGTCTCAAGATTACTAATATGTATGTAAAAATGTTATTAAAATTAGTAATCAAAATTGCTTCAGACAGCTTTGTGAGGACGCCGACGCAAATCCTTGGAGAACGGCGTATAGAGTGGTCATGAAGAAGATTGGACAGAGAGCTGCCCAACTCAAATGTCCGGTACTGCTCGAAGATATTGTCTCCGCAACATGATTTGGAACCAGCGACACAAAGACTTACACCGAATATCAATATCATTCCACCGATTACAGAGTTAGAACTTCTAAAGGCATCATCAAGGCTTGAGGACGGTAAAGCACCAGGTCCTGATGGTGTCCCTAATAGGGCGTTACCTCCAGTTGTTCCTTGAAAGCCTCGAAACTGGTGGTATCCGCAACCTAGTCATATCGCCGTCTAAATGCTCTGCAAAACTTCTCACCACCTGGACGCAGGAATTTTCAGAGGAGCTCCTGGGGGCAAGAGAATTCTCTCAATCCCTGCTTACGAATAGTAATGAGGATGTTTGTACGAAATGCTCAATTGGCCGCTTAAAAACAACAACAAAATATTTCTGGTCAAATCTTCGCCAAACAAATGCTTTTCTGTCTATAATAAGAGCGGACGAAGTCACACTGTGATCCTATTGGCAACCTTGCTTCGCGGCAATTTCAGCCTCTTCGAGGCAGACCATATATCCTGTTTTTACAAAAAAAAAAACGAACAATAGTTGCGACAACGCCTCCCTGGTAAGAGCCTCTGTGTGGATTCGAGATATGTGTTTTTCGTCCCTTTCGGAGTGGGTCCATCATAGGTATTCTGGTTTGAGCAGGACGGGTCAGCATAATAGTTCATATATTGCAGCGGGTTGTAAGAATGTAGGGCGGACTCGGCTTTTACTTGGCCCATCGTCACCACCACAGCGCGGAACGTCATTGCGAAATCTTAGCTCAGCTTAGAATTCAATCGACAAGTTAAAAACTATCAGAAGACGACATGAATCGAGCACCTCAATGACTCTTAACCCCCAATGACTGTGCCAGCAAGCAGCTACTACTGTCTACTGTCCGCGCTCTGTCCAATCCTAGGAAAGGAAGGGCAATCTTGTCTTGTTACACATGCTAAGCTAGAACCCCACCAGATTGGCTTAATGGAAATGCATAGCACATCTACTACCCTCGATGCGATCACTACACGCATCCGAAATGGGCTAAATCAGCGACGATTACAGGCATTATACTGAGAGATACTGGAATCACTGGTACTTAAAAATCTACCCACGCAAATACAACCATACGCCAATCACCAACACGGCTTTAGGAAAATGCATAGCACCACCACTGCATTGGACCGAATCATGTTCAAAGTCTTTAACGGGATTAACCAGACTAAGCCGTTCGAGCGAACCATCCTAGTGGTATTAGATCTATCGAAAGCGTTTGATACAATGAATCACTCGCTCTTACTGACGGATCTTCGTAACACATCCACCCCCTCACATATAGTTAAATGGGTTTGCAAACTACCTTGCCGGACGTCAATCCAGCACGGAGTTTAGAAATGGGAAGTCGAAACTAAGAAGGATCAAACAAGGAGTACCTCAAGGTGGAGTCTTATCCCCCACCTTGTTTAACCTCTACATGTCATGACCTTAACATCTTCTTCAACAGCAGGAACCTGCAGCTATCAGCGCCCAAATCCTCGGCCACGCTTTTTACCACATACAAATACAACTTACAGCTAGACCACAGAATCAGAAGTAAACAGAACGTTCAGCTCCATACATCGAAGTGTCCTAAGTAAAATTTCGACCTGGACGCACGGTGGGTCCATAAGAGAAAATATTTAGATGCCTTAAGCGAAGAGAACGTTCCTTCTCAATGTAGATACACTTTTGCTTGTTACTCTTCTTTTCATGCGCTACTTCGATAGATATTGTGTGAACGAAAAAAACTTATGCGTGTACATGAATGTGAATGCGATAGAGATAGCGCGACGACGACGGCCGCGTCGATATTCGTATTGTGTAATTAGCGATGGATAAGGATAGATTGGCGGGTGCGGGTGTATGAATTGGCGAGGACGATACGTGATGTGTTGATATATGGTGCGGCGATAGTGCCGCGGTGACGGAACATTGATGGGTGCATGAAATGAAATGTGTGAATTCCCATTCAGATACATACACATGACCCATATCTCCGGCGCGACGCGCGGCGGCGAAGGATAGTTAAGATGCGTAAGTTATGTTTGCATATGAATTGGGAAAAAATAATGAATAGGCGGCAAATTTGTCCAAAAGATGCTGTTGTTCAGCTAGAAGTGCCGCAGTGGGATAGTAATGCGATATTTTAAAAACTGTAGGTTTTCTCAGCGTATTCAAGTGGTTGTTTAAAAAAAAACTTACGATCATTATATCATAAAAAAACACTGAAAATTTAGGGACTGAAGAAATTATTTTTTTTTACATTTATGTGGTTTTAACAAAAAAATATTTATTTTTGCTCTAATTAATTTTTTATAGGTATGTTATATACATATGTACATTTGCATATATTATACAAAAACTAATAAATTTATAGAAATATGTGGTATATATGTAATGGTTATCCACGGTTAGAAGTTGCAAAAAGAAAGATATAAAAAAATCATATGAGCGTTATACGAAATTCAAGAGTGCCAGTGAATCTAATACCTTTTTTTTTATAAATATTACACCTTCTTACTGGACAAAATTCTTCTATCATAACTTCATAACATAAGTAGTGAATGAATTTTTTATACGAAAAGCAAACAATAAATATTTTACTATCATCTACGTACCATTCGAAAATTATTATAAAACAGGATCCATTTCTTAAGAATTGAACCAGATATGTAGGAACGTGCGCTGAGCTAATACATATAACAATCATACGGGATTTATATTTATACATGAGACTCGTGGATTTATTTTTTTACATAATTTATTGAGTGAATATGTAGATTAAAAAATTTGAAAAAGTTATTTACTAAGGTCAACGTCAAGGTGCACAATATGGTTGTGATAAAAAAATTAACAAATATTTACATGCTTTTTATAAATAGGCTGCTATTTAATTATAGTCAAATGAAAAACGAATTACATATTATATATGTATGCAAAAATTATTTAGCTTTTCTGTGATTTCTTCTGACAGTGCTTTAAGAATTATACATGAAAATATTAGCTATTTACATATCCACAAAAATTATAATAAATAAATGAAATTCATACCTAGATTTGGAATAGCACATTCAAACTTAAAGAGTGTCGAAGAGCAGGAGAAGGCACATTAAAAGTGACATTCAAAAGTGACAAAAAGCGTGCGTTTTGGGAAAATATTTGTAGGCGTGTCCTTGTTCGAAGTACACATTCCAAATTATATTGTGGGTCAACTGCGCTTCCATATAAGTATGTCTGGCAATTATTATAATTCCACTTGTACTTTATTAGGAATTACAGTTCTAATTTAAATTCAAAAACTCAAAAAACTGAAATATTTTTTTTGATTTAGGCTATAATTTACAAGGAAAGCGTCTATTATTGTTTATTATTAGAAAAAAAAATGTTATATTGCTTATTTCATTCTTTGAGCATTTTGTCATAGGGCTTATAGTTTTCGAGATATGTACATACTTGCGAAAAACTTGAATTTCTCTCTTCACTACCCCTCCTCCTCTTTTTTGATGTTTTGGGCGTTGTTCTGTTCTCATAAATTATATTAAATTAAAAAGCCGGTTAGTTCAGGGTAATAGCGTTTTCTGAACGGAACATTTGTGGTAAAGCCAATTTTTTATATGTTTTGTAGGATGATCCCCTAACGCTAAATCCAAGCTTTCGACTTCGAGGACCCTTTGCGCGCGGAGCTATGTGCAAAAAACCGTTATAATTTGGCACTTTTTTGATTTTTTTCCTTAACTTTTTTGCTGAGCCTTTTACATAAAATATATGCATGACAAAATCAAAGAAGAGAAAATTTGAAACAATTTTGCTGTATAAAATTTTTCGCTACCGAGAATGTACATATGTATAAGATATGCGCTTAATGTAGTATGAAGCGCACAATGCAATCGCAAAAGATAAAGTATCTGCAAGCCAGTGACAAAAATCTTGGAGCATTTTCATACATTTTTTGTGACTCTTTGTTATACATTATCTGGATACCTATTAAAGATAGAAAAAAATCGGGTGAGGAACAGTTATAGGAAATTATCTTTTCTTTACGCTTGGTTTACTAATATTTTTCCAAAAACGTCACTGGAAAAAATCAGACTAAAAACTGAAAAAAGTGCCAAATTGTAACGGTTTTTTGCAATTAGCTCGGCGCGCACAGGGTCCTCGAGGTCGAAAGCTTGGATTTAGCGTTAGGGGATCATCCTACAAAACATATAAAAAATTGGCTTTACCACAAATGTTCCGTTCAGAAAACGCTATTACCCTGAACTAACCGGCTTTTTAATTTAATATAATTTATGAGAACAGAACAACGCCCAAAACATCAAAAAAGAGGAGGAGGGGTAGTGAAGAGAGAAATTCAAGTTTTTCGCAAGTATGTACATATCTCGAAAACTATAAGCCCTATGACAAAATGCTCAAAGAATGAAATAAGCAATATAACATTTTTTTTCTAATAATAAACAATAATAGACGCTTTCCTTGTAAATTATAGCCTAAATCAAAAAAAATATTTCAGTTTTTTGAGTTTTTGAATTTAAATTAGAACTGTAATTCCTAATAAAGTACAAGTGGAATTATAATAATTGCCAGACATACTTATATGGAAGCGCAGTTGACCCACAATATAATTTGGAATGTGTACTTCGAACAAGGACACGCCTACAAATATTTTCCCAAAACGCACGCTTTTTGTCACTTTTGAATGTCACTTTTAATGTGCCTTCTCCTGCTCTTCGACACTCTTTAAGTTTGAATGTGCTATTCCAAATCTAGGTATGAATTTCATTTATTTATTATAATTTTTGTGGATATGTAAATAGCTAATATTTTCATGTATAATTCTTAAAGCACTGTCAGAAGAAATCACAGAAAAGCTAAATAATTTTTGCATACATATATAATATGTAATTCGTTTTTCATTTGACTATAATTAAATAGCAGCCTATTTATAAAAAGCATGTAAATATTTGTTAATTTTTTTATCACAACCATATTGTGCACCTTGACGTTGACCTTAGTAAATAACTTTTTCAAATTTTTTAATCTACATATTCACTCAATAAATTATGTAAAAAAATAAATCCACGAGTCTCATGTATAAATATAAATCCCGTATGATTGTTATATGTATTAGCTCAGCGCACGTTCCTACATATCTGGTTCAATTCTTAAGAAATGGATCCTGTTTTATAATAATTTTCGAATGGTACGTAGATGATAGTAAAATATTTATTGTTTGCTTTTCGTATAAAAAATTCATTCACTACTTATGTTATGAAGTTATGATAGAAGAATTTTGTCCAGTAAGAAGGTGTAATATTTATAAAAAAAAGGTATTAGATTCACTGGCACTCTTGAATTTCGTATAACGCTCATATGATTTTTTTATATCTTTCTTTTTGCAACTTCTAACCGTGGATAACCATTACATATATACCACATATTTCTATAAATTTATTAGTTTTTGTATAATATATGCAAATGTACATATGTATATAACATACCTATAAAAAATTAATTAGAGCAAAAATAAATATTTTTTTGTTAAAACCACATAAATGTAAAAAAAAATAATTTCTTCAGTCCCTAAATTTTCAGTGTTTTTTTATGATATAATGATCGTAAGTTTTTTTTTAAACAACCACTTGAATACGCTGAGAAAACCTACAGTTTTTAAAATATCGCATTACTATCCCACTGCGGCACTTCTAGCTGAACAACAGCATCTTTTGGACAAATTTGCCGCCTATTCATTATTTTTTCCCAATTCATATGCAAACATAACTTACGCATCTTAACTATCCTTCGCCGCCGCGCGTCGCGCCGGAGATATGGGTCATGTGTATGTATCTGAATGGGAATTCACACATTTCATTTCATGCACCCATCAATGTTCCGTCACCGCGGCACTATCGCCGCACCATATATCAACACATCACGTATCGTCCTCGCCAATTCATACACCCGCACCCGCCAATCTATCCTTATCCATCGCTAATTACACAATACGAATATCGACGCGGCCGTCGTCGTCGCGCTATCTCTATCGCATTCACATTCATGTACACGCATAAGTTTTTTTCGTTCACACAATATCTATCGAAGTAGCGCATGAAAAGAAGAGTAACAAGCAAAAGTGTATCTACATTGAGAAGGAACGTTCTCTTCGCTTAAGGCATCTAAATATTTTCTCTTATGGACCCACCGTGCGTCCAGGTCGAAATTTTACTTAGGACACTTCGATGTATGGAGCTGAACGTTCTGTTTACTTCTGATTCTGTGGCTAGACATTAAAGTAAACAACACCCTTGTCTAAGGTGACCAGACCCTAGATGAACCCAATGCTGTACACATACTTACGGAAAATCTGTATTGTGAGATAATCTAGTGCTGCAATAGGATTCTCATTGAGCGGCATTACGGCACACGTTCATGTTGAACTAAAATGCTTGAACAATACTCCATCGTGCTACCAGGTATGCAGTTATATAAGATTTTTCTCGAATAAAATCACTACCATCTGGTTCAATCATTCGCCGGACCATCTTTCGGTATTACTTCACATTAATTTTTACGTCCGGCTTCCTCGTTCTGCAGGGCATTACTGTATGCTGCAGACAAACGAAACCTCTTATTGCTGCCTATTTTTACCACATCCAACTCCAGTGCGGAAACGATTCTTAACATTCGCGCTCGGTATTGCAGATGAACCTTCAATTTTAAGTTCACCCACAACCTTCCAGTATCGAACAAAGCTTAGAGTGTATCCTGCAATTTTAGGCGATGCTATACACTTCTCAGTTCTTCCTAAGATGCTTTGTCGCCTGACGAGATCAAGCTCCCGCGTATTATTCAGGAGTATCTAGTTTAACTTCGATTAAGTAGGTATTCCAGCATTAAGGTGGGGATTATGAAACATGATCTCTAGTGCCACGTTGTTTGACGTATAGTGTACCAAACCTATTCTTTCAGAAAAACAAGCAGAATTGACACAATTAGAAAAACTTGAAGCCACGACCCATTTTTCGATCTCGTCAGCAGACCTCAAACGACTAAAGGAAATTTCTATCGCGCGTGAACCCGAAGGGATTCGCTGCACTGAAAAACAATAAGAAACTTCTCAATTTAATGCTTTTTATCTGTGGTGAAAAAAAAATATCCTGACCACTGATCCACCCCCTCTTTACAAAGCCATCAACGCCACTGGTTCTCCTTGACAAAATATCATCAGAATTTCAAGCAGAAACGAATGTTTTAACACTTAAAAGCTATAACAGGGAAGCTATGGAGTATAATCTGAGGAGAACCTCCATGAACCCTGTTCTAGTAGATATTTTTTTTCCATGGTGGAATATCTGGTTCGTAGAAAGTTGCATACGTGCATCTAGTGCATGTATACTACGAGTATGTACAATGTACATGATCATTCATTTTCATTTCTTCTTTATTAACAAGAGTACCTCAAATTAACGACAAGGCAAGGAACCTCACAAATTTTTGCTGAAAACTTTCAATCATCACAGAGTGCGAGCTATAGTAAGGATTCCATAACACAGAAACATACTCAAGCCTGCTTCTTACTAAAGAAAAATATAAAGTTTTAAGAGAATTAATGTTGTTGAAGTGAGCTGTTATTCTGATTATAAATCCAAGAGGCCGACGCGATTTATCACAAATATTACAAATATGGGTTAAAAAACTAAGAGTAGTGTCAAAAGTTACACCAAGATCATCAACAAATAATATTGTACGTGTACTGATATTGCATATTAGTTCTTTTGAATATGATATATTGACATTTATCGATATTCAATTTCAATTGAATTGACACAATAGGGGGATTCATGCTCGCGTTCGTATATTGAAATACGATGTTATATCGTATTTCAGTTGTCAATTCGATGATCCACCGCTTGACAACCTACCCGCTTACAATAGAAGCCTACGAAAGGGAAAAAACTATATCATCGAAACTGGAATAATAAATGGCTACAGAAAAGAAGACTTGGAAAGACGGATAAAACGGAAGGAAATCTCGATATGGAAGAAGCGGCAATCAACATTTTTCGACGACACCAGTGAACAGCAAAAAACTCGGGTGAGCATCCCTACATCGAAACTCCTGTACCCCATGAAGAACCAATTGAAGAAATACGGCGTCGAAATAGTGGGAACAAGTAAACACGAACAGCTGAAAACACGCCTTACCAACGCAAAAGACCAACTGAATATCATGCGCCGAATGCAACAAGAAATACGTAGGGCAGAGCAAGCGATTAGTTTCAATAAGATTCAAGGAGCATACTCGCGAGGCCATCAATGCCTTACGCAATGGCAGAACAGACCTCAAATCATCGGTTGCATCACACATTACTAACTTTGCACACCCAATAGACTGGGATAACGTTGAGTTAACAAGGCAGGTAAGCCAACCGTCAAAACTCGATGCCTGGGAAAGCCTCGAAATAATGAAAATTGCGCCAAACGAACGAATCAACGACGACGAAGGTAATTGTGCCTCCAAGCTAATAAAACTCGGTGTTAGGTTAAGCCAGGTAAATTGTAATTAGTACAACTTTTAACTTGTTTTTTGAACCTTTTTTTTTGTAAACTAGTAAATATATAATGATTCGCCATTAGCAGTAAGAATTAGAAGCATAGGCACTGAAGAAGGAAGCGAGTTGCTTCCGAAATGTACATATGCCAAAATAAAAAACTATTTGCAGCAGGAAAAACTGTTTCGTTCTTTCAAATTGTGTTAGAGAAGCTGCAAACAACGGTGAAAAGAATAATATCAATCGAATCCGCTTGAATTGGAATGGAAGATCAGTTGGAATAATCGGAATTCGTGGGATAAGTTCTTCCTCTCTTTTGAATTTGCCCTTGATGATCGTCGCTTGAATCACATTGTTCATCAATTTCTTGACGGACAACCGCGAACCGTTGCACAATTTCGGATGATTCAGATTCCGTAATATGTTTATGATCGATCCCACCTTCAGCTGTAAATTATGCGGCGTTGAATAGTTGGTCGCTTCGTCCTCGTCGATCACGGTGTCAACGGATTTTTACGAATTTTTGAAAATTCAGCAGCCGATGGGTCGTTCTGCAATGCGACTCTCATGTTTGTAGTCAATTTCAACTTCTTGACATGCCGCCACAAAGATGACAATTTCAGGCATGCATTAAGTTCATCCGCAGCAGTAGATTTCGGGGTGACGGAAAGCGTTTGACGAAAATCTCCGGAGAGTAATATCAGAGCCCCACCAAATCGTCTCGAATCACCTCGTAAGTCCTTCATCGTTCGGTCAACTGCCTCCAAAGCTCGCTTATGCGCCATCGTACATTCATCCCAAATGATGATTTAGCATTCTCGCATCAATTTCGCTGTTGCCGAACTCTTGGTTCACGTTGGATTCTCAACCAAGAGTAGATTCATCGGCAGCTTTAAAACGGAATGTGCAGTTCGACCGCCTGCCAACAATGTAGCAGCAATGCCAGAGGATGCAAAAGCCTTCGCAATTTGACATCTTGACCGAATTGATGCCAGAATCAACGACATGACGAATGTCTTGCCTGTCCCACCAGGATCATGGAGAAAGTAAATGCCTCCTGTTCCATTGTCAACAATCTTCGTAAGCGAATCGTATACGTTCTTATTATTATATTAAATTATTATTATTTCCCAACATTTTCTTTCGTAAAAACCTTCTGCTGGTAATTGCAAACAACTGAAAAAAAAAATTTGAACCAAATCGGTTCAGCCGTTCTCAATTGATAAATTACTTCGATTTTTCCAATTTTCTGACTTTTCCGAAGGGTTTTTCCAAAATTTTCTTCCGTAAAAACCTTCTCCTGGTAATTGCCAACAACTGAAAGAAAATTTGAACCAAATCGGTCGGTCGGTTCTCAATTGATGAATTACTATACATTTTTTTCGCTCCATTTTTATATATATAGATAAGTAATAAAGGATACAATAAATGATGAGCACATTTTTTCAAAAATATTGACGGAATTCCATCCGGACCAGCGCTCTTAGACTCATCTAACTGTAATAATTTGTTCTATAAAGATTCACTATAAATAGAAAAAGTTGAAAGATTTAGTGAATAATTGGGCAACGGAGGATCGTATGAGTTAATGTCAGAACTGTATACGGACGAGAAGTGTTCAGCAAACATATTTGAAATTCCTACTACAATAGAACATGAAATATTACCACAATGCCTTGAATTCGGTAACCCAGACTCGTTTCTAAATGAATTTACAAATCTCCAAAAGTCATTGACGTTGTTAGAAATTTGAGATTCGATTTTACTTACATGTTTTTTTTTTTAAATCGATTCGCGACTTATTTTTGCCTTCCGCTCTATATCTAGATGACCCTAGGTCTATTCTATCAAGAGTTACAGTGCGAAATGTAAAACTAAAAAAAAGTAAATTAACTAAAATACTTTTGGGTCTATGGTATAATTTACTGAGAAAATGTCTAGAGTGTGATATATTATTTCAAAGGTAATTTTGTGTAGTTTGTTTCGTCCTCAGGACATTTTGCGGTCAGACATAGTTTTCCAGATTTTTACAAAAAACTGAATTTTCACCCCTTTGCCACCCCTCCCTGCTTAACCCCTGCCGCAAATTAGTGTAACTTTTTACTGCGTATATTAGGCAGTGTATTTACAAATTTGGCATCAAAACATTTTTTGTTTTAATGTTTGGGTTTGGGGCTATTTTGAACCAATTGTACTATACAGGGTGGCCCACTTGAACTGCAACTTTTGGCTAACTGATTTTTTTATTTATTTAATACATAATTTTATTGAACATAAGCAACAAATGTTGAAATACAATCATATTTTTAAAATTTAATTCAAATTTTCGATGTGACCACCATTAGCGCGAACTATGGCTTTGAGTCGGTTGACAAACGAATCGCACGCTGCACGAATGTGAGCCTCTGGCATTTTTGCCCAATCACGGCGAAGAGCTGCCTTGAGCGCATCAATACTCTGGTATCTTTTAGTGTTGACATGGCCCTGCAAAATCCCCCATATGGAGTAGTCCAGCGGATTCGCATCCGGTGAATGAGGAGTCCACTGTTCGGTCGAAATGAATTTTGGAACATTGTTTCTTAACCAGTCTTGGTTTGCGCGTGCTTTGTGTGACGGTGCAGAGTCTTGGTGAAATGTCCATTCTCTTTCAGTAAAATCTGTCTGCGTGCCCACGGCTTCAAAGCACCTTCCAAAACAATTTCTCGGTAAACATTCGCATTCATCTTGATGCCACGATAAAAAAACATTAGCGGAGATCGACCATTCGCCGTCACGGGGCTGTCCAAACCATCACAAACGGTGGGGATTGAGTTTTGGTGGCCATCCGGATATCTAAATTCTCGAACGACCTTTCTGTTAGGTAGACACGATCGTTTTGTTTATTTATAAATTGCTCAATAGGGAAATTTTTCTCATCGAAGAAAATGATATTTGGTAATTGGCCACGTTCGTGCAATCGCAATAGCTCTTTCGACCTATCGAATCTAACTTTTTTTTGGGCTTCGGTTAGATGTTGTCCTTTTTGTATTTTGTAAGGCTTAACTTTGAGCTCATTTTTCAATATTCGCTGAATTGTTGATTTCGAAATGTGCAGCTCAGCAGCCATTTTTCTGCCACTCCGTCGAGAATTTCGGCGAATTCGAGCCTTGATGTTCCGTACCATTTCCGGCGTTGATACAGTTTTTTTCCGGCCACCACCATATCGTTTAGCAACACTACCAGTTTCATTGTAACGAGCTATGGTTCGAGACACGAAAGATTTGTTGATATTTAGATGTTGAAGAGCACGAACAATTTCCACTTGCGGCTTTCCAGCCAAATATAGCCCAATCACACTGTTACGTTTTACTTCCATCACGGATAAAGTGTTTTTCACAACACTCAGGCGCAAACGCTTGCGGATGCTTAAACACAACAAGGTGAACTGTCGTGGAACAAAATATGAGGGCGCTATCATTAGCGGTCACAGATTTACAGTTACCTACATTTGGTTGCAGTTCAATTGGGCCACCCTTTACTATACAGGGTGTCCCATTCATGGTGGAGTATATTTTAATGGTAGGTAGTGTGGCTCATTTGGGGAAAATTAATGTACAACGGGACGACCCCTCTATTTTTAACCATTGCAATGTAATCGAATTTTTTGTCAAAATGCCCGATTTGTTGAACTAAATCAAAATTTGCCACACCACCAAACATTTCATCCGAGATATGACTTCACTTTGTGAAACTACATAAAATTTTCAATAAAACGACACCTCGCCCGTTACGAAGTTGCTCATACCTTCCGAGATAGACCCGTCCAAAGTTTAAAGAAATTTTATAATTGTAAACGATTTTATTAAAATTTTTGATGAAAAACCAATTTTAAAATTTGTTGTACATTAATTTTCTCCAAATGAGCCACACTACCTTACCTACCATTAAAATATTCTCCACCATGAATGGAACACCCTGTATATGGGAATGCCATAGAAACCCCACTCCAATGTATTTTTTTTTTTGTAAGGAAAACTTTTTCTTTATGGACCATTTTTCATCTGACATCACGTAAATGGGCCCTATTGAGATTAGAAAACATAATGAACGGACAGAAGAAAACTGACCTGAACTAAACATAGAAACTTCAACCCTAAAAGTAAGTTCTTGTAAGAAGAGCTTTTATTTAAAAACCAATTGCACAAATGTTTCTCTTGCAACGAAGCAAAACATAGCTAAGAACGGAGAGATTCGGATCATAGGACCATGGAGCTCAAATGGGAAACCCACCGCAAAGTGGGTTTCTGCTTTCTGGACCAATCTTCCAAAGAACATGTATTCATTATTTCACACATACATATACAACTACCAACGCATGGTCTTACCTTCAATTGAGAGTTTTATTGTAAAATCGCTGATTTTTGAAGATTGATAAGTTAACAACAAAAATTTTTTAGAAGTTTATTATGTTTACTTTTGCAGAAAACATATCGGTGACAAGCGCTCCAAAGATAAAGCTCTCCGCAAAGAGGAAAAGCGAAATGAAAATCTCCAATGCGATCAAATCTATCCAACATATTCGGTGGCTCAAATCGAACTAGAACCAAATGTTTCGAAATTTGCCATTTTTGCTGCAATTCGATCGGCCGTACTAGAAGTCGATACAAAATATGCATTATTTCAGAATAAAGTAGTCAAGAAATCATCACAAAGCTGTTGCTACAGTTGCAACGCCGCGTGCAAAACGAACCAGGAAACCGAGTGTCCATGCCACACTGGCGGCGAAAAGAAACCTCGCGATGATGTCAACAGTGATGCCGAGTCCGAATCGGAGGAAGTCACCGAGAAAGAAGTTGTGGTGAAAGTACCGCAAATTGTAGAAGCGGGCTTGAGGAGTTTATTCGAATTGATTGCCGACGCTCGAAATGTTCAACCGAATTTGTGTACTAAGGCACTTAAGGCGCTTTTTGATGTTATTCAAGGTAAGTTTCTTTTAATGTGTCAGAAGACGGCACGATTTCAGTATCTGCGGCGCCAAATTTTGATGATGCCATTTCATTAATATTGCCCTGAAACGACCGAATCTGCAATCCTTTTTTTCGCGAAATCGTAACAGTTCTCCAGATATTTAATGTCAAAGTTTGACATTTCTATGGGATAGTTCAGTTTTTAATGGGAAATTGGGGGTATTTTACTACATATTGATGTGAATCAATAGCATTGCACCAAAAATAAAATTTTTGATTTTATTTGCCTCCCTGTCTAGCAAATTTTACAATTCTTGCTCGAAAATATGTTTCGGCTTTTCATATTATGTTACACGCTCTGTGGCTCACTTGGTTGAGTCGCACTCTACGATGCTAGTAATCTAGAGGTCCTAGAGATGGAATCTCGGCGTGGTCCAAAATTTCCGTACATGTACGGATAGGATATATATAGTGCTTGCAACATTATATACACTCCGAAACTCTATATGCAATGTAACGTTGACTCGAAATTGCCTATAAACGGCTGTGTTAACGCACCATGGCCCCACGGGGCCATACGGTACTGAGAAGATATTATGTTATTATGCAACTTACTATTCTAGTGGGACTGATTAAAATTAAACGTTAATTTGAAGGCATCGAACACTTTCCCCAATGTGTAAAGCGGAAATATCCTCCTTTTCTTATCAATCTATAAATATAAATTACATAAACTCGCTTCATAGAAAAGTTAATCTTCGGCATTGGATATCCGGAGAACCGTTACGATTTCGCGAAAAAGGATTGCAGATTCGGTCGTTTCAGGTCAATATTAATGAAATGGCATCATCAAAATTTGGCGCCGCAGATACTGAAATCTCCCTCAAACATTTCAGCTGATTTTTTTTTAATATGTTACAGGCCAGCAACCAGAAAGTTTCAAATACGAACCTGATGACTTGATAACACCTCTCTACGAGCTATTACTTGACCTGGCTAGTTTGCCTAGTTCGATCACGGATAAGTCAATGGTTGGTGGATACTGGTCGTCAATTGCTTGCTCCGCATTGATTGGACTATGTGCGGCACGTGGTGATACCGGGAAAATATTGAAAGCAATCGCTGCTTTACTTATGTCACCCAAATTGCTATCGTCACAGACCATTCAACTCCCATTCGTATTGTCCTCTCTTCAGCGAACTGTAATTTGTACGATTTTGAACAAGCCAACTAAACCCGAGTTTCACACACATGGCGTTCCGAAAAATTCACTGGTCGATGAGTTCTCATTGCGAAGCGCCTTGGCTTCGTACATCAATTATAATACTCAACCAGCGATGGCTTCGGATGGAAAGTATTTGTATTTACTGGTGGACAATTGTTTGCTGAAAGTGGGAACAGGTTTTAATGGAACCTATAAGGGACATGTTTATTATTTGAATAGTAGTTTTGGAAAGGATAAATCCGGTTGGTTGGGTTACTGTGGGGTAAGTGGATAGAAATTTCGAGCGGTACATGAGCAAACTAATCGGTTCGCTGTAATTTTAGGGAAAATTGTACTACAGACGACTTTCAAAAAGAAATAACGATTCGGTGCTTGTTGTTAACACGGACTCTCTGGCTGTTATTGGATCCGTGTCAATCACATCATTGCCAACACGTGAAGGACAGAACTACGTACTTTTCGCAGATGAGGACTCGATAAGTGCGATTTGTACGAACAAGGACGTAAGCCCTTAATCGATTTAAAGAAGAATATATTCTGACCGGCAACTCTGTTTTCAGGATACGCTAGTTGTAAAGCAACTCTATACAACTGGAACGCCGGCAAGTGAATTGCCATTGAAGCTGGCCCGAAAAAAGTTTCGCACTTTGGGCTATGCAGCATTTGAAGATGAAGTTTTAAATCAAAACCAAATACAGAAGGTATGGCCATTGAAACTAAACTTTTTAGGCTTTGTTATAGCAAATAAATATTCCAGATTCAATCCTCCTACAACATGTTCGAGCCCAAACTTCCCAATGATGTTGAAATTCAGAGCATCGTCTGCGGCAAAGAATTCGGTTTAGTTCGTGCATCTAATGGCAAAATATACTACTACGGGAAATCGGCGTCATTGGGACTGAAATCAATTGGACGTACGCCGACCATGAAAATGACTGAACTCATCATTTCAAAAGTGTCAAATATTGTCCAGGTAGCAATCGGACATGATGGCATTCATGCTCTACTTGTGAACGACGACGGAACAGTTTATTTCGCCGGAACAGCTCGTCGTGGCGAGGACGGCGACAGCTCGAAAAATCGTCGACAACCCAAGGCGTCCAAGCCGAAAAAGCTCAGTAGAATTGATGGACACGTCATTATCCAAGCCGCATGTAATAACGGGACATCGACATTTGTTACCAAAAGTGGGAAGCTGATAATGTTTGGGAAGGATACAGCCCATTGTGACTCGCTTGGATTTGTGACTGACCTTCAGAATCAGCATATTACGAAGGTTGCATTGGGCAAAGCACATTGCGTGGCTCTCAATAGTAAGGGACAACTGTTTACATTCGGTCTGAATAATAAAGGACAATGCGGACGGTCATTTGCAAAAGAGAAGGAATCTAATCCATCAGATAGCGATGCTACCATGAATGGCAGTAAGTCTAAATTGGATTTTACGAATATGTGTGATGTGGACGATCATGTTCTGGTGCAAGGACAGTGTCGGGTAAGTTTCCATATTATCTTAGTGTCCTGTTGTGGTGGTGGGAAAGAATTTTTTGTGATTTCGATGAATACCCTTTCAGGTGTGTTCTGTATGTAAGGAATGTACTGGTTATAATATCTCGTGTGTGTCGTCTTTAAATGTTTCAATGGATGACCGGGTTGCCGGATCGTAAGTGTCCATCAAAATTGTCTTTCTGTCTTTTTAAACTAATATTTCGTAAACATATAGATTATGTCCCTGTGGTCATGGTGATGCTGGTTGCTCCAAGTGTGGAGCATGCTCATCCTGTATTTCTATGCAAGAGGGCGAAATAAATGGTAAGTTTCCTTGAATCATGATTCGATCCTTTTTCTTCACGCTTTATTTTTTAGGCACCAAAGATTCCAAACAAATCACTCTATTGAATCGTCAACGTTCCAAGAGTCTGATACTACGAAAGAAAGACAAGAAAATCGAAGAAACAAATCCACCATCGGATGTTGAACGTGACACCCCACGCGTTGCTCCACTCTCACCTCAAAAAGTAAATTTACCAACAGCGAGCCCAGTGGTGCAAATCGCATGTGGATTGCATCATACGGTCGTCTTAACATTGGCCGGAGAAGTGTTTACATTTGGCAGCAATCAGTATGGTCAGTTGGGTACGGGTGACTTACAACCCGTCATGGGTCCATACGCGGTCAAAGTGCAAGGACAAATTAGTCAGATTGCAGCAGGAAGTAATCATACAGTATTGCTGACGTCCAAAGGTGTTGTGTACACATTTGGAAATTATCAGGTACGGGATTTGTCGGTTATGATAAAATTTGAACTGATTTTTTTACTGGTTGTTTTTTTTTCTTGTTCCAGAAAGGACAATTGGGGCGGCTACCAAACGATTTTCATAAAAATTCCATCGCGGATGATGCATCTAAGGATGAAAATGCATCAAAGGAAAATGTTGCAGTGAACTTACTAGCGCAACGGCAGAAATTCTTGTGGAGTTGCACTCCTGGAACAGTCTTGTAAGTTAACATTTATTAAAAATACAAAAGTTACTTTTTTTTTGTTCGAATGTTGTGTCAGTTCGTTTTGATCAAATATCTGCGTCTAGAACCTTTCTTATACATGATTACTTACGGTAAAGTGTAGAAATTAAACTAAACGTTTTGTCTAACAGAAACACTGTATGTGTCAGTGTCTTTCCGTACTGTGGTTGCAACTTTATTTTCGTTTAGCTTCTTCTATCCTCCATTTACTACGTCCTTATTGTACTCAAACTTTATCATCGTGTTTACCTAATTCTAATGCAATAAGTGCGTCATAGTGTAGCTGTCGTGGCGAACAGTTGGGCTTTGTCCACTTTGCTTCTTATCAGTGCTTTTAGCAAGTTTTGAAAGGTCGACTACACATGAAGAAAGAAACATGGTGGTGGAACGCTGAGACTAAGGAAGCAGTGCAAGCCAAATCGAACGCATTCAAGACGTGGACAACGGGAACCATACGAAATCCCCAATCACAAAATCCCCAAACGTAGAAAAATCCCCAAAATCAAAATCCCCATATTCAAAATCCCCATAATCGTAATACCCATATACAAAATCCCCATAATCATAATACCAATATACAAAATCCTCAATCATAAAATCCCCAAACACCCGAAATATGATGGTAAATGGTAGATGGTAGTAAAAAATGGTAGATGGCTGGTAGATGGTAAATGGTTGATGGATGAAAGACTGTAAATTGTTGATGGTAGATGGAAGGTGTTAAATGGTAGGTGGTAAATGGCACTAGGAGGGACGTGAATCGATACTAACTTATTTTTTGATTAGCACGAACAAAATATTCGAGTCAATTGCATATATCGTTCTAGACATATAAGGTTTTCTTTAACATCGTCGAGACAAGTCCTCATCCGAACGAATATTCGCGGAAAACTTGGTTGGCTTATTGTTGGAACCGATTGCATATTTAATCGCCTCCACATTATCTGCTGTTGTTCTGTGTTACTTCAAATAGTTCGCCGTTGATTAGCATATATATCAGTCCACGACGGTGATTTTTTTATTGCATAGTAGGACTATTAGTCTAAAGCACCAACCATTTATTATCTACCATTTACCATCTACTATTTGCTATTTACCACCCACCATTTGCAATTTACAATCTACCATTTACCATCTGTCATCAACCATTCACAAGCTACCATCCGTCTACCATTAACCACCTACCATTTACCATCTACCATTTATCATCTGCCATTTAACATCTATCATTTACCATCTACAATAGCCTAAAGAAAGTCTCCATTCCCCATTTGAGGTGTGATCTTAGAACGCGCGCGCGTTCTTAGATCACACCTCAAATGGGGAATGGGGAATTTCGTTTGGGGATTTTGGTTTTGGGTATTTTGATTTCGGGGATTTTGATTTCGGGGATGTTGATTTCGGGGATTTTGATTATGGGGATTTTGATTTGGGGATTTTGGTTTGGGGATTTTGTGACTGGGGATATCGTATCCAACCCGTGGACGACAAGTGAGTCAAGCATTGAAGCCGAACGAGCTCAACTTTTGTTGCAACTGCCTCTACGGGGCGGACCACACCTGTTTTCTACGTGGAATCGGCCAAAAGTTGCCAAAACGCCTCCCTGGCAAGAGCCTTGAAGGTGTTTGTCTGTGTATAAGTGTGGATTCGAGTTATGTGTTTTTTCGTCATATTGGGAGCATTTCATCTCGGCGCGGCTGCTCTCAATTTTATTATTTCGCGCCAGCATTGAAACAAATCCAAGCCCAGAGGTATGGTTTTGTAGTGTTTGCGGCCAACGAATTGGTTCGAATGCCAGGTCAGCACAGTGTAATTGCTGCTTGGAGTGGGTACATCTCAGGTGTTCTGGCTTGAGAAGGGTTGGTCAGCATTCCATATCATATGTTGCAACGGGATGTATAAATTCAGGGCGACCTCGGGCTGCCCCTAGCCCACCATCTCCTCCACAGCCCCCAGCTCCCCCAAGCAATGTGAACAGGAATGCTAGACCTAGCTTAACCCCGGCCCCTCCTTCAGCAGTTTTCACTCCACTGTCCTTATTGCAGTTTAACTGCAACGCCATTCACCAAAAAATTGCCGAGATCACTCACATCATGAGTGCAAACAGAATTCTGATTTCCGCCATTCAGGAGACGTTGCTCCATTCGAACTCGTCTCTTACCGCCCATGGCGATTACGTTATACTGCGCAAAGATAGACCAGCCGCCAGGAATGATTCTCACCCTGGAGGTGGACTTGCCTTCCTTCTTCTTGTAGCGGTGCAGAAAGGTGTGTAACCTCTGTGCATCTATGTGGGTACGATTTATGGTTCGTCAATGTTTGTGTCCGTGAGGTCTAAGGACAAAAACATAGCTGCTGCGATAGGGTTTTCCCACAGTGATATAGGGGTAAGATCAGTGGGCGCAGCGGGGCATTGAAACAAATGGCCCACATCATGAGGAGTACCATTGCAGTTTGGACAGATGTTTTGGATGTCCGGGTTTATGCGAGAAAGGTACGAATTAAGGCGTGAACAAAAGCCCGACCGAAGTTGAGCTAGTGTTACTCTAGTGGCTCTCGGGAGCCTAATCTCCTCAGGCGAAATTGGTGGTGGGCGCTCTGAGAGGACTCTATTCGCACCTAAACTCGCGATAGACCGATTCACTTCTTCAGTGTGGATCGCTGCAATGGCGGCTCGGTATGTAACTTCATCGTAAGGGTCCCGTTTGTATCCCTGAACCTCTCTCTCAAGGTCTCGTAAACCACGCCTGACATGTCGTGGTGGAGGAATTCGGTCCATGAAATGATTATTGGGATGATCCTCACGGTAGCAACCAACAAGATACTGTTTTGAGAGTAGGAGATTGTGATCACGTATTGGCATCAATTTTGTCTTCTGATGTAAGTGATCCTGGGCAGACATCAGAAGGCAACCTGTCGCGATGCGTAGAGCGGCATTTTGGCAGACCTGACATTTTGGCAGACCTGAACTTTGGACCAGTTTGTGTCCAAACTGGGGCTGCATAATCAGCGGCCGCTCGACCCACCGCTTTAAAAGTAGCTAGCATGGTTTCTTTATCTTTGCTTTCCTAATACACAACTCTGTATATTAGATGTAGATGTCGACGGTACGGCGGAAATGCAAGCCATCTCAGTTTCATCAGGGAGCACTAACATCGAAATTTTCAATGTATATGTTCCACCTCATTCTAGCTGCCCTTCTGGCTATCGTTTCGATATTGGTCCTTTCCTATCTGGAGAGCACAGGATCATTCTTGGTGACTTTAACGCGCACCATGAGCTCTGGCATTCTGACCTCAACAACGATGCCAGGGGTATGACTATCGCCAAATCTCTAGACGCCTCAGATTTCTGTCCATTCAATGAAGACTCGCCGACTCCAGTCACAGGCACTTGCAGTAGTTTTCCTGACTTAACTATTGTAAGTGCCAGCCTAATCAGTGCTACTCGATGGGAGACGCATACTGCTCTCTCGTCCGATCACCTCCATTATAAGAATTGACAGATCAGCAAACCTGACTAAGTCTGAGAAGCGAACGTTTGTCAATCCCAAGAAAGCCGATTGGAAGGGTTTCAAAGCATACTCGTCGCCGAAGTTCATCGAGCTACCTACACCAACTAGCGTTCATAAGGCCGAACGAAATATTAGGAACGTCATTTCCTAAGCAGCGGCACGTTATATTCCTGCAGGACGTATCCCGAAAGTTCGACCTAATTTCTCTACTAGTGCCGCCAGATTAGCCGATGAACGAGATAACATCAGACGCGCTCACCCAGGTGATCTCAGAATTCAGGAGCTTAACTCCGAAATCAATCGTCAAATAAAAGACTATCGAAGGCGAAATGGAACGAGCACCTCAATAACTGCAACCTCAATGAAGTTGTCAGTAAACTATGGTCTACTGTCCGCGCCCAATCCAATCCTAGGAAAGGAAAGGTCAATAACGCCATCAAATTTGGCCATAAGAGCACCAGTGATCCCCTTCAGTGCGCAAGCCTGTTCATTAAACAATTTATTGAACATCCCAAGTCCGACGGCTTAAAGTGTAAAAATAGAAGACGGATTCGCAGTAGAAATGTTGACACTATACCATCGTATACTGCGGACCAGGTTAAAAAAGGCATTGACAATGCTAAAAACTCAAAGGCCCTCGGACCCGATGGCATTTCGATGGCCATGCTGAAACATCTCGACCTTCCAGCCATTGAGTATCTCACGGCATTCTTTAACTTGTCGATCTCTACGCTTGCCATCCCTGAAATCTGGAAAACAGGACGGATTGTCCCCTATCTCAAGCCAGGGAAGAGCGCTGGTCTCGGCGAATCCTACCGACCCATAACAATTCTCTCTCCTGTCGCAAAGACGCTGGAGGCCATTATTCACCCCACTCTTGTTAAGCATGCTAAGCTAGAACCGCACCAGCATGGCTTTAGGAAATCACTACACGCATCCGTGACGGGCACAGATCGATTCTTGTGGCAATTGACCTAACGAGTGCATTTGACAATGTCAATCACTCGATGCATCTCGCGAACCTGCTGAATATGCATATCCCTGCTCAAGAGATCCTTTGGATTGCCAATTATCTAGCTGGTCGACATTCCTTCACTGAGTTTCGTGGCAAACGTTCTAAGCTGAGGAAAATCAAATTAGTTCCACAGGGTGGGGTACTCTCCCCCACTCTCTTGAACATCTACATGTCCGGCCTTCCTACACCACCGGAAGGAATCGAGGTGATCTCCTACGCAGGCGATTGCACCGTACTCGCCACAGGGGAGGATAATTAATCGATATCTTGGGCGATTACAGGCTACATTACAGTCTATGTGTACAAACTGGTCCAAAATTCAGGTCTGCCAAAATGCTGCTCTACGCACAGCCACAGGTTGCCTCTTGATGTCTGCCCAGGATTACTTACATCAAGAGACGAAATTGATGCCAATCCGTGACCACAATCTCCTACTGTCTAAACAGTATCTTGTTGGTTGCTACCGTGAGGATCATCCCAACCACAGTCTCATGGACCGAATTCTTCCACCACGACATGCCAGGCGTGGTTTACGAGACCTAGAAAGAGAGGTCCAGGGATACAAGAGGGACCCTTACGACGACGATGCATACCGAGCTGCCATCGCTGATATTCACACTGCAGAAGTGAGTCGGTCTATTGCGAGATTAGGTGCGAATAGAGTCCTCTCAGTGCGCCCACCACCCATTTCGCCTGAGGAGATTAGGCTCCCGAGAGCCACCAAAGTGACATTAGCTCAAGTTCGGTCGGGCTTTTGTTCGCGCCTCAATTCGTACCTTTCTCGGATAAACCCGGACATTCAAAACATCTGTCCAAACTGCGCTGGCGCTCCACACGATGTGGGTCACTTGTTTCAATGCCCAGCTGCGCCCACTGACCTAACCCCTATCTCACTGTGGGAAAACCCTATCGCAGCAGCTATGTTTTTGTCCCTTGACATCACGGACGAAAACATCGACGAACCATAACTCGAATCCACATAGATGCACAGCGGTTCCACACCTTTCTCCAGCGCTAAAAGAAGAAGCTCAACTTTTCGAAAATTGCATGCAAGACTGCTACCGAAAGACCGCCATTGCTCGAGAGGTGCAAAAACGAGGATAGGATATTTTTGGGCGTAGCCCAAAGGAGAACGAACGCTCGAGAAATACCAAAGTACGTGGAGAACTCGCAAGGAGTGTTGCTGGTTAAGGATACGGCAATCTGTAGCAGGATGCGAAAGTATTTCGAGGAACTTCTAAATGAAGAATTTTCTCGAGCAGCTTTTCAAGATGTTAAGCCGAATAGAATACCACAAATATCGAAGATTCCTCAGAGGAAGAGGTGATGCAGGCAATACCGGACGGACCGGCGGAATTTTTGTTGAAAATGGAAAATGTCGGTGTTAGTTGGCTCACAGTTCTCTTCAACAAAGTTAAAAGTCGACAAGCGATGCCTGACGCTTTCCGGGAAGTTTTCTAGTTCCTTTTTATAAAAACAAGGTTATATCGAATGTGCCTGTCGTCTGACAAGGATTCCACGTTGGAAATATGCCTGCCAGAGATGAACTCTGGGATTAGTGTGCTGGCAAGAGTGGAGTCAAGGAGCTCTTCTCTTCTTGTGGTTCCGAAGATGGGCTTACACCTCTTGTAGAACGAACACGATGTTAGACATAAAATAGTCAAGTCAATACTCGCATGGTAACCTCCGTACTTCTTCACATAGTGCGATAGGCGTAAGCGTCACAATCGATTATAGCAACTACTTCCTGACTACCGTGTGCAGTAGAGATGTTGATCAAAGTGGCTGCTAGATCTCTGGAAATGAATTGGTCAGCAATAAGTGCCACACGTGTGCGGTCCACTGATATATCGCAAATCAACTTACTTGATTTGATGTTAACACCACAGATGCCGTATTTCATGAGTCAGTGCAATCGTGACTGTATTTGTGGCGAAGGTCCTGCACAGGATACCCGATGCTTCTTTTGAATGATACAGATTGGTCTGAAGTACCTTGACCGTACTCATAAGTTCGAAAGATAGTGGTTGATAGGGTTGTTGCGCTTGCCTTGCCGAGATCAACCGCGTCGTTCGTCCTTGTCGCGCCTAGTTCTTGACGATCGCTGTAGTGAGCGCTTGGAGGCGGTTTTGCTAAAATAAGGAGCCATGGCCCGTGATATCTTTGCTCCTTCAGGTGCCCTCTGGACGCTGACGTCATTAGGGTGATGCGGCGATCGTGGGACTGAATCCATTGATTTCAAAGGCCTGCGATCTGCGGAGAATCTTCTGTCCTCACGGCCTGTCCTTGAAGGGCAGCCTGATACGGGTTTGAGATAATTGCTAGTAGTTGCAGTGCTACCTAGGATGGGAGACCGTGTCTGCGTCGCACAAGTAATAGGAGAAGAATGACGACATTAGGGTCACATGTGTGAACAGCTGATTTGTTTTAATTTCTTCATGGACACCTCGTCGATCCCGAGTACGAGATGGATAGAGTGACCATGTTTATTCCGACTCCGAACTAACCAGTTCTCAGCCGGTAACCAGTTCTGCGCATTTATAAAGACTAATGCGAGGTTCTTAAAGTGTAAGTACTAACCAAATCATTTAGGTTCGGATTCTTGCCGAAATCCATGCGACCAACATCCGCACGGACAGCAGAGACCCTTAGTTTTGAGGCATTCGGTGGCTCAGTGGCAGAGATGTCACTCTCTCTATCTCTGAGTTGCCGGTGCGTGGGTTCGAATCCCACTGTGGCCCATGGATGTTTGTGTTGTCCATAAAATGCTCCTACGGCAGCCGGTTCTTCGATGTAAATCGTCCTAGAGCTACCCGTTGTTAAAACGGCCAAGAGCTGCCAAGACCCCCTTCGATTCAAGAGAAAAAAAATCTCTTGAATCGCTACAACAACAACATCAACAGACCCTTAGTTTTCCGAGTCACCATAAAAGTCCGACTCTGAACAGTAAGTTTGTGTTGTCACCGTCATAACTGCTGCAGTCAAACGGCGAAATAGCGAGAGACTGTCTCCGACTGTGAACGTGTGCTGCTTTTTTATTTATTTATTTTTTCAAACTAATCTTTATATTTGCATATTTCTTTCTTTAGTGGACTTGGACCCAGCTTCGGTAAGAAAGCAACGTGGATAGGTGCCAGCGGTGATCAAACCTTCATTAAAATCGACGAATCACTTATAACGCCCCAGATGTTGTCCAAGGTCAACATTGTAGCAGACAAGAAAACCATTTGTAAGTATACCTTCGACTCTATTATTTAGTTCATTAAAATTTAATTTCCTCCTTTATTTTACAGTACTCATTCCAACGATTTCACTATCATTCCACATTCTCACAATAAATCGCCGAGATGGCAATTGTACGGCACACTACCGCAATCAAGTGAATTTCGTACGTATCATCCAAGCAAATGTTTGCTCTATGCCAGAGATAAATCAAAACGTAAATGCTAATGTGAATCAGGATCAAATGTCGCGTAGTGCTCATGAGATACGTAATCAGATATTCGAATTGCAAGAACATCAAAACAATTTAGCAGAACAACGAAAGCGACGGAGACAGGATCACAAGTCGCCGCCTGAAAAGGTGTGCCCGCAAATAGCTTTTGCATTGGACTCGCACTACAATGTGTTGTGGGTGTTTGATGGCGGCGCGAGGAAGATTTTATGTCACAATGTTATTGCTAGTCAGATTCAGGAGTGTTCGGTGAGTCTTTGTTTTTTTTTATAACTCAATAAGAGATATGTATGACCAACATCTGTCCACAAAACTACCCATTGGTGTCTTATTGCATACGCTCTGAATTTGTTTACTTTTCCTTTATAATCGTTTGCGTTATTTCTCCCAGCTTTTCTTCGTATGATTATTCCAGGCAATAAAGAAAAAATGTTACTTTATTCCAGGACTCAAATTTTCGTGCCATATTATCACCGGAACTTGCTCTATCGCAGAAAACTGACAGCAACGTAACGCGACTGCAAGCCTCTCTGAATTTGCTTGCCTGTTTGGATATATTAACATCGACTCAAGATTCCATGTAATTAACTACGCAAACTTTACTATAGTGACCACAACTCAATGTGTGAACATTTTTCCTTTCCAGTCCAAACTGTTTCGAGCAGACAACTCCACAACAAACAAATTTAGCCAAAGAATCCCAGTCAAGTGAATACCAAATAGTCAATCGCTTTGAAAATTTCGGTGGTGGCTGGGGTTATTCTGGTCATAGCGTAGAGGCAATACGATTTATGGTCGATACTGATGTCATGATTTGTAAGTTTATAATCGAGTTAAACTTTGTAAGAATCTTAACAAACCGTTTCATCGACATCGTTTCAGGTGGCTTTGGAATGTTTGGTGGTCGAGGAGAATACACGTGCAAGCTAAAACTTTTTGATTTGGGTCTCGATGGTGGCAATTACGAAAAGGATGGAATATTAATCTCTGAAACCAAAGACATTCCATACGAATGTCCAGCTCGTAATAAATACCACATAATGCTTCCCAAGCCTGTGTGCGCAACTGCATTACACTGGTACTTGGTATGGGCTCGTATCGCTGGTCCATCTTCAGATTGTGGATCATCCGGTCAGAGCACTGTCACAACAGAAGATCAGATAGTTTTCAATTTTAAATCGTCGAAGAAAGCAAACAATGGAACTGACGTCAATTCTGGACAGATTCCGTCTATAATTTATCGGTTAATAACGCCCGAAGCGAAACAGATTCCTCTTCCGGTCGACATTGATCCTGTTCATAAAATATCAAAATCGTTTGCCAACACGGTGACCAAGGAGTGCTTTGATAGTTTAGTGCTTCTCCTGAATTGGTCGTGGGAGACATTCAAAACGAGTCTGCGGGAACAACGTGACAAGGCGAAAATGTTGCAAGTGAAAAGTACACTGGATCATTTGGTGTATGTTAATAAGTCGTCGTTGCGGCTTTTGAGGAAGTACAGCAATGAAATCTACCCGCAAAAGTTGATGAAATCGCTTGCAAAGAAATCGGGAGAGATAAACACGCAAACATGTACGTATTACATTAGTAGAGTATACCATTGGTTGTTAGTTAACAAGCAAATTAATTGCTAACATCTCGTATAGAGATAGACCAAATCTGATTTTTTAAAATATTGTTCTTACTTTTCTCCACAGATAATGTATCCAAAAATATGCCCAGTGCTCCTCGAGTATTCATCGGGCCGAATGACGTACCCACTCCAACTCGTAAGTCCAATACCGAAAATATCCAATTGGCTGAACGTGTTGGTAATGTGCGTGCTATGCTAATACAAATTTTATGTGATGACGTTTTCAAAGATGTTCAGACTGAAGAAGGTAAGCGAAGAAACTTAAATCAAATAAACGAGCCCAACAAGTATTTTCCCCTTAAAGGCTATAAGATGGCAGTTGAAATTCTCGAAGAGTGCCATACAAGTTTCGTTGCATGCTTTGATGCATTCTATCCAACATCGTCGCTGAAATGGAATTGTCTGTGTGATCTTCTATCACAAATGGATAAGGTAATGTCCAAATTTTTGCGAGAATCATTCCAAAAACAGCATATTTATGACTTACAGGGTATCATGCATTCGAGATTGCTAAGTGCAATTCTGGCTGGTCTCTGCAATCCAACCGTAAAGTTGCGGTCGACATTCTCTCTCCTGACACCCGGCAATGAACGACAATCGATTATAAGTCCGAGCGACAATGCCGGACTTCCGATGCTTTCGAGTACTGAAAATCATCAATATCCAATTCTAGTTGAACAAATGATCTATCGAACGCAACAGGAGAAAATTGATTTTCTTAGTAACTCGTGGACGTTCAAGGATGTGCTCATTCGACTCCTGGACATTATCTCGAGTCCGATAAAAGTGAAAATTGAAAATGTCTACAATAGAAGTTGTAACTTCAATGAAAGCAAATTGGAGAAGGATATTAATCAAGGATTGATTGACAATTGTTCCCAGCTGTTGGCTAAAGTTTTGGCCGAAATTGTTTATCATACGTCGTCGGATGATGTAAGCCTTTAATTTTTTGGTTTTTGCATTGTTAACTCATACGGATGATTTCCCCAGTTTGATGCTACATTTATGCCGCCTCGAATTATTCACTCGACGGGCAGTCGATTCGCTCGGTGTGACACAGGACGAACATGGAATACGGGGAATTTTGGACCGGATGCTATTGCTTTCTCGGTAGATCGTCCCGGAATAGCAATTGCTGGTGCTATGATTTACTCGGGCTCAGGGAGCTATGAATATCAATTGGAGTTGCTCTATGACAATACGGTTGATCCGCAGTCACATCATAAGTGGGAAACATTGGAATCAGTTTCCGGATCGTATGATCAGGATATTGTGCAGAATGACATGGCGGAGATTAAGTTTGATAGACCGGTTCACATAAAGGTAGCTAACGAGATTATCTGCTGTTTTTTTCAGTGATTAGTTAACGGAAATTGTTTTACAGGAGAATGCGCGGTATGCATTGAGACTATGCTCACAAGGTGCTCGTACTTGCTCTGGCGACGGCGGACTACCATCAATTCGTGGTCCATGTGGAACAATATTTTCATTCCACACGTGTGATTTGAGTTTTAATGGCACTACGCCAACAAGAGGCCAAATACCATGTCTATTATATTACAGGTAATTTGGAAGAAAAAGATCAGAATCCAGTCAACCAATTTTAATTTCTTTTCTTTTTTTCACAGCACTCCGGTCAAAAGCGAAGGGCAAGCTGCCACATACATAAGCGAAATCACAGCTCGTGACACTGCACTACAGATCGCAACTGACATCACCAAAAAATGCACTGAGCTCCTAATATTAGCCCGTAACGCTCTAGCAGCCTCCCTATCTCCTAGCGACAAAAGCCCCAACTCCTCAAATCACACTCAAACTATCGACTCGGAACACAACATAACTCCAATCGAGGAACACTTAGACATGACATGGGCAAACAATTCTCGCAATTCAGTCACTCAAGATGGAAACAACTCAACAGCTCGTGATTTTACAAAACGAATTGAGTCCTTCTCGAAGGGTATCATTGAAACACTTAAGTTCGATAAACGATCGACGAATCCTTTTGATTTTGAAATCGAAATCGGTGCAACGGAAATCCATCCGAAAGATTTGATCGAGGAGAGTGACATGAATGAGAAAATCTTCAAAAATGGTCGCATTGCAAAATATAATGGCAACGATCGAATGGACAACAGTCAGGAACATCAAGGCTATATGAAGGAAATGGGCAAAAGTGATTCCGAGGAGAGTACACAATTGACAATAGTTCAACTTTTGGAGCTGTTCAATATGGATTCGTCGAATCTGTTTCATACATTATTGCCGTCCGTCTACGCTCATATCGGAGCGCTAGCTTGTAACGATCCAAAGGTAAGCTGTCTTCAGAGAGAACAGTCACGTACCTAATTCGATTTTCACGATTTTAGAGTTCCGTACAAGTTCTATCGCTCATCAAAGAAATTCTACCACATGTCGCGTCATTAAATCAACTCTATGCCTCGAAAGACATGACATACGGCCCGAAAGAAGATAATCATGGTAGTCGCGAGGGAAATATCGATCTCATCAAAAAGAAGGTGGTGGATGATGTTGAACGGGCCACATATGATATGTGCACTACTACGAATCATTATTGCATTGTCGAGAGTGAACATCCGTATAAAAGTGCATCTGTAAACACGTATCGGTAAATTTTGTATACATCAAAATAGGAAACAGTTTCTCGAAATAACCATTTTGTTTGCAGAGTTGAATTTCCTCCGTGCGTCCAATGGATGACAGTTGAATTCGATAGCCAATGTGGTACAGCTCAAATGGAAGACTATTTGCTTCTATCGATTCCCCTAAAGCCTCAGACGAGTTTCGCCTACACCGAACATGAGGAATACTCAGATGTTTTGGATAATAATTTGTGCTTTACACAACAGTGTTGCAAGAATGCCAGCATATTTAGTAGTTACATTGAACGATCGTCCGATGAAAGTAAAGATGCAAATGACAAATATTTGGACTCGGAATGGACAATCATAAAGAAATATAACACGTAATTCTTTGCCTCGATTTTTCAAGCGGGACCAACTTTACTTTTTAGATTTCTCCTTGCAGTTCTTCGAATTGGTCTCAAAAGGCACTCGTTTTGCCGGGAAACAAAATCGAATTCTCACTGGAAACAGCATCCTTCTATGCTCAGGATCAGCAAGCCAATAAGTTTGGATTTAAGGCGTTGGTTATCGGATATGATAATCCGACAGCGGTATGATACGAAGTTATAGAAATTTAAATAACGGCTAGATTATGTGTTTTTGATTTCAGGTAAACATTTCCAATTCGTGTTTGATTCGTTTGGAATCGGAATTATCGTATTTGGGTGGAATGTGTAGTGCTAATTTGATGAGGAAAGATTTAAATTTGCCAGGTATTTTTCAATTATATCCTGAAAATCTATTTTAAATACATAATTGATATGTTTTACAGATGACAAATCTTTCGAAGATTTGACCAGCATTGAAGATACAGTGGCGACCCATACAGCACTCCTATGCAAAGGATTGGCGCTATCGGATTCAGTTTTGACCGTCAATCAAGCTTTGGATTCATATCTTCCAGTGGGGTAAGTACAATGATGAAAAAATCCGTGATCTTGTATATATATATTATGTGATTTGGGGATTTATCGAAGCAGACCTTCGCCATCGTTGCCGATGTATGGAATGAATCCAGCTATGTGCCATAACCATGCCGTTTCTCAAAGCAATCTTGGGTTCCCGTCTTTGAAACTTTTCAGTTGATCCTTCTTTTACTAAGGCATCGGCCATTTCGTTCCCCAATGTACCTACGTGTCCTTTAACCAACATTAGCGTAACTTCGTTGATTGAAACCCACTCATTGATCTTCAATCCAAGCATCTCCGCCTGATTTACTGATACATACTAGACGAAGTGAGCATGCTAGGTTTAGCTCCTCGGTATATATTCCAGCCCCCGCCCTTCCTTCCATGAGAAACCCATCAGTAAAGATACCGTGGATGCTCCTCGTGTATTCTACCATCCTCTCTGAGAGTGATGTGATGTCTTTCGACTACCCTACATCTACTCGCACCTTCCAAAGGCATATGAGTTTCCCTGACATTATTACGAACAATATCCAGGATCCTCTTATGACCACCGTTGCTGCCAAAGTGATGCCATGTGCCATCCGTTTCCATTCTTATTGCTGTAAGCGCCGCACTTTGCTTTATAGCAAGATCCAGCGGCGGTAATCCCAGTAATACCTCCATAGCATGCGTTGGCGTAGTTCTCATTGCATCACATATGCTTACACATGCTATGCGATGAGTCCCATCCAGCCGTTGCCTCGTAGTTTTCTGGATACCCTTGGGCCACCAGACCACTGCAGCATAGGATAGAATGGGCCTAACCATCATTGCATAGATCCAATGTGCCGCTTTAGGGGATATACTTCACCTATGTGCACACACTCTCTTACACATGCTGGCATTGTTATAAGCTTATCTGATACTGAAAATGCGTCAAATCGGAGTAACCGGTACCCCCACCTCCTCTACAAATAGTACGTAGAAACATATCAAATTAGTCGTAACTTGGCTGAATTGAGCTAATTCGCACAAATTAATCTAATCAGTTTTTAATAAAATATGCTTCGACAGGACTAAATACAGGTTCGATTTAATCATTCGTTCTACCACTTCCCCTATAAAAGATCTCACTTTACCAGAAAAATGTTCTTAGTTGCTCGTAATTCGTGAAGGGAAAAGTAGTTTGTTTCGGTATTTGCTTATTTTTTTATAATTTGTTACAAGTTCATGACAACCTTACATAAAAGAGTAATTTTTGTGAATTATTCAGATTTTTCCGTTCAAAGAACCGTTATGATATTAGCGTTAGCATTTTCTATGTCAAATAAACGGAGGAACAGTCAAAATAGTGGTCCTACGGCAGCTGCCTCTACGGGGCGGACCACACCCGTTTCCTATTAATTCGCGCCGGTGTTGAAACAAATCCAGGCCCAAGGGTATGTATTTGTAGTGTCTGCGACCAACGAATCGGTTCGAATGCCAGATCAGTGCAGTGTAATTGCTGTTTGGAATGGGTTCACTTTAGGTGTTCGAGGTTAAGAAGACAGGGTCAACACTCCTTATCGTATGTTGCGGCAGGCTGTACCTATAAATTCCGGGCAACCTAGGGCTGCTCCCAGCCCACCTTCTCCCCCACTGCTCCCTACACCGCCCAACAATGTGATAAGGAATGCCAGACCCAGTCTTACGCCTGGTCCTCCAACGGTTTTCACTTCACTATCCATATTGCAGTTTAACTGTAATGGCATTCACTGAAAAATCCCTGAGATCACACACTTCAGTGGTGTTGAATCCGGTGTTGAAACAAATCCAGGCCCAGAGGTATGGATTTGTAGTGTCTGCAACAAACGTATCGGTTCGAATGCCAGATCAGTGCAGTGTAATTGCTGCAGGGAATGGGTTCACTTTAGGTGTTCAGGGTTACGAAGACAAGGTCAACACTCCTTAGCATATGTTACGCCAGGTTGTATGAATTCAGGGCAACCCAGGGCTGCTCCCAGCCCACCTTCTCCACCACTGCCCCCTACACCGCCAAACAATATGATAAGGAATGCCAGACCCAGTCTTACGCCTGGCCCTCCTCCTCCAGCAGTTTTCACTGCACTATCTATATTACAGTTTAACTGTAATGGCATTCACCGAAAAATCGCTGAGATCACACACTTCTTGAGTTCCAACAGAATTCTCATCGCCGCCATCCAAGAGACGTTGCTTCACGCAAACTCGTCTCTAAGCGTCCATAGCGAATATGTTATACTGCGGAAAGATCGACCGGTCGCCACGGATGATTCTCACCCTGGAGGTGGACTTGCCTTCCTAATACACAAGTCCGTACATTACTGTGTATTAGATGTAGTTGCTGACGGTACGGCGGAAATTCAAGCCATCTCAGTTCCATCAGGGAGTACTAATATCGAAATTTTTAATATATATGTACCACCTCATTCTAGTTGCCCTTCTGGCTATCGTTTCGATATTGGTCCTCTCCTTTCCGGAGAGCACAGGGTCATCCTTGGCGACTTTAATGCGCACCATGAGCTCTGGCATTCGGACCTCAACAACCATGCCAGGGGTATAACTATCGCCGAATCACTTGACGCCTCAGAATTCTGTTCATTTAATGAAGACTCGCCGACTGGAGTCGTGGGCACTTGCAGTAGTTCTACTGACATAACTATTGTCAGTGCCAGCCTAATTGCTGCTTCCCGATGGGAAGTACGTACCACCCTTAGATCAGATCACCTCCCAATCATTATAAAAATTGACAAACCAGCGAACATGACTAAGTCTGAGAAGCGAACGTTTGTCAATCACAAGAAAGCCGATTGGGATGGTTTCAAAGCTTACTCGTCGGCGAAGTTCATCGAGCTAACATCACCTACCAACATTCACGAGGCCGAGAAAAATATTAGGAACGTCATTACCACAGCCGCGGCACGTTTTATTCCGGCAGGACGTATCCCGAAAGTTCGGCCTAACTTCCCCACTAGTGCCGCCAGATTAGCGGATGAACGTGATAATATCAGAAGCGCTCACCCTAATGATCCCAGAATTCAGGAGCTTAACTTAAGGTGTCAGCAAATTATGGTCTACTGTCCGCGCCCTTTCAAATCCTAGGAAAGAAAAGGGCAATAGCGCCATTGAATTTGGCAGCATAAAAACCTGCGATCCACTTCAGTGCGCGACCCTGTTCAATAAAAAATTTATTGAACATCCCAAGTCTGACAGCCTTAAACGCAAAATTAGAAGACGGATTCGCAGCCGGAATGTTGACACCATACCATAATTTACCGCGGACCAGGTTAAAAAAGTCATCGAGAATACTAAAAACTCCAAGGCCCTCGGACCAGATGGCATTTCGATGGCCGTGTTGAAACATCACATTGAGTATCTCACGGCCGCCTTTAACTTGTCGATGTCCACGCTTGCCATCTCTGAAATCTGGAAAACAGGTCGGATTGTCCCCTGTCTCAAGCCAGGGAAGAGCGCAAATCTCGGGGAATCCTACCACCCCATTACGATACTGTCTCCTGTCGCAGAGATGCTGATGGCCCTCATTCACCCCACTCTTGTTGCACATGCAAAGCTAGAACCTCACCAGCATGGCTTCAGGAAAATTCATAGTACCACCACTGCCCTCGATGCGATCACTACACGCATTCGCGATGGGCTAAATCAACGTCTTACCTGTCACAGAACCATTCTGGTGGCTATTGACCTATCAAATGCTTTTGACAAGGTCAATCATTCAATGCTTTTAGCAAACCTGTTGAATATACATCTTCCTGGACAAGAGATTCGTTGGATTGCCAATTATCTAGCTGGTCGGCACTCCTTCACCGAGTTTCAAGACAAACGTTCTAAGCTTAGGAAAATCAAATTAGGTGTTCCACAGGGAGGGGTACTCTCCCACACTCTGTTTAACATCTACATGTCCGGCCTTCCCACACCACCTGAAGGAATCGAGGTGATTTCCTATGCTGACGATTGCACCGTACTCGCCACAGGGAATGATAAGGATGAAATGCGCCTCCAAATTAATCGCTATCTAGGACGATTACAGACATTTTTCCAAAGCCGAAACCTCACCATCTCTGCGTCCAAATCTTCTGCCACTTTTCTAACCACATGGTGGAAGGATAAAAGATGTGAGATTGATATACGTATTGGCAACAATTCTGTTCCTACTCTAGCAAACCCCAAAATTCTCGGGCTTCACCTAGAGAACATGATGACGTCTTCGAATCACGCAGATTCCGTTTGTGAGAAAATGCGCAGTAGGAATAAAATCCTAAAAGCTGGTAGCACCTGGGGCAAAGATAAAGAAACCTCACGGACACATAGATGCACAGCGGTTTCACACCTTTCTGCATCGCTAGAAGAAGAAGAACAGTCAAAATACATCAAATGTATATATTTTTAGGGTTTTAAGCCAAATACTAAATCGCACAAAGGAAAACGGAATAAATTTGGGTTTTGTTTGGTTACTCTTGCTTTCCTAAAGATTTCATTAATAATGGTGCAGTTGAATGAATGACCCGTACTATCCACATGTACTACACCATTTGTAACATCAGGAAGGAAAAACGGTACATTTATCTATACTGTGGGATTCGAGTAAGCATCCTTAAAACCGCTATATCTTCTTTCCGACAGAGCATATTTGAAAATGGAGGCCACCGTTCGATTCAGCAGAAACAAATTCCAATTGTAGTCATGTAAATGGCACATTTTATAACAGGACATCTTCGCGAATATTCGATGTCCAAAAATCGTTGATTTCGCCCCACTGTGCGTCGATGCTTTTGTCCGCTGGATAAATTGATTCTGCGATTCCTTGCGTAACACGTACGATAATGCTTGCGTCTGTTCGTATGAAATATCTTCTTTTCTAAACATAACAAATTCTGGTTTTATAACCGCAAACAATATGAATTTCCCGAACAATTGTGCTGCTTTCTCGACAAAGGAGCATTTTAATGCAACCAATGACATTTGAATATAAATCATATGTAGTAGTACGAGTAATCGATGATCAGATATCCCTGTGTCATCAATGGTTTTCTACTCCATTCTGAAGTGGGGAAAAAATCGGATAAGTGTAGGCAGTCATTAGAGAGAGAGCCTAAATTCTAGTATTCAACACCTTGTCAAAAAGCTCAATTGTGGTCCGTAATGATTCATTTTTAGGTAAAGTGGGCCACAGGCATGCGCGATCTGGGAAGCACTGCCTATTGTGTGTAATTCTGTTCTTTACAACTCGCTACAACATTTCCTTACTTGGTAAGGAGTAGGAATCCGATGGAACTGTCTCAGTTTTTCCTTTTCGGTGAGCAACATTAGAATAAAGGAAATTTGTTTTTTTTTTGCTTATAAAATAGTTTATTTAAAGCTCACATAAATATGCTATTAATTACAATATACTATCGTTATCTTACATTTGCTATCACACATTTATTATTATTAATCGATGTCTCTACATATCAGTCTTCAACAAACCAGCATTTTCAATTTGCAAAACAATTTGCGTTTCACGATAGGTTTTTGGTTCAGGCATTATAATATCGAGTTTATTCTTCTGATTTCGACGAACAAAATAGAATGCAACTATTGCCACAATAATTGCCAACAGGACTAAAGCTCCCAATCCGACGCCTACATAAAGCCAACTCGAACTATGCTTACAATCGACATTCAACATTTGATTGTATGTTATGAATTTTTCATTCTCATCAAATCTCATGTAGATGTGATCTTCGTATGTTTTAAAAAAGTCAAATCTTCCAAGTGGTTCAATCTGATCACAACTAACGGTTTCATTGAAATATAGTTTGCCCAGGGCAATTTGCAAATTTTCATTTAAATATAAAGGAACTGGACCGTTTGCCGATTGCTGGATTATATTGTCGACTAGACGAAATTCTAGCTTCTGGCTACGACGAATAGCATCTGGTGTTACTTCGATTTCTGTAAAATAGAGCAAAATAAGAAGTTTTGTTACAAATGTGTCTAGGAATTTTACGATCTCAATATCTGAGATATTTAACTAAATAGTAGTGAAAATATATTATCGATAAATCCATATTTCAACCAAATATTGCAAAAGTGGCTCAATAGTTTTAGTTTTAACTGCTTAGCTGAAAATTCAAACAAACAGTTTTACCTGAACGATTCGACTGATCAGTTTAAATGTCTATGGGACACTAACGGCAGTTCGAATTTATTAAATAAAAAATATATGTTTACCTCGAAATATGGCAGGATGAATTTGTGTAAAAGTATTATTTCTTATTAAAACTTTCTCCCCGATATTTATTTCAAAGCATTCTCCTTCAAAATTCCTGAAGAAGTTCGATTGAAAAGTGAGCATTGACACAGCTGGAAATAATTTAAAATGTTATATATTTACAAACAATAAAATGTAAATTTTAACGTTACCACTAAATGAAAAGGCTCGCGAAAACGCCCCATTGAAACTGCAATTATTTATATTGAAAAAGTCCTTCACTTCTACATCGTAAAACGTTCGAGACGGCAGAGGTATTTGAAAAACACAGTTGGCAAATTCCAATTGATCCACACTAAACTTCTTAAAAGCCTAAATGAAAAAATAACAGAATTATTCATAAATGTGCAAAATTTACCGCATATTCCTTAACACTCACTTGTGGTTCAATTATTCTAAATACTGTGTCCACAAATTTTATAAAATACGCCTTATTCTTAAAGGCTGTGAACGCAAAAGGACGTATGAGATCGATTTGACTGCCCGTGAAAGTGATTTCATCAATATTTCCATTGAAGACGTGTGACTGAATTTCTTGAACGGTTGCATTATTAAATTCCACAATCAGTCGTGTGCTACTCTGAAGCTGTGGAAATGCTAGAGCATTTTGTTGAAGCACTAAATTGCGGACATTTTGAAAACTGATACTTCGTAAGCCAAATGTATTTTGTAGGAAGTAGGGCACTATAGCGATGTTGTTACAATTTGCTACGGAGATGTGTAGAACGTTGCCGTCCAGAATGGGGAATTCGATTTGCTGAAAAAGATATTTAATTATTTTTATTATTGAATTTAATAATTAAACATAATGTTATTATAATTAAAATAGGTACACATATGGCCAAAAAAATAAGTACACCCCTCATGTACTATTTTATGCCAAATTTTCATACCCTTTTTAAAATTGAATTACTCCAAATAGATAGCCATTACAACAATTAGGATACAACAATGCCAACGGAACCGAAAAACTAAATGGCATCCTCCTATTATCTTAGTCCATCCCGGTATTAGCTTTGAAGTGGGTTTTCAGCTTGGTCAAAATAATAAGTACACCATTGGTTTTTTAAATTTTTTGACAACAACTTACTATTTTCCGTAAGAATTTGTTTTTTTTTTATTCATTGGTGTATGCAACAAGCGTTAAATTAAAAACAAAAAAAAATTCTTAAGGGGCGAAAAACGCATGGTAGGTACGAAAAAAGACGTTCAGAGTCCGAAAATTTGAAATAGCGGAAAAATTATTCTCTCATTAACGAAATAAACCAGCTAAACATTGTTTTTACTGTGTAATTCATTAAACTAAATAAAAGCAGTCTCAAATGCATCAAATAGGTCCATGTAAGGGCCTTAAGGATAACTGTCGATCTCATTATCACTATGGCGAGAAAAGTTCCCTTGGCTTGACTGATGATTTTCGCGGTAAATATTGAAAATAGAGAATCCCTTTGAAAAGTTGATCGGATAATACAACAAGTAAAGCAGTTTTCGTAAAAAGTTTAGAACTTTCCATGGCGATGTCCAAAAGTGTTGACAGTACAAGAAAATTTTGTATTCATGTTCCAGACCGAACAATGAAAACTCACAAAATATTTTGTTTTATTTATGAGATCGTAATAAATTTGATTAGAAACTACTCTTATCGTAATATTCTTCATTCAGGAAAAAAATAATATGATATACGGTACATCAACTGGCTATTTCCCATGGAGTCGGAAAAAACTTAGTCTTTGGCTTAATTTTCATGGTTTGGTTTCGTTCAAATGTACTTAATAACCGTTACTATGAGGCAATTTCCACATAAGAAATGTTAGTTGATAGTCCCAGAATATTTTAGTGATGAGCCCATACACTTTAAATGGGGATTTGAGACCCTAACCATACCTCACAAACTGGTCAAGGATCCGCTTCAACCAAATCGAGTGGCTTTTCACGTTGTTACTAAAGTCAAATTGAATCCAGAATGTTTAGGGAGAGTTGAATCAATGAACTAGAAACAAAGTTTTCACAAAACGGACCAAATACGGAATTTCCTGGAAGTAACTGGATATATGGATGTATGGGAACTTAAGAGTAATTCTTCACCAGAGGGCCAACAAAAACCTTTTTTTTCAAAAGAATGGATCATTTACTTTTAAATAATAAAATAAATCAAATTCTTGTCGAATCAGAACATAATATTTTAATTAAAAACAGTTTTAATCAAATTAACTGACATGTACTTATTATTTTGTCCAGCCTATTTTAGTCAGTTCGTACTTTTTCAAGGTAGATGAAAGCTGTTATTTAAATATGGTAATTTACATATTATTTGATTCCTCACCAATTAAGTATTTAAATCTTTCCATTTGATTTTATTTACTCAAATAACTACTTGGCTACAGGGTGATAAGAAATATTCGTATGGGTGTACTTATTTTTTTGGCCATATGTGTATATAGTGCTTTCAAAATAGTCAATGCCCTCATTACTCCAGTTAATAGAGCATACTACCTACTATTGTATAGGTTGGATTTGTTGATTTATTTATTTCCAAGTTTTCGACCCCTTACACATTGTGCATTCCCCTTGAGAATTTTTCAAAATTTGACGTCCATAAATTTTCAGGGGATGGGAAGGGGGCTGTACATAGAAGGAGGACCCTATTATCCTCTCTACCAAAAATTAGTTGATTCGGAGCCAAAATAAGGGAGCCTCGTGCTCATTGTGACCTACCGCAGGGGAGTCGGTGTGTACATAGATTTTTGGTGAGTTGCGGCACCACGGACCCGAGCTAGTACAGCCCCTAGTATGGTTGATACGCCGTGGAGTGGATCTTCGCAGCCGGCGGCTTCGCATGACCTCGAAGAGGCTAGTTAGAGAAAATGGCCTTGGAAAATGCCTACGCACATATACATAGCTAGTTTGTGGATGGATGACAACATGGCCCGAGTCAAATTGATGATTAGTATGCTGAAAGACCCCCATCCGGATGTGGAAAGCAGCGCTACATATTGTTTTAATCTGATGGGTACTCGTAGGTCAAACGAACCTGGGATATTCACGTCTGAATTCAGCATGAGGCTTAACCTTTAAGGAAACTGATGGAAGATCACCCCTGCTATTGAGTCTGTGCGTAGCACAAAGAATAAATATAAACATTGTATCAAATAAATTCAATAACAAATTAACGTAAATAACAACGAGAATGTTTTTTTCCTTTCCATACAGAATTAAATGTAACTAAAACACCATGACCATAGAGACCACTTGCATAAACAGTCCACTTGAGATACATATACAACATATACATAGTTGCACACATTAGATACTTTTGATACGTACAGACTGTATAGATCGTACGCACACTTTAGATACTTAAAGTAAGAGATCATATTACACCCTTTCCTTATCATATCACACATTTCTTCCAAATCAAATGTAAATACTTTGTTGCCCTTTGTATAGAATATCCATATGGTCATGGGAAAATGTATTTTGCTGACAATTAGTTTTTAGAATATAAATTAAGCGATATTTGAATAAAGAAGTGCAGTCAAGAAAGAACCCGGGTCTTTTACTGATCGATAAGAACATTTTGGTCCGTCGAGAACAGTTTTTAGCAGATCTTCTGAACCAAGTTCATAAGATTTTGAGAAATATTGAACTCCGCTTGAACTTAGTGTCTTGTGGCTCTGGATATTTTCTTAAAACCATTGCTAAAAAATTCTTATTTCGTTCTATCGAAAAGAGTAAAGACTTTGAACATTTTTTCGTGAACCAGTGAAAATCCTACTCTAAAAATTTTTTTTCTGAGAAATTTTTTAATTGTGAATCTTCAAACATTATCGTCGTGAACTTAACATTATTTGTGAATTTTAAACATTATCGTCGTGAACTTTACCATTATCTGAGCATTGTGAGCCATTTTTTTTTTGAGTGAATCTTCGTGAACCCCATTATCTGACATTGTGAGCCATTTTCCTTGAGTGAATCTTCGTGAACATTGTGAGCCATTTTTTTTCCTCTTGAGTGAATCTTCGTGAACCATAACATTACCTGAGACATTTCTAACTTATTTCTGAGACATTGTGAGCCATTTTTTCTGTAAACCTTTAACAATTTCTGAGACATTCCTTACTGTGAAATCGTGAACAACCTGAACAATAGAGCCCTTCTACATCGTGAATCCTTCAGTAACTTGTAATAATCTAAACTCTCGGAATGGAGGCACTTATTAGGAAACAAGCTCAACTGGTAAACAAGATAAAAAAAGTGCACCAGCAGCTGAGCAAGCAGCCACTAGAGAGGAGAACACGCGAATTTGGAGAGGCAAAATTGCAGATATTAACCTCAATATGGGCTGAGTTCGAAAAAACGGACGAGCTTATCGAAGCGTATAGAGACTCAAATGAAGAGCACAAATACTTCAAAGAATTTTACTTTGATGGTGTGGAAGCTATGTATGAGGAGACAAGAGAAGAGATCGACTTATCGATAAGAAGCGCAATTGAACGCAATCAGCGTTCTAGCGAAATAGAGCAACAGCTGCGGATGCTTAAAAAGCAAACTGCATTAATAGAAAATCTAAAGCGTGCGTCATATGACATTAAAAGTCAAACAAACGTACCTATATCAGAAGTGTTCCGAACACAAAAAGCAAAACTACTGAGTGATTATTGGCAGCTGATAGTGCAAAATCACGCCGATATCATGGCCATCGGTTATCTGAAAGATCCATATTTCGACGACTCGATTTTCGCGCAAGTTGAATCCCTATACCAGGACACAACAATAGCGTTGCATTATGCCAAGTCAAGTGACAAAACCTTGCTACCCGTTGCTAGCCCACCAGCGAGTCCGAGTGCGAAGTCACACGTACAACTGCCACGGATAGACATACCGAAATTTAGCGGAGATTACCTCAAGTGGATTCCATTTAAAGATCTCTTCACGGAGTTAATACATAACAACCACAACTTGACGAATTCGGAAAAATTTTTCTACCTCAAAGCGAATCTCGAAGGAGTTCCCCACGAGCAGGTCCAACACCTCGGCATTTCTAATGCCAACTACGACACTGCTTGGGAAATCATTAACAAGCGGTATGACAACGTAAGGTCAATTTTAACGGCATATTTAAACGCTCTATTGGATCAGCCAATAATACTGAAGGATACAGCACAAGCAATCAGAAAACTACACGATACAACTACAGAGACGATGGCTGGAATCAAAAATTTAGGAGTAGATACAAATAATTGGGATCCAATTATTTTGCACATCCTACTGAAAAAATTGGACAAAGAGTCACGTCGCCTCTACGAACAATCATTGGAAAACTCTAGAGCAGTGCAAACCCTAAAAAGCTTCCTTAACTTCTTGGATAACAGATTCCAAAGTCTAGAGTCAGCCGAACCAACAACATCAACAGTGACTGCGAGGCATCAACAACCACAACAAACTCTCAAGCGTACTGAGACGAGAGTCATGCATACTGATCTAACGAGTCAAAGATGCCCAGTTTGCAAGGGAAACCATAAGATTTATGGTTGCGAAAAATTCAAAAACATGCGTAATACACAGAGAAGCGATTTAGCAAGGAGCATTGGCTTGTGCTTCAACTGCCTCCGAGGAAGACATCAAATCAAGGATTGCAAAAGCATCAACACTTGTGGAACCTGCAACAAAAAACACCACCACACTTATACACGAAGACAACTATGTTAACAGCAACAGGAGAACCGAGACAGGCAAATATGATTCTAAACAAAAACCATCAGGGTACAAGTCACAAAACGAGCCAACACCAAGTACAAGCAAGAGCCAACCGTCTCTATCAAAACCACCAACAATGAATACTCATCTAGCATCCGCCAAAAACAACTGCGAAATTCTGTTAGCCACTGCCCTAATCCGGATAACTTTGAAAAACGGATACCAAGTAGGGCTACGAGCGCTGATTGATCAAGGGGCACAATCAAGTTTCATAACAGAGGAAGCCGTGCAGAAACTCGGACTTAAGAAGAGAACGATAAACGTCTCCGTAAGTGGTGTTGGTCAAACACAAGTGAAAAACACCAGCAAATGCGTAAATCTCCATATCAAACCGAATTTCTCATCGCATTTCGAAATGTTTACGGACGCTATTGTGATGCGGAAACTCACGAATTTCTTGCCGACCAAGAAAATACAGCCAGAAAATTGGGAACACACCAAAAATCTGTTGTTGGCCAATCCTGATTACTGCACCCCAAGCAAAATAGATGTGATCCTCGGAGCTGGAGTTTATGCGAACATCCTGAAGGAAGGTATCATTCAAGGGCCGCCGGGAACGCCGGTTGCTCAATGCACGGAGCTAGGCTGGATTTTATTTGGTAAAATAAATACGCCAACGTTATGCCAGAATGTAGAATGTCTCGTATCTGAAGTAGAGATCGGCGACATGTCACGCTTCTGGGAGCTTGAAGAATTTGGAGAGAACACAGATGCGGATGACGAGCAAAACGAGAAACGCCACAAAACCACACAACGCCCTAATTTTGTGAACAGCTACTTAACTAGAATCCCCTACAAATCTGACATCGATAAAAGCATAACACGATTCTGGGAGCTAGAAGAGATCGAAGAGAACAAACCCATAATGACTACAGATGACATCATATGCGAAAAACACTACAAGGATACACATCGTCGCGATTTCCTTGGCAATTACACAGTGAGAATTCCCTTCAAAGAGAACCCAGAGAAGGCAAACATAGGCGGCATGAGAGAATTAGCGCTTAATCGTCTCTATCAAATGGAGAACAAGTTCAAGCGTGACAAGATGTTCGAAACGCTATACAAACAATTTATCAAGGAATACTTACAACTGGGCCACATGGTTAGAGCCGTGCCTACCGAAGGCGCAAGCTACTATCTTCCTCATCACGCAGTTTTAAAGGAAGATAGCACAACAACGAAGCTACGAGTAGTCTTTGATGCCTCGAGCAAAAGAAAATCAGGCAAAAGCTTAAATGACATTATGCTAGTGGGCCCTCAGATACAGCCAACTCTTTTCTCCAGAGTCTTTAGCAAATAATGTACCTCGGGAATGGGTATGCCCAGGGCACCATGATGAGAAGGGAACATTCCCATCATGGTATTGGACTCGAGGTGGCTGGAGGTTATTACCCTAGTCAACCAACTGGAGTTGCGGCCGCCGTTTTGGGTTTCTGAAGATGAGTGAATAAACCGGATGAAGAAATCCCCATTTGACAATTAGATCCTTTCAATGAAAGCCTAAGGTCCAAACATCCATCCTGCGTCTACCTCGCATTCGCCATTAGGAGTACTTGAGCCATGCGGCTATAACCTCCCTCCCTTGCGGGACGACGAGAATTTATCCGGCTTAAAGCCAGAATGGTGTTCTCCGCCGGGATGCCTCCCTTTGGAACCCCACCTTGGGATGCGACTCTAGCTGGTCGGCTTGTCTATCACCACAAACCCCCTCGAGTCCAACGCCTAGATGGGTAGGGACCATGGTCCCTTGGGCACGCCCATCCCCGAGGTACACTATTCGCTAAAGATTTCTCTATAGCAGGTGTGATCCTCCCTTGGCCCCCTTTCGGAAGACCTAACGAATTCGGCATGCCTCCGCAGGATCGTTAAACCTGTTTACTACTCGTCGGCTTAAAGCAGACTCGTAGCGCTACCGTTCACATTGGGGCGGCCCCCATCCGTTTACTAAGCAGCAATTTGATTCGGGTCGTGTGGTCATCAATCCACAAACTAGCTAGGTATAGGCGCAAAGGCCATTCTCCCTAACTAGCCCCTTCGAGGCTTGGGTTATGCGAAGCCGCCAGCTCCGAGACTGGACACGTACGCTTATATGTGGTTTCTCCCCTACGAGGAAGCACTGCGTCGTGTAAGCTTGTATGGCTGACTCTTCGAAGGAATAGGGAAAAAGTCAAGCCATGCTATGTCACCCATACATGACTAGGGAGCTCGGGAAAGTCATCGCCCGACGGTCTTTGTACAGATCCACGCCATGGCGTATCAACCATACCAGGGGCCTCCCTGCGCTGCCCGGGTCCGTGGTGGCGCAACTCACCAAATATGTGTGTCACAAGAACACACTCCCCCTGCGGGACCTAAGGTCCAAACAGTCCGATGGATACTGAGGTACATAAGAGCTTAAATGCTTAGGCACTCCCCTCCCCTAAATAACGAGACCGAGGCTAATTTCGGGCGCGGCCGAAATTTTGATACCCTTCGCTCTCCTCCGGGCTAAAAGTTTTTTTTCGGGCGTACCTACGACTCGTATTTAGCCCCCCCCCCCATTCTTTTCCTTCCGTCTTCACAAAAGCTCCGTTGCGTTGACAAAACAATATTGGTATGGGGTTTGGTTGGAATAAGTAGACAAATAAAAATATTTACTCTGATAATTTTATTGGCGGATGCGGGAGCATGGCCCCTAGGTCGATCCTATTTGTTTTTACCTTTTTTGTTGCTTTGATTAACACACATTAATTCAAGGTTTTGTGAAATTGGTGTAAAAAATGTTTCTTACAAGAACCAAAATGGGGGGTTGGGTTTGTATGACAGCCCCATGCTCCGATTTGATCCACTCATATCTTGTGTGCCATCAATAGAAATACATTTGTGTGGAATTTGGTTGAAATCGGTGCACACAAAAAAAAAGAAGAACCTAATTTGGGGGTTGGGTTTGTATGGCAGCCCCATAACTCCATGGTCCGATTTAACCCATTCTTACGTATGTCTTGTGTCATCAATAGAAACACATTTGTGTGAAATTTGGTTCAAATTGGTGCAAAAAAAATGTTCTTAGAAGAACCTAATTTGGTGGGTTGTGTTTGTATGGCAGCCCTATGACCCCAACCAACAATTTAACCTCTGATTAAGAGCAATAGTTCTGTTAAAGCATGTATTAGACACTTTGCAAAGAGATATTTCTCTTAAAATATTTATAAACGTTTATGATAAGACACGGCTCTGATAACATATTCCGTCAAATTGCTTTAACGCATTGGGTCTGTTAACCCTTTCATTCCCAAATTAAATTCCTTCGGGCAAAAAAATAATATTGTTGTCATTTCGTCTTTATTTGTGTCTAATAATACATTTTCAATGAAAACAAGGAAAAAAAATATGGGGTTGGGAAATAATAGTATGTAAACTGCCGTTTACATGGGGATTGAGTGGAAACTTTTTCAAATACAAATAGTTGACGGCAATATGAGTTATTTATTTTTTTATTACGGAAACTATGAAAGAAATTTTCTCGATGAGTAATACTAAGGTCCCACCCATTTACTGTAGCTATGTTTACAAAACAATAGTGTAAAATCCGGCCAATCCGGACCTCAACATCCGGATTATTTGTTTGATAATCCGTATTAAGGGCCATTTATCAGTAAAGTTCAAAATTAAATTAAAGTTTTTAAATTAAAATAAATTTATAAAAACTGGCGAAACTATACGTTTTTCTGATCGAATCTACTGGTGCTAAATTTATTAAATTTAGTTAGAATTTTAGCATAGATGATATATTATTGACGAGGGTGGAGTCTTTATCGGTGCATTTTGGAAATCCGGACATTTCTATAATCCGGGCATTGGTCCTAATTAATCCAGAATATACCCCAATAAGTCGAAATCGCTCAATTTTTAACATCTGAAAGGTTTTATGCTACTTTTTCCGCCTAGTTCATCTTTTTCATATCGAATTCATTCCAATACCGGGAACAATATCATTCCATAAATGCCCAATGTAAACCACAGTTTACATAGCTTTCAACGTCCCCCAATGCCGCCCTATTTAATTTTTGTCACAGAAAATTCTGGCAAATGAATCTTTTGATGTTGGCGAATAACGGTATATTTTTTTCAAGGATGGATTTTGCACCTAGAATTTCGAAGGAGGGGAGCAATTCACAACTTGTCACATTCGACGAAAACACTCTAACGGCCTTAATTCTAAATGCGTTCATACAAATTTCAATCCATATGCATTCACTAAATGTTTACTATTCGAAAGCTGTTATATGTAAGTTTCAGTGTATGTCACTCATTTTTATTTATAGTAAACCAAAACATGGAAAAAGTGTTTTAAAGTTGATGTAAACTGCAGTTTACAATGGGTATGAAAGGGTTAATGTGCTTAATACAGACTCTATTCTTAACGAAAGCTATTTTCAGCCTATCCAGGCTTACCGCAGCCTTTTAATATATGTACTTCCAAAAACATTTATAAGACTTTAGACTTTTAAACCTTTTGGTTTTAAGTTGTATAAGAGCCTCTTCAGCAGAACTGCTATTAAACTCTTAAAAAAAGTATCGCATATATAAACTTTGAATAAAGCTACTATACTTGTAAACTCTTCATTTAAGAATTTTTTGTGAGCCTTATAAAGTTTGCGTCTGGTATAAATACTGGGGTACTTATCAAAGTATATTTTTTATTTATATTTTTATTCTGCGTGGCGTTAAATATTTTGTATATTTTTATACGCTATTTTAACCTAAAACTTGTAAATAAACTTTTCACTGGTTATATTATTTTGAAATGTAACCTCTAGTGAAATTGGATCTATCAATTTAATTTCCCTATGGAGTATGGAAATCGCGACTAACCCTTTAGAATTTCCATATGTCCATCAAATTTGGATGATTTGAATAGACTTATTCTGGTATGAATCCTGTGATAGTTTACCGTAAGAAAGTATGAGTTTAACTTATTCGAATGAGAATGTAAAACGAGAGAATTCTACAGAAAGTCGTATAAAAGCTCCAGGCAAGTTTTTATTTTAGTAACTTCTTAGATAAGAGCATAATAGGATCTATATCTGATAATTTACTTATTAAAAAAAAACAACTGTTTAACTATTTAAGCAAGAACTGGAAAGTTCCGCCATATTTTCCATTGTGAAATTTTGTGGACGGTGAATAACGATCTGAAAAATTAATGAAAAATCGGGTTTAATATACATATCTGAAATATTCTGCTTTCTTAAAATCATCCCCAATGCATTTAGGAAGTGTTTAGCTCATTTAGAGCTAAAACGAACTGAATTTCATGAGAAGCATTTATTTTATTTTAGATAACAAATTAAGAAAATGGTAAAATTTGAAAAGTGATCTGTGTTTTTTCAGAGTTTCACCTCAGATTCCACGAAGCCATTTCTTTCGCAAAAAAAATTGATTTGGAATAAGAAACTACTTTCTAAACGACAAGTGTAAAATACAATCGCATTATATATTTATATTATATTTATATTTCAGTCTCCATCACTTTGCTCAACTTAACTCTTCTAAGAATTAATCAATCAACAAAAAAAACAAGAATATTCTTAAAAAAGGCTTGTGGAAAACCAATTCCTTCACACCTCATGGCAAAAAAGATTATACAAAGTAATTTTTCTTTTTATAGCCTTGCTAAAGAGTAGTTGAAAATGACATTCTCATAGTGATTTTGCGAGAAGCTGTTATGGGAACTCATTCTGTTAGTGTATTTTCAGAAAGCTATTATACGTATTCTTATAACGGTCTTAAAATACTTTTGGTAAAATTCTTTTAGCCATCTTCAAGATATCTTGAAGAGGCTTATAATCGCAAATTCATACGCCACTTTTACGATTATAAGTGGCTTGTAATAAGCAGAAAAATGTTAGTTGGGACCCCATGGTGCGATTTTACCGATTTAAACGTACAAACTGCCTGCAGCAAAAAGAATCATTTGAGCAAAATTTCAGCTTCATAACTTTTAAATTGGCCGAGTAAAACGCGTCGCAACAGACAGACAGACGGACATCGCCCAATCCACTCCCCAAGTCATGCTGATCATATGTGTATACTTTTTATATGGTCGGAGATGCTTCCTTCAATGCGTTACAAACTCCATGACAAAGTTAATATACCCTTCGTTGACTCTACGAGCGAAGGGTATAAAAAGTGTTGTATACCTTTGTACCGGATGTAACCTTTATGTACCGGATGTAACCTTTATTTTAATTCGTTCTCTGTCTATGGTAGAGTTATGTCTCAAAGCGTTCCTCCTGTTCACGTCCATGAGCCCCATGTGTCTCATATATGTATGGGTGTGACACTACGTGGGCCATGACGATTTCTGTTTTTTTTATTGCGAAAAAGTTAATTTTATTACATTCATCGAGTGAGAAGCAATTAGGTGCTTCCTGGCAGTATATTTTTCAATCGTGCGGAGAATTAAAAGGGGATTGGGACAACTGACAACAACTGGCACGGACTCAGATTCTGCATACTCCTCCATAACCCTCCCTTTAAGACTGTGGCGTAAAAAATGGTCCATTGTCCCCTGCTTCTCTGGCCCCTTCCCTCCCGAATGACCACATTTTGCTATTGACTGTTCAATAGTAGGACAGATCATCCCTCGCCATCTTATTGGTCACGTGTTTTTGGAAGTAGGTGCCGAACATTTGTGTCATGCATTTGCGATCAAACATACGAAATATTACGCCCGCTCGGTAGCGCTTTTCCAATCAGTGTCACCCCACCTTAGGAACTATCTATTATTTTATTAATTTTAAAAATAATAAAAAAAAAACTTAAAAATGACCCTTAACTCCATGGTTTAGGGGTACCAAGGGTGGGAGTTCAAACTCTTGGAATTGAATCAACAAGACCAAACGTACATACCATAATAAAAAATTAGCTTTGCCGCAAACGATACTTTTCCATGCTCTATTTCTTTGAGTTTATTGGAAACCCCTATTCATATTTATTCAAATTTATAATTTTGACTCTTTCTAGTATGTAGTAGATCTAGTAGATAATAAATGTAGAAAAAAATCTGCACCGTTAACATTTTTGCTTGTTCTGCTAATTGATATTATAAACCCAAAATTTTACTTGTTTACACAAATTGTACCTACTCAAGTAAATTGTGTATGTGAGAAAATATTAAGCAAATATAAATGCTTGCGTGATTGTAAATAAGTTATGTACATACATATACATATGTAGATTCACTTAAAAAAAAAAAGAAACTTATTTGATCTTATTCACTAGTCACTTTTTTCTCAAATTGCTGATCTAAGTCGTCATCGACTTCCTGTACTCTAGTACAATTCACATAATATCCCTGCTATCTTAATATAATTTAGTTGTAACAATTAGTCACATTTATTTGTACATAAAGCTGCTTGCAAAAACATATTCTGGGGAAAATATGTTCTGAAAAATGATGTTTGTACTTGACATTGTGTTTGATTTTCTTTTCAAAACTTTAGCACTAACGCTATTATTTGTAATTTAAGCGCATAGGAACATAGATATTATCTAACTGAAGCACAGACACAAATGGAAATGGAATTTCTGTGGGAAATAAGCTCAGAATGAAACTGATCCGGAAATTAGCTCAGCACTCTTTTTTAAATTTGTAGCACGTACAGTGAGTCACGTTATCCGTTTGCCTATGGTGGTTGCATAGTGCGAATTTAGTTAAATCTAATACTGTTCCTTCCTTGAAATGCTACATCACTTTTAACCGGTTGGTTATACCGCAGCAATTTAACGAATTCATAAAGCACGCCAGGATTTAACGCGCTTAAGCTCAAAAATCGATCTATTAGACTTGCATATTCTACCCCTTTACACGAGAAAACTATTGCAGTTTCACCTTTTGGGAATCCACAATTGAGAGATAGAGATGGAATGCCACAAAACATTCTTTCATTTCGTGTGACGACGCGATCATAGATTGGATCAAGGTAGGACACTACATATTTATCAGAAACATTATATCTCAGCACGCAAAAGAATTAAGGAACAAATCAACTCTGTTGCTGATGACTCAGTCAAAAGTCAACTCAGAGCTGAGTTCCGTTCACTTCCAAAAGGCGTGCAGAGAAGTGTAAGGCGTGACAAGCGTACTTACGCTTTAGCGAAGGAGGCAGATTATGCGGCTTACCGTGCATTCATTTCATTATACCCGTCACTATGTAAAAGGGTATATTAACTTTGTCATGAAATTTGTAACGCACAGTAGGAAACACCTCCGACTATATAAGGTATTATTGATCAGTGTGACGAGAGAAATCGATTGAGCGTTGTCCGTCTGTTTCAATACAAACTAGTCCCTCAGTTTTTCAGCTATCGGCCTAAAATTTTGTAGGTATACAAGTTTCTTTTTAGTGTACGCTGTATATATGTCGGAACGAATGGAATCGGACCATGGCGTCATGGGGCTGCCATAGAAACCCAAAATCCAAAATTAGGTTCATCTAAGAAAAACTTTTTTCTTTATGAACCAATCTTACCCAAACTTCATCCAAGTGTGTTTCTACTAAAGCCTCAATACATATCCAGGAACGGATGGAATCGGAACACCACGTCATAGGGCTGTCATACAAACCAACCCCCAAAAATTAAGAAAAACTTTTTCTTTTTAAACCAATCTTAAACAAACTTCACCCAAGTGTGTTCCTAGTTAAGCCTCAAAATATACCGGAACGTTTTAAATTTGCTCATAAACCATAGATGCACTTCTTTTATTAAAATCTTCTATCTGGGCTTTTTTTTTAAATTCAACAAATAATAGGGTGCGCCCGATGTTGTTTTGATTGTAAGTGCGCGCGAAGAAGGGTTAATCAAACTTCACTCAAGCCTCAAAACTATCTAGGAACGGATGAAATCGGGACACGTCATAGAGTTGTGGTAGAAATTAATAACACAAAAGTACCTTAACCCTTGTGTTGCCACCCAAAAAAACTTACATTATCTGCCACCGGGGTACCTGGGTACCCCCCTTACGAAACTCTTGCTAAAAGTCCATTGTAACTGAAAATAATTGTTTGAATTTTTACCAGGAAAGTTAAGAATATATTGTAGTTTTGGTTAGAGAACTTAGCGTGTCCTAAACATCCATTGAATTATTGCAGTTAGCGTGAAGAACCCAGGCATTCAGTCACAACTGAGAGAGTTACGATAGACGAATAAAAGAAAACGATGACCACAATAGGAACGTTGAGGAGGGGAGTGGTAATGAAAATTTTTGTCATGGAATCTCACTATCGCCGGTACTTTGGTAAAAAAAACATGCATTCCTCAAGAAATTAAACTGTCGAACTGTTGACCGATATTGTCAACGCTTTTTGGATTTGACGAGGAGGTACCATCTGTTCGTATGTTCCGAAGAAGAAAAAACGGTGATTCTTCTCAGTACGATATTACCGGTACCACGTACTTTACTTACTATGAAAATAATGATATGCTTGCAAGAAAAAAACTAACGGGCGCAGAATTTTTCTACGCCAGCTCTCGGAAGAATTAGCTATGCCAATGATAGGAGAGCGATTGTCTAACCAGCAAGTCATGCGAAATCATGGAACGAAAATCACGATCTAAAGATACTAAGGAAGGCCAGTAATATCCGTAGAAGTGGTAACTATCACCAACGATCAAAGAAACGCTAGGTAGAAAAGTTTACACATTTTTATGTTATACTCGAAATATGTACACGATATTCTATACAAAAGTCATTATTTTTATATCGGGGTACCCGGGTACCCGGGTGGCGCATACGTGTTGTTTTTGTCAAATGCAAAATTTTTCAAGTTAAAATATTTCTATAAATACGTAGAATGCAAATTTCGATACAAATTCGATCAAATCATGGAGATTCGAGAAGGTTTTGGACAATATTTTTTGGAAAAAAAATTATTTAGTTAGTTGCCACCCGGGTACCCGGGTGGCAACACAAGGGTTAAGTTTCATTCAAGTGTGACGGGTATTCAAATTTCGGCCGCGCCTGAAATTAGCTTCGGTCTCGTCTTTTTTTTTCATTTTGGTACAGAATTTAATTAAGGCAAATATGTTTTTTTAGTCATCACGAATTCCTACAGGGGCATAGCCCGACGGTGCCACCCACTCCGAGGTTTAACAAGCCTACAACCACTTCGTTCCCAGCGTGCTCAGCTTAATAATACAGACGATCCGAAAGAAGTGGAAGAAAGTCTGTCATGCCGTTATACAACCTAGATGACTCGAGTGCATCTGGAGATGAGTTCAAAACGAGTTTTCATGGCTAGGTACAGTGTACAATTGTAAAAGTACACGAGACGAGCCGATATGTCTTTCTTAGAAGATCCTAGTTTGGGGGGTATGGACCATACATACCCCAGACGTTCCGTTTTTAACGGGACAGTCCCGTTTTTGAAAGAAGTGTCCCGTTGCCCCGACAGACTGCTTCGGGACGGAAACGCATCCGGTTTTTGGCATCACACTGATTACACACATTTACATACCTTATTTTCAAAGGTTTTTTATATTTTAATTTCCTCCTTCAATCGTTTTAACATTTTGTAGATACGATGTATTCAGTGTATTCTAGACGTAAATTAATTACTTTTCGAGCATTGAAAAACGCTCACAAAAATTGAAAAAAAATCTTTTAAGACAGATCACATCAGAATTGTTGCTTCATTTTCTACACGCTCAGTCGGCAAGCTTTCATCAAGCCATATTCAAAATAGAAGGTCAGACTTTATCGGCAACTGAAGCTGCAAGAGAAATAAGCCAAATGAAAGATAATTTGGCTCAGAAAGAGACAACTCAGTTTCTTCCATTTTGCAGTCCGTCCGTACACAGCAAAAAAAAATGCCGGGTATTCGAGCAAGAAAATCCGATAGGATAAAAATGAAAAATTATTTCGGAGTAAGCATGCTCAAAATAACACCGCCATCTGGGGTTTTATTAGAAAAGAATCCGAAACGGACGAAACTTCTATATTGAAACCTTTTTCGGACACATTGCAAAGAATATCCCATTTGGTATTGAGTATTACACCTATCGGATCAATTCCGTAACATGTTCAATCAAGTTTTTGTGCTGGGGCTAATTTCATCCGATTTTGGTATTTTGTGTATCCACCGATCGGAGTGAATTTGGTGGTCGAGCGAAGCCACATGATGTATAAATTACAAACTCCATCAGTTAGTCTGGTTGGCTTAGTTGGTAGGGCGTTCGTCTACAAATCATAACGTCCCGGGATCGAATCTCACTGTAGGTAGGTACATTTATTATGCATTTTAGAGCGTAAAGAGGTAAATGATTACCTAAGGGGTTGTACAAATCTCATTTATGCGTTACATGTTCCTTCCCTGTGAAAATTGTTTTTTTTTTATTCCAAAAATATCGAGAATCACTCCTTTTGGTGTTAATGAAAGTATTCTTTTGAGTTCAAATTATTACACCAAAAGGATGAAATCATTACATTTGTTCGGAGTCTTTAGCAATACCTTGCTTCGAGTTTTATGCCAATATTATCCGATTCGGATGGACACTATTCGACACCGATTCGGAGTGAAAATCACTCCGATTTTTTGGCTGTGTAGCTTCATGATGGAATTGAAAAATAGTGGCACTAATATTGATAAAGCGTTTGTAAAAAGTAAGGCTACAGAATTTTATAAAACAAGTCGTGAATATTTGTAACAGTGGACTAGCTTTTTAACTAAAGAAGTGGATATATTTTATTGGACAGATTTAAAAAAAAAGTACCTGCATGGCGAGACGTTCAAAGAGCATCGGATGTAATGATTGAAAACCCCACATAGGGTGGGGTTCCAAAACGGAACAGTTGCATATGTTCCGCAAACATTCTGATCCCCTAACTGCCATTTCGCGGATCAGGAATATAATCTCCGGTTCTTTTCCTTTGTCTGCATTTGTGAAATATGTTAACGAAAAGAACTGGAGATGATTTCTGCCACTATTTTTTAAATCCATCATGAAGCTACGGACTGCAAAATGGAAGAAACTGATTTGTCTGTTTCTGAGCCAAATTATCTTTTTCAATTTATGTTTTACCAATAAAAAATGTGTTTATTTATTAATCATTGTTTTTTTTCTACGGTGACCTCACTACTGACGAAATAATCCGATGTCCCGTTTTGAGTTGAAAGAAAAATGGTCACGTTAGGTATGGTTTGTATGGCAGCCCCATGATTCCACTGTCCGAATCCATCTATTTTTACATATGTTTTGTGGTATCAATGGAAATACATTGGAGTGAGGTCTTGTAAAAATTGCGCACAAATAAAAAATACCGGCGTACAGAGGGCTGCGTCCGCAATACGAGGGTTTTTTAGAATTGTAATGCATAGTGAATATTTTTTGTACATATGTATATTTTATAAGCAATAAATAAGAATTGTGAGCAACATTAATGAAATGCTTCCTGTAAATCTAGATTTACTATTTACCAAGTTTGTATAAAAGTACTCCAAGGCAAATCTACAGGCGTTTTTCGATTTAAGATTTCGGATGGCCTTTGAGCAAAAAGAAACTCAGGCAAACGTAAGGATGACTTGGCTTTATATATGAACTGAATTATTAGCTGTAAATCTACTGTTACTGTTTTTTAATCAAGGAAAAGCAACTTATATGAAATGATTCCATTATGTCCCCTGACGTAAGAACCCACGCAAGCTTTCCTAGGAGTATTGAACAAGTATACTTTTGCAGCTATTCAGGGACACCCTGTTAACTTACTCCTACAAACTTCAAAAATATTTGTGGCAAACACTATTACCATTCTATGCATTCCCACGAAATTTCATGTTCAATGTTTCATCAAGTTAAAAGATATGCATTGAAGAAATGCTTAAAGTTTTGTGTTCGTAGAGACGACTCATGGGATCATCGCTCAGCGATCAAAGTTAAATGGCTATGTCCACACATGTGCGCTTTCGTCTTCCCTGTCGTCTTCAAGCTCCGTATCCACTTTCAACATTGAACATGTCATTGATTGCGTCAAGTGAACAGAAGAGATAAATGTCTCATTCTATCCAGATCTTTTCATTATTTATCGTTAAATATGTGTCACGGCTTTGGTCAGGACGGGTAAATTATAAATTATTTCATGAATTGTATGAATAGATGATGTGTTGTTAATATTTAACATTGGCAATTGAGCTCAAGAATGAATGCGTTTCTTCAATAGCGCATACATCTCTAGTTTCAATTGTCAAAATGATGAAGACGCACGAAAATTGAAACTGTCTAGACAGGCACAATCACCGGTTTTGAGCACTATATGGGTATATTTTCTATACAGACATGTTCCTTTAGTCCATAGTCGATACTAGGAAAGTAGAACCATTCAACAAATATTTAAATACGGCTCGAAATTGGATGCGAAACTACGATCGCCGAGCGATCATCACATGAATTGTCTCTACGAACACGTACCTTAAGAGGCTTCCCTTGCATTGTGAAAGGCCCTTACTAAATACATACTTACTTGGCTATATTTCCGGTTTGGATACAGTTATTCGAATGAAAATTCGTAGACATATTCCCTATGTAATTTTTTAAAACCCTTAGCAGAATTTTCATATTTGTTGCAAGAAGTACTTTGCAGGATTTGTTAAAATTTAGATGACAAAAATGTGGCTGAAACAGGCATCAAAAGCCTTAGTTCTCGCTTCTTAAACTGCTGCTTGGGTATCTCATACAAAGCCTTTAAGACCCTATAGCCCATTTCTATTCCTACTGATACAAATGATTGATCATTTCTTGATTATATCTTGCCCATTTGCTTGAGTCATAGCACGAGTATATTTGATGTGCCAACGGTCCTAATCTATCATGTACATACACATATTTTACTAAGCCGATAGCTGGGCGCCTGGTTGGCTGTCTAACGTGTTCGTTTTACGATTGTAATGCATAGAGTGAAAATAGAATTATTGTTCTGACGATAAGACCCAATAACATCAATAATCAAATCACGCTATTGATTCGGTTAATCTTTCAATTTGCGACTCTATTTCTGACCTCTATCTAAAGTGTCTAAAGTGTCAAGCGATCGGTACAGAGTACATTTTGTCAACTAGACCAACGGGCGCAAAATTTTTCTACACCAGCTCTCGGAAGAATTAGCTATGCTAATGATAGGAGAGTGATTTTCTAACCAGCAAGTCATGCGAAATTATGGAACGAAAACCACAATCGAAAGGTACTAAGGAAGGACAGTAATAGAAGTGGTTACTAACAGCAACGATCAAAGAAACGCTAGAGGTACAAAAGTTGACGCATTTTTACGATATACTCGAAATATGTATACGATATTCTATACGAAAATCATTCTTTTTATATCGGGGTACCCGGGTGGCTCATACGTGTTGTTTTTTTCAAATGCAAAATTTTTTAAGTTAAAATATTTCTATAAATACGTAGAATGCAAATTTAAATACAAATTCGATTAAATCATGGATATTCGAAAAGGTTTTGGACAATCTTTCCTGGGAAAAACATTATTTAGCAAAACGTATCAAGATAGGTACCCGGGTGGCAACACAAGGGTTAAAACGTCAATCTATACTGCAATTTCCCGAGGAAATTAAAATATGAAAACCCTTATAAACGAATTGAGAGAACGTATTTGGTGATGTAGTTGCTAAGAATTGCGCCTGAGAAATATTTAACACAAAAAAAAATTGGCAAATATAGCTCTGTCGTTTTTGTCAGATAAACACACGTATTAAAGAACAATTTTATTATCATGTAATCTAAAATTAGCGCCCCAGGCGACCGCCCGACTTGCCCCTCCCTAGAGCGGGCGGGCCCAATTTCACGCAAGAACCTTCAAGAGACGCACTCCGTCTGAAGTTGAACCTTTATTATTATTTTCAATATTGAAAAACCTTTTAATTTATGGTTGGTGATTGTTAAGTTGAGTTACGCCTCTCCGGAGCAAAAAGGATTTTAATACTTAGAGATCCAAGCTTTCACCATACTCGAAATTGAATTTTTTGCTACAATCCTAGATTCTGTAGCTCACTTACGCATTTTTCTTGCAGATTAGTAAAAATAAATGTCTTTTAAAAGAACAGTTACCCAAAGATCAATCAAACCAAATTTCTTTAAGATTTCGGATTTGGGGGCCCGTGTTTCATTGAACACATGGAACACCGTACGTTACGCCACTGATCAGAACATATTCTAATAAGCCTGTGCGTAATCTAATCTAACACAATGACAATGAGTCATTTTGCAAATTGCATACTGGGCCGCTATTGCGCGACTTCGGAAATATGCAGTACCTATGCATGCCGCAAGAGGATGATGCTGAAGCCATGCCTTTCATAACATTAGAACATAATAAAAGATCTTCGACATTTTCTTTGACCGGTTTCAGATAGTATCTAATGTTTCGTATGCAAATTCTTGAATTTATTACACAATTTTGGTCGCTGCCATTTTCCATTGGTCACCACTCAAATCAACCGTGTATGTTTTTTTCGCTACAGGTAAGACATTGGGTGAGGTTCTGAAACACACCGTTCCCCTACCGGTTCGCGCAACGTTCCCTTTCATTTCAAATCAACCGTCCGTTACGGATCTGAAATTTTCTCTTTATCAACAGGGGATCTCCACCTTGCGGAGTATACCTTGATTCATTGAAAGAAATCTACAATGTGCCGTTGAACCGTGCATTTTCGCCCTCATTTATTTATTAAACAATTTATACTCAAAATAAAATTTATCTGCATCTCGTTTGAAACTGGAAATTTTAATTTTCGAACCAAATGTATCAGCTGTGATGTGTCAATTGTCACATTTGTCACTTTCCGAGAGATGGCCATGGGAACACCAAGTCTGATCCGGATCTATGCGTTTACAGAACAAAATAGGGAACGGTTCGGAAAACGCGGCACGGTATGGGAACGGTGTGTTTCAGAACCTTACCCAATGTGGCATTCTTTCTTATCAGATAAACACAACACTACCGATTAAAATATTTTTGCTTTTGTGCCACAAAATATGTAATGTACTATGTTATTTTAAGCACACATACTGCTTAATTGAATTTCTGTGTACGGATTTCCAAGATTTTAGGTACTCATTTGAATGCTTATATGTAGGTATTTTGCGAACACATTCCCAGAGATTTGTTGCTTCTCCTGACCTATGCCTCACATAGTCGGTTCATTCAAGAAAGATTAATTAAAAGCCAATCTCCCACATTCATTCAGCCATAGACAATGTCAATGTTATTATAAATGGAGTTGCAAATTTATTATTATAAATGGAGTTGCATTTTTATGGCCAACTCCGTTGCTAACCAGATACACAAACGTGACGTACCTCATTTGAATGTGCACAATCGCAGGTGTATTTAGCATCGTGATATATGCAAATTGAACTGCCGTCACCTTCAGAATAGCCATAGTTCACTTGCCACGAACTTGTGAAGAAACAGAAACCGAACAATATTTTAACGTATTTTGCACTCATTATTACACTTATCACTTGATTATATTTTTTTATCTATGAGAGTTATCACAATTATCTAAAAACACAGGCGTGCTATTTGAAGCTGGCCGTTGGGATGACGATTAAGGAGGGCGTTGTGTATCGTCTTCGTTGCCGTGTTTACTCTCACTCTGGCGGTCTTATTTCAACATACTAAACAAAATGACTTTGAAATCACATTTTTCCTCTGCAAATTATGCACTTTTTCACATTAAAATGTCCTCAGATTTTCCATAATGGGACTTACACATACGTTATTCGATTTTTTTCGCGTTTGCAATAATAAATTGTCGCGATTCAACTGAAAGTCGACGTTTCATAATGTATCTTCCCTATAGCAAATCGCAGTTTCTTTCTTATCACTTCAAGTCGACGATTCGGGTGCTGATTAGATAAATAAAATTGCGAGAGCGTTTGAGATCCGATAAGGGGTGGTGGCGGTGCTGTTGTTGTATTGTACGTCGACGACGTTTTAATTCGCTCATACGTGAGCGATAACTACGTACACGTAACGTACTTTGAAGCATCGCGAATATTTTCCTGATGTGACACAAATACAATTAAACATAATGATAGCGCGTTGAACTTATTTTTTTTACATATTTTGTGTAAATATTCTGATGACTGTTTTAAATGTAATCGTATCGCGTTGCAGCTTTTCCCGATTCATCGATCTGTAAACAGAAGAAGAATAATGTAAATCTATTAAATATTGTTTGATTGGCGAGTTTATTGTTGTTTAGTTAAGTTAAAGCTAGTTTAATTGCCTAGTTAATTAATTTGCTACCTAAATAGAAGCAACGACCGCCATGCTTCTTCTAAAATATGTCTAAATTTAGATTTGCGACTTGTACACCTCCTGAAATACCTCTCGAATCATAGCAGTGCGAAGGGAAGATTGAGTTGAAAGTGGCACTTATCGCGGGGTCCATCTCGTAGGGAGCCGCCGAGAACGCCTGTCGAAATATAGTTCAAAGTTCTTGTTCTCCATAGATTTTTATTTTTTCAGAAATTATTTACATACATACATACATATTTGTATTCGTGATGCATGACAACGTAGTGGAGCAGTGGAGTTGCGATTGCCGTAGGAATGGAAATCGTTTAGCGTTTTGGGGTCGCGATAGGACCTTATCGCAACGGTCTCTATCATTTATAATTATGTACATATATCCAATTGGAATACTAAAGATTCTTCATAAAATATTCATCAATCCAGAAGATATGAGTACATTAAATCTCTCTGGTTCCTTTTAACCCCTAGTGGGGCATAGGGCATTGACTACGCCTCTTTTCCACCTCTGCCTATTAGCAGCCATCGCCTTTAGCTGGTCCCACGATTTGCCTATAGATTTTCCTTCTGCCTCAACAGATCTTCTCCATGTATTTTTGGGTCGTCCCACACGACGGCTAGCATTGGTTCCCTGAGGATTCCAATCTAGAGCCTGTTTAGCAATGTTTTTTGGCTCTTTTCGAAGTGTGTGACCTATCCACTGCCACTTTCGCCTTTTGATGTCGATGCCTATCCTATTTTGGCGAGTAATTTTGAGGAGGTCGTCGTTAGATATAACCTCAGGCCAGCGAATTTGTAGGATGCGTCGTAGGCACTGATTCACGAAAGTTTGCAGTTTGGTGGTAATGTTACTGGTCACCTTCCACGTGGAACACCCATATAGTCCAGTACAATTGGTTCAAAATAGCCCCAAACCTAAACATCCAAAAAGAAAAGAAATGTTTGATGCCAAATTGTTGAATACACTGCCTAATATACGCGGTAAAAAGTTACACTAATTTGCGCCATGGGTTAAGGGGGGAGGGGGTGGCAAAGGGGTGAAAATTCAGTTTCTTGTAAATATCTGGAAAACTATGAGTCTGACCTTAAAATGTCCTGAGGACGAAATAAACTACATAAAATTACCTTTGCAATGATATATAACAGTCTATAGATTTTCTCAGAAAATTATACCCTAGACCCAAAAGTATTATAGTGAATTTACATTTTTTTAGTTTTACATTTTGCATTGTAACTCTTGATAAAATAGATTTAGGATCATAAGATCTTGCCCATATATTGTTAACAAAACTTGCTTGATTTGTACCAAAAATTGAAGTGCGCCGCCCATTGACGCCCCCCTCACTCCTCCTAGCATTTTTCAAAAAGGCATGCCTGTAGCTCCATTTCAAATTAAGCAAGGCAGATCAAATTTGGTGGGGTGCCTAGTCTAAGCCCCATTATGCTCCTTACTAAAAATTATTAGAATCCGATCAAAACTAAGGGTACCCCCCATACAAAGTGACCCAAATTTCTAACAAATTTTACATTTTTTCACTTCCAAATTCTACCTAAAATAGAAAAAAAAAATTTATCTCTTAGAACGTCCTAATAACAGTTAATTGTAGTCTTCTGAATGTATATCCGAAAGTTTGTACCAGAGCGTGCCTTAGAAGTACAGAAAATCGAGTTTGAAGTTTGCTAGTATACGTTACTCGAAATATTCGCAAATAGTCTTAGAACTGGTATCACTGACCTTCAAACCCAAGTTTTTGATACTTGTAGCGTACGCCTTGGTACAACCTTTTGAATATACATTCACAAGACTACAATCAACTGTTATAATGACGTTATAAGAGATAATTTTTTTTCTTGTATTTTACATAGAATTTAGAAGTGGAAAAACGTGAAATTTCTTAGGATTTTCTTTCACTTTGTATGGGGGGTACCCTTAGTTTTGATCCGATGGTAATAATTTTTGGTGGGGAGGATAATGGAGCTTAGAATAGGCCCCCCATCAAATTTGATCTGCCTGTCTCAATTTACAAAGAAGCTACAGGCATGCCTTTTTGAAAAATGTTAGGAGGAGTGAGGGGGGCGCTAATGATTGGAGCACTCCAATTTTTGGTACAAATCAAATACATTTTGCTATCAATATATGGACAAGATCTTATGACGGTAGGTATATTCTATCAAGAGTTACAGTGCGAAATGTAAAACTCAAAAAATGTAAATTCACTATAATACTTTTGGGTCTAAGGTATAATTTTCTGAGAAAATCTCTAGACTGTTATATATCATTACAAAGGTAATTTTATGTAGTTTATTTCGTCCTCAGGACATTTTAAGGTCAGACTCATAGTTTTCCAGATATTTGCAAGAAACTGAATTTTCACCCCTTTGCCACCCCCTCCCCCCTTAACCCATGGCGCAAATTAGTGTAACTTTTTACTGCGTATATTAGGCAGTGTATTCAACAATTTGGCATCAAAAATTTCTTTTCTTTTTGGATGTTTAGGTTTTGAGCTATCTGTACTGGACTAATATAAGAGCACAGATTTTACATTGCTTTCGAAGATCCGGAGTTTGGTATTTCTGGAGATGTTGTGGTTTTGCCAGAGAGGAGTCAGGCTGAAAAATACTGCTCGGGCTTTATTTATACGCGACTCTACATCGGCATCAGCCCCACCATCCGCGGTCACTACGCTTCCAAGGTAAGTAAAGTCCTCGACTTTTTCTATCGGTTGTCCGGAGATAGAAATGGTGTTTTGCCCTCCTGATGACAAGCTCATGTATTTAGTCTTAGCGGCATTAATTTTTAAGGCAGCGCTTCGACTTTCACGATGCAAAGCATCCGTCATTTGGGCCAGATTATCTGGTGTGTTCGAGAGAAGGCAATTGTCGTCCGCGTAGTCCAGGTGCTGGAGGTAATCGAATAATTTCCACCGGATACCCTTACTTTTATGGTCGCGTAGAGAATCAGATTACGTCGTTGATGGTAATAAGGAACAGCATTGGTGATAAAATACAGCCTTGTCTGACTCCATTATTCACCTCAAAAGGACTGGACAATTCACCCTTGTGCAAGACATGACATTGGGCTCCATTATAGGACTCCTTTATGATGGAAATAAGTTTCTCTGGTATTCCTCTCCTACGCAAGGCTGTCCAGATATAAGCCCGGTCAACGCTGTCAAACGCCTTCTCGAAGTCAATGAACATAAGATGTAACGGGGATCTCCATTCAGCGGATTGTTCAATTATAATTCGGAGGGTGTTGATATGATCGCTACTTGAAAAACCCTCACGAAAACGATCGTGGTCTTGATCCGGTCCAAGATTATTTTGGCCATCAGTTTAGAGACTGCAGGGAGGAGACAGATTCCACGCCAATTATTGCAATCCTTGAGATTTCCTTTCTTAGGGATTTTAACAATGACGCCCTTCTTCCATTCTTGAGGGAGAGTCTCGGTTGTCCAACACTCTTGGATCAGGGGTAGAAGAATATCCGATGTAGCGTTGGTATCCGCTTTTAAAAGTTCCATGGGGATACCGTCTGCCCCCGGGGCTTTACTAGCTTCCAATGATTTAAGGGCCTTAATTATTTCCAGCTTGGATGGTACACTGGTATTAATTCTGGCCATTTGCGGAAGACTTGCTGCTTCCGGTGGAGGTGGCTTGAAGGGTTGAAGTTGTTGTTAAGTACCTCCATGAAATGCTCTCTCCAACGGCGCAGTTGTTGTTCGTCTGCGACTAGCAAATGCCTGTCAACCATGACGTCACTTAAACCCCCATAGCTCCCCTCCTCGGCCACGTAGGCTGACCCTTGTGGTGTTGTTGGAAAGCCTAGACATTGGGCTTTGTTGGTGCCAAGTTTCATCGAGAAAGAATGAAAGGGAGAGGCTCCAGGGGCTTTTAAACATCGTAGGCTGATTTTTTTTCTAAATGCCTGTCAACCATGACGTCACTTAAACCCCCATAGCTCCCCTCCTGGGCCACGTAGGCTGACCGTTGTGGTGTTGTTGGAAAGCCTAGACCTTGGGCTTTGTTGGTGCCAAGTTTCATCGAGAAAGAATGAAAGGAGAGGCTCCAGGGGCTTTTAAACATCGTAGGCTGATTTTTTTTCTAAATGCCTGTCAACCATGACGTCACTTAAACCCCCATAGCTCCCCTCCTGTACCACGTAGGCTGACTGTTGTGGTGTCGTTGGAAAGACTAGATCTTGGGCTTTGTTGGTGCCAAGTTTCATCGAGAAAGAATAAAAGGGATGCTCATGGGTAGAAGATTTGCCAGTCAATGGCTTAATGAGCTTGTAAAGGGTCCCACTGTCACCACGGTAAGCCGCATCTTCTGCCTCCACCGCTAACGCGTTGATGTTGTTGCGTTTATCACGTCTTACGCTTCTCTGCACTCTTTTTTGAAGAGAATTGTACTCGGTCCGCAGTTGTTGCTTGACTGTAGTGTCAGTAGCCGAGTTCAATTGCTCTTTAATTCTCTTCCGTGCAGTTATCAGAGACCATGTATCGTCGCTGATAAATGGTCTCCTACCTCGCTGAAGTTTGCCCACAAATGTTTCGCCACACGATATAAAAGCGTCCTTCACAAGGTTCCATCTATCATCAATTGACGAAGGAGTATCTGGTGTTTGTGCATTAGCTATCTCGTGCAATGCACTAGAAACTGCTCGTTTTGTTGATGGATCTTTAAGTTTTGGCACATTAAATCGAGGCGATACACGCTCGTTTTGTGTGCGACGAATAGCAGCGGTGCGCAAGCGAATGTTTGCGATGACAAGTTGGTGATCGCTGCCTACATCAGCACCACGCTTAGCCTTGACGTCCATGAGACAATTCCTCCATGTTTTGGAGATGGCTATATGGTCAATCTGGTTCTCTGTTCGGCCATCTGGAGATATCCAAGTTGCTAAATGGCAAGGTTTGTGTTTGAACAAGGTGCCGCCAATGACAAGCTGACGAGAGTTACAGAACTCTACGAACAACTCACCATTGTCGTTCTAACACCCAGACCGTGATTGCCCATAAGATGTTCCAATCCAACATTGTCAGACCCAACTTTAGCATTGAGATCCCCCATAATAATTTTTATATCACCTCTGGGAGCCTTGCCAAAGGTGTCGCCAAGCAGGTGGTAGAAGGCGTCCTTAGCATGCTGGTCGGCTGACTCAGTCGGGGCGTATCACTGAATTATAGTAATGTTCCTTACTCTGGACTTGAATCTGACAGTTATTATTCGGTCGGAAATAGGCCTCCAATCTATAAGAGATTGGCGAGCTTCCTTGTTCAAAAGGATGCCGACTCCAGCCATTCTGGGTGAGGCTTCAAGTTCACTACCAGAGTAAAGCAGCACAGTTTGGGAACTAGGTGATAAGGTCGTTCCCGATCCGGTCCATCTTGTTTCGCTCAGTCCTAATATCGAAATTCTATATGCGGTCATTTCCCGTTCGACTTCCGTGAGTCTTGTACTACTGCACTCGCCCCACATCGTTCGAACGTTCCAAAAACCAATCGTAGTCCGTTGTTTGTAGCCAAAGGTCGTTGCCGGTAAATCAGTCCGTGGTATCCGAGGCTCGTTCAATGTTTCGAGTGTAGTTTAGTTTCAGGTATGCAAGTTACAAGCCTACACACCCTATCCCTCAAGTCGCCTTCTACGACAAGCCGGGAACGCTGTGGCATAATTCTAACACCAACACCACAGGGGTCAATTTATATTAAGCTTCGTTCATATCCACACAATTTAGCACAAACAACGTCGTGCGCAATTGTGGTGATTTGTACGAAGCCCAGGACAGTTTTATTCTCCCCTGCCCCATTAGTCGCCTTCCACGACACGCCGGAGGAAGCGGAGGCATTATTCTTAACCCATGCCACAGGGCATGAAATGGTTCTATGAAATTATCCAATCGTGCGTATCCGTGCGCAGCCGCAGTTTTTATTGGGGCTAGAATCTCCTCGGGTTTAACGTTAGCTCCTCAACTTCTGAAGAATTACACATCCATATAGAAGCCGCTGCTGTGGAACGTACATATACCAATGTGTGGTAGCGGATAGATTACTTGTGACCGAATCAGCGCCTGAGGCTGAAAAGTCTGTGATACGCGGTATGACCTGAAGCAGTGCTTTTAGGTGACGTAGACTAGCTTTTGCACCTCTACCACTTGGTCTTTCGAAAAAAGGGAACCTGACTATAAGTAGGCGCATACATAGTGAAATACTTCCCGTTTGCTTTGAATAGGCGTCGAAATATCTATGGACGATCTATGGAAATTTCCCTTAAAATCTGCGATTACAAGGCCCAACGCCATCAGAATGATGAATCAGTGGGATGCGCGGTTGACCGACATCTCCTTTAGATTGCTAAGTAGAAGGCCAACGACAAAAAGACCGCCATCGAAATGTCGATCACGACTTTCCTAACCCTAGGTTGTACATTCGGAGGAAAACGCCTTAAGTGCACACATTTTCATTGGAAAGATTTGAATGAACTCGTTTAGTGGGGGGGGGGGGGTGTACATCCGGAGGAAAAACGCCTTAAGTGCACACATTTTCAGTGGCTACATTTTCAATTAAATATAATTTTTATTTGAAATGAATTCGTCTAAGATAAATACATAAACATTTCGTCGGCAAAAATCCTACATCGCGGGATTTTTCCAGGACGGTTGGTGATGTCCCCCAGATTATGGGGAAAGAATCCCAACCGATTGAGGGTCCGCAACCTTACAAAGGGAGGGGGGGTCTTTTTTCGTTTTTTTTCTGACTATTTAAAAACGGCAAAGTATAAAAAAAACTGGGTGGGGCGATTATGCCCTCCAATCGCAATCAACCAAAATTTAGCTTTCTGCTCCAAAGTTGGGAGGAGTTATGGACATTCCATTTTGCCAAATTCAAATGGGGGGATAATGGGGGTCCTTGATCGGGGCGACTCAATTTTTCTCCCAAAATGATGTTGAACTTATGTGAATACTTATACAAAAATTTTACCGGTAAACTAGCACTTTTTCAAGAGTTATGTAGCTTTTAAAAAAAGTTCTAAAATGAAAATATTCTAATTTATTTTTAGTCTTTGCGTGGGAGGTACCCTTACCTTTTATCCGATTAAGCTGATTTTTGGTTGGGGGGCGATTATTCCCTCCAATCGCAATAAACCAAAATTTAGCTTTCCGCGCCAATTTTGAGGGGAGTTATGGACATGCCATTTTGCCAAATCAAAATGCGGAAGGGGGGTAATGGGGGACCTTGATCGGAGCGACTCAATGTTTCCCCCAAAATGATCTTGAACATATTGTAAATACTTACACTAAATTTAAGAGCTAAACTAGCATTTTTTCGACAGTTATGGAGCTTTTCAAAAAGGTCTAAAATTAAAATATTCTAATTTATTTTTTAGTCTAGCGCTGAGTTTTACAATAAAATTCTAATGTGTTGCATAGCGTTGCAAAGGAAATTCTATGCAGTTTTTTCGTCCTCAGACCATTTTTCTGTATCTTTTGCCGTTTGTTTAAATAGTCGAAAAAAAAAACGAAAAAACACCCCACCCCTCCCTTTTTAGGTTGCGGACTCCCAGTCGGTTGGAACATTTTTCCCATAATCTGGGGGCAGTCCCCAACCATCATGCAAAAAAATCAGCGATGTAGGATTTTTGCCGTTCGATGGTCATATTTTGGCTTAATTTTCTCAGACACAAAATATACATAATGTACTATAGCTGGATTAAATTTTCAACTGCAATTTCTGACAAATCAACAAATTTGCACTTGCGAAGTTCTTTATCTGAATGTACGATTTAACATATGTGACCGGGAAAGTTAAAAAGGGGCTATCGTGTAAAAATTTCGATTTTCACTTTTTTAGTGATTTCCACAGAAAAAAATGTGCTCTTCCCGATGGTGAAAACCGCAATTGCCAAAATTCAAAAAATGGGTCCGAAAATCGATCTTGAAGTTCGCCATCAAATCATCAAAATCCAATGTGAAATTGAAATTTTGTGTATTTCTGAATATCTTTTCAACCGCTAAAGCAAATTTACCCAAATTTTCAACACGTCCCACTCACTAAGTTGGAAGTAAAAATCAATACCGCAAATCATATAAGTCTGCATGAGTTGAGGTAGGGAGCGGCATGAAAACAAAAAATGTAGTATCGAATACAACATTTTCAGGAAATTTAAGATTTATAAGTTTCTAAATTTTATGAGATGTAGGCATTACTGTATTTAATGTAAGTAATGATATTTTACCGTTATAATTTATTATCAAATTATATAAAGTAGACTTTTATACAGAATTTTAAATAGTGGAATTCTTTTTTAATGTTCAATAGAAAAAATAATCAAATGTAATTTTCTTGTTTTATAATATTTTGGGTGCTAGATATCAAGCTAGGTCAACAATTAATTTTGATTTTAAAAAGGACCAAAAAGGACACAGAAATGTCGTTAATGCGGCACGGGCATGTGAGATATCATATCAAAGGAGACGTTGAGTGCATTCTAATCCGTTAATATATTTCATTCTTGCACGTATAAAAGATTAATGTCAGAGTCTCTCATAATGACCATGTTTGTATTTGAGGCGGTGCGCGGCAAAACTCGCTTCTTCCATTTTTATACGAAATTGAGTTATGAATTGCATTCGAAAGTATTTTTCCTACTCTACACGGTAGTTAGCTCAGTTTTCATCAAAACAAATCAACATTTTGATCAGAAAGGTCCTAAAAAGGACAAAAAAGGACACTATTTATTCCTTAACCAGAGGTCGGCATGCGGGGCATCATATCATATCATATTACATGTCCGGTGTTTGTTTCCTATTTCAAGAAACCTCGACGAAATAAACCGGGCTTAAATGAAAAATTATCGTGTTCCCGTGTTTCTTCACAAAGCCATAACTACGCAAATAATTCAATTTGCCACTGCCTTTTTCATTTTTTAGAATTCATAATATCTCAACATTCTATATCATTATATTTGCTTAGGAAAAATCAAAAAAACAAACAAACACAAAAAAATATGCCCCATTTGACAAAAATTTCGTAGCATAGAAAGAGTAGGGAGGCGAGCCTAAACATGTGAAGACCCTGTCAAGTCGATAAAAGTCATTATACTCTCTTTGGATTTACTCTCTTCCTGTGCATCTTACAAACACAATTTATGATGCAATTTGATGACAATCAATATTCCTATAACACATACTTAGAAGACTTTAAGCTACAATGTAGCGGTAATGAGTTATTGATATGTAAATGCAAAAAACTGCAAAATTGGTATGATTTTTGGAATTTCCCGCATTTTCTTGTTGCTATAACTCTGTCAGTTTTTATTGTAGAGTACCACTTTTTAGATGAAGTTTGTAGGAAATTTTGTCCTCTACAAAATTGTCTTGGCACATTTTGTGTTCAAAAGGACTGTAAAGAAGTTTCACCCCAAAAACTGATGAAAGGGCAGATTTGAGACATCCGCAATTTTTGCAAGGTAAAATCTCCCCGTTGATTGGAGTATATCTCCACCGAACAATTTCTATACTGGATAATATTAGTTAATTACGCTCTGTAGAATTTGAAAAAAAATAGTTTTAGTTGTTAATTTAATTGAAAATTTAAAAAATCTTTTTCCTCGGGTTTTTTCTTAATAATAAAATAAATGCTAAAAGGCATCCTTACACAGAAAAAATTATCCTACATAATAGTAACGAACCACGTTCGTTGTCTTTTTTTCGTTGCCTTGACGAAATGTTTCCTTGTTATAGCGAACAGCATCTTCAACATTTAAACTACGTTTCGTTATTTCGAGGAAACTTGGATCGTCAATATTTTCCGTCGTATATATCGCGAATTCTATCGTTTATGCAACGAAATGTTTCGTTGAAACCAAAAAAATACAGTACTTCGTTGTTTTAAAGAAAGTTTTCGTTGATTTCATTTTAAGGCAAGATTTCGTTAGTATTTATGAACATATTTCGTAATATCTGCGTTGATTTGACGAAATTGTTTCCTTGTATAACCTATCTGTGCGTATTTCTCTAGAAGGCCACATTGTTCAGACGAATGTAACAATACGAGATTGGCAACGAAAAATTTCGTAGAGTTAAAGATGATTGCCGTATAAATCTACGGATAGTTACATACGATAACTATTTTTTTCCTAGGATTATAGTTCAGTATACGTTAACTAACGAATCGATTCGTAGATTTGAAGAATATTTTTCGTTACATCTGTAGAATCTCCTGGTTAAACGAAAAGATTCTTCAAAACTACGAATTTGTACGTTAATTGTGGTAAACTGAGCTTGAATTTTAGGAAAAATTTCGTTGCCAGTATTTTACCGTTAAATTTTCGTAAACAATTTAACATTTGGATACGAACAGTACTAGAGATCACTTGTGCTTACTTTGTGAAAATTAAATTGTGAAAATTAAATTGTCAAAGTGAAAATATTTGTTCATATAAGGGTGAAGTGTTGGAAGTGGTGTACAATGCAAAATATAGTGTTACAAGACAAGGTAAGACAAAAAATGCAGTGCGGCGACTGCTTAAATAGTTTTGCAAGTATTAAGGAGTTGATAGCTCATATAAAACTAAGGCGTAATTATTCTCAAAATATATGAATACCATGATAGTTTTTAATTACAATTATTGTACATTATAGATTGATATGGACTTCCAGTTCTTATATAAGAACAACACAACAAATTTGGACGATTGGCCAGCCGAAGTCGACATTTTAATGGGACACATGTTATCCTCGAGTAGAATTAAAGACAAGGCGACACGAGGATTCCTCACTGATGTAAACGAGAACGTGAATGAAGGTGAATATTATTTTTAATAAACTTGTAGGTGTAAGGGCATGTATTTGATATCAAATTTGAAAAATTGCATAACTTTTACGTGAAATCTTACGCGGCGTAAGTTTTTTTCTTCAATTTAGAATGTTTGTACACACATATTTTCATATCACTAATCCATAGAGGTTTCTTTATAATTCAAACTATTTTGTTTATATTTTCAGACCAAAAAGCGGCGGCTATTTTGTGGAGTCTGCATGCTGCCATTCCTCCGACGAAAAAAATGACAACTAAGTCGGAAAGTCTAATAAAAAAAGATTCACTATAATAGACTCTCAAGAGTCTTTTTTGATCATAAGGTCTAATATCCAGGAATTAGAAGACCACCTACTATTTCTTAAAAATACATTGACATTTCTATAATGAAAATTTATTGACAATTGTTTTATCTTAATTCCTTATTTATATTTAAATGTAATATTAACGTAACAAAACGAAATATTACCTAAGCCATTTCATTGAAATTAACGTAAAAGTGCGTACGTTTAACGTAGCTAAACGAAATATCAACGAAATTCATTCACTAAAATCAACGTAAACGTGCGTACATTCGACGTACCCAAAGAAAATATCAACGAAAACTTTTCATCCAAATCAACGAAACAGGTCTTATAATCAAAGAAACTTTTCATCGAAATTAATGTAGAATTACATTCAAACGACGAAATTGTTTCCTTTATTTGAAGAATTTATGTTTGCTGTTAACGAAAAAATACTTAGGTTCAAAGAATTAAATCTTCCAATAAGGAATGATGTTCCTCAATATGAGGAAAAGTATCGTAAATTCTACGAATATTTGATCTACTAACCAACGAATATTTTCCTTGTTTCGAGGAATTATTTCGTAGTTTAACGAAGCCATTTTCATTGAATTGAAGAATAAGTTCGTTGGAGGTTTTTTAATGTAATTTTTCTTTGAATCAAGGCAGTGTTTCATAGCATATACGAACATTTTTGGTTCAGTGTACAGAAACCCCCAGTTTAGGGACTGGAAGTAATTCTTTCGAGTTCTGTGCCGCAAGGACTTTACTGTACTTTACATGTTTTAAGGACAACCGTTAGTTTGAAAGTCCTCGACACATATATCGTGAAAGTATAAGCTTACATCCCATAAAAAAGTTTCATTTTTTGACCAAGAATTTTCTACGATGGCTCGTTGAAAAATACCATCAGTTGCGTTTTTTTGATCATCTCGAGTAGTTTTGAGTAACGAACTCCATAGAAAAAAAAATACATCTACCTAGTTAATTTTGACACGTGCCACTACCCTACGCGGGATAGAGTTTAGGTGAATGAAATGTAGATGGCTAATCTATAGGGGAAAAAATATGGCAATTTCATTTTTTAAGTTTGAGTACCTTTAAAAAAATGACAATTCAAAACAAAACAGCGAATATTTCTTATTGAGGTAATTAGATTTTTCAGATAAATCATTGTCTTATGTGACGAAACCGGTCAAATCTAAAAAATAAGCCGACGACAGTGAGACAAAAATGTAGAACAGTTGTATGAGCAGTTACCCGCGATTTTTTTTTTCTTTTAAATCACGCGTTAATCGCGATGGTAAAAAACGCGCTTATTGTGCTTTTCGACTTTGTGGAGGATTTTCATATTTACTGGAATTCCCATACAAAACGACAATCTGTAAAATTGATCCAAGCTATGATTTGAATCATCTGCCAATGCCATCTCCCAGATGCCTCTGCAAACAATTTCCCTAAAATTTCCCGTATGTAATTTTGTTTTTCAGTTTATCTGGTTTCTAATCATTAAAGTCAATCATTTTAAAATTTCCTGGGATATTTTCCTTCAAATTAAATCTTGCACGGCGCATAATATCAAATGCGAGTTCCAATTCAAAATATCGCGTTTGGGACTGATGACACAATAGTAAGCTGTTACTGAACGGGACAATTTTGATCCGTTTGCGTTTTACTTGGACAATGATCCTGTCTGCCCAAGAAAGAAACGACTATAATTAAATATCTATTCAATCCACAATACCAAAAACACTTTCATCTTTGTCTGAAAAAGGCCATTGCCTCGAGTCACAATCAGACAGAATTGTGATTGTATACTTTTATTTAATAAAATATAATTCATGGATATTTTTCTGAGTGTAAAATACCCTTGCGATAAAGTTCTTTTCACAGTGGGGATAGGAAGATCCAGACTTATATCAGTCGGCTGTAAAATCAGATATAGCCGACAATATTTGCTGTACCGATAGTAGGCTATTAACGTAAATATCATGGAAATCGCAATCTAAAACAAAGGGTACATAATGCGAATAAAATATTCTTGATTCGAACTAGAATATCGCGATATTCTGGTGTACCCAAATGCAAAAAAAAATATTCAAAACCATTTCAATGACTTCTTCTAATCTGTCTCTATCGTTTGAAACCCATCTTGCCTATCCACAACCAATTTTCCAAAAATGTCCTTTTCAGAAGAGAAGATCCTTTCCGAAGATTTAAAAAATGTACAATTAGTATTTCGGGGCGCTTGTCTCACCAAGTGTTGTATTTTCATATCCATATTGCTCATATTGGACTTCTTTAGCAAAAAAGGACCTTTTGTCCTTACGGGTATTCCCTGGAATTAGTATGCATTCTTAGATATTAAGTGTCCTGCTGATAAATGACTAATTGTGTTTTATTAAAATCAGCACACAAAGAGAATCAAAGCAAACAATTAAAAGGAATTGCATCATTATCTTTACATGATTGATTGATGATTTACTGTTATTCCCGTTACTGGTCAGCAATGCAATCTCTGAATCATTTTTGTGGCCACCAATGGATCATGTATATTAACAATCATACAATATAGCAAAGAAAGAGCTGAAAATATGCTCGAACTTGTCGAAAATTAATTTGCATTTAGATTTACTGTTATATTACCCGCTAATTACATTTTCGGTAACAGTATCCGAATCAGGATCATCGAAAGTATATAGATACCAAGTTTCATAAAAATCAGATCACGACAAATCATTTAAACACTATGCACCGACTTGATTTCTTTATCGGCCGTTTACTCGCTTGTTTGTTTTTACCAGATAGCCCCCTTTTAACTTTCCCGGTCACATATATGTATACATACATAAGATACAATACATCGCATTTTCCTACAAACTATCAAGGTATGTATTCTTGTAAGCAATCACGTATGGGACATATAATCTCTGAAATTTTCACCCACATATAAATTGAGACTCTGTTAGTGGAAAAACGTTGTAACTACATCTACCCTCTGAACTCGGTAATAGAAGGATTGTTGAGATTTCAATGCGTTTTCCTCTATATTTTCTCCGTGCGAGTTATCACCTTTATCCACTCACATCCTGATTTTTTTTGATGAATCAAAAAGATATAGACAAAATCATCGAAAGTTGAGCTTTAACTAAATAATGTAATAAATCCCTCAATATTTGTTGTTGTTAGTTGTTTTTGCTTTTTTTTCTAGACACCTATTTTGCAAATATTTCAAAATGATTAAATTCATTTTCAAATTGCTCGCTAATTCATTGTTTATTTTTATAATCGACTTCTATTGTAGTGTAGACCATAAACCGTAGGCTGACACTAGCACTATGATATACTAACGAATTGATCCTCCCACGTTCAAGAATTGTCCAAAATCAAATCACTACTTCACCATGCATACATCAACCATAAAAACATTTTTGTCAATACGAGTATCTTGTTCAATCAAATGTAAAATATTTTGAGTGTGACAATGAACTACGATCTATTGTGTCAAACTGGCCAGTTTGAGAATACGATAGTATGTTTTATTGATTGACAAAAGATACTTCTTTTTCAGTTCAGACTTTTATTATTGCCGCCAATGGCTATAAAATAAATACTAGCAGGAACATTTGTTCTAGTTCAAGAATAAGATGTGTGTTTCTTTTATAGTATACAAGTACATAATATACAGTCTATTCTATTTTATATACAGGGTGTCCGTAAAGTCAACGTCAACATTTGGATACCCTTATTAGTGAATCTGGTTCCCTTGTGGGGCATAGGGCATTAATTGTGTCTACTTTCCACCTCGTTCAATTCTGTGTCATCGTCTTTAAGTCTGATCATCTCTTGTTTAATGAAGCAGTCTCTCTATTCTTCTCCACGTGTTTCTGGTCGTCCAACACAGTGCCTTGCATAGGCTTCTTCCAGTGTATGGCCTGTTTAGCAATATTTTTTGGCCTTCTTCGGAGGGTATGACAGAAGTGCATATCCAATCTAGGCCTGTGACATTAAAGAGATCATCATTCGAAATAATCTCGGGCCATCGGATTTGTAGGATGCGCCGTAGACACTGGTTTACGAAAGTTTGCAACTTGTTGATATCTCCTTGGTTATCTCCACTTGGAACAGCCATATAGAAGCACTGATTTTATAATTGCATCGAAGATTTGCATTTTGGTGCATTTGGAAATGTTGTTTTTTCGCCAAAAAAGCAGTCAAAATGAAGAAGGCTGCCCTAGCTTTACTGATACGAAATTGCATATCAGCATCCGATCCACCATCTGTATATGCTTCCGAGGTGGCGGAATCCGTCAACTTTTTCGACTGCCGGGCCCGAAACACATGTTCCGCTTTGCCGGCCTGGATCAGAGCTCAAGTACTTGGTCTTGGCAGCGTTTATCTTGAGCCCCGCATTACGACATTCGCAATGCATAGCATTGGCCATTTGAGCTACATCCTCCTTTTTATTTGATAGAAGACAAATATCGTCAGTAGTCCAGGTGTTGCAAGTGATCAAACATTTTGCATCTGATACATAAAAGGTCCCCACCTTTGTTGAATTCGCAGTCATAGCATAAAACGGATAAGTGATCAATCGATACGTGGACAGATAGCGAAAAGAAAATCCGCGATCGTTACAAATGCTTCAAAAATTAGTGTGGTCTCGCCTCAGCCTTTCCCAAGCAATGACTTTTGGGACACTCTGTACATATTGCTATACATATAATCTGTTATTTATAGACAGTACATAGCCATAAAGAATTTATCAAAAGTTGATCTTTATTATAGTGGCAATCAAAATGTAATTTATTAGCAGGTGTATATAGTGATGATCGAATCGTGCTTAAAAACATATTTAACTAAAAATACTCTATCCGCCGAATTTTGAAATGATTTGTTTTTGAATTGTTTTTTTATTTAAATATTCGGTAAAGGCGTAGTTATAGTTAACTTTGCAGATTTGCAATTTAAACTATAATTAGCTTGCGCCGACATTGCTTCTAGTCATGTGCAGAAGCCGGCTTAAAATTACGATAATTGCGGTTGTACTCGTAGTAAAGTTATCGTGATACAAAAGTTCAATCCATGTTTAGAATTTACATAAATGGGTGGCGTTTTAAATAATGATAATTAATTTGGATAGTAGAATTATTCTTTTTTAAGTAATCAAATTGCATCAGCTTTGCTATTAGCTATATCGGATAAAACGAGTTGCTCGGTCTGTGATGAACTAATTCAGGGTTATTCGACGAGAATTGGCTGATGATATTTGGGGCTATTGCATTATTTAAGGTACGTGATAGTAGAAACGACTCACGTGATGATCGCTTAGCGATCGCAATTAAACAGACATGATCCTTTAGGTCATAGCCGACACAAGGAAAGTAGCACTATTCGAAAAATATGAAAACATGGCTCAGAATTGGATGCAAAACTATACGATCACTCATGAGTTGTCTCTACGAACACGTACCTTTTCGATCAGAGCGCAAAATCCCAAACACACGCTTAGAATAACTCAAAACATAGCCAAATGCCGTAAAACTCCAGATTTTTTACTACTTTCAACGCAATTTAAACACGACGCTTATCCTTATATTGGAGCAGATGTTGAAGCGATTATCCAAGCAAGTCGGTTCAACAAAGGATCAGGCATTTGATATCGAAAAAGTAATACAGTCGAATTCGGATATAACGAACAGTCACGGGACTTTGGAAATTATTCGTTATATCTGGGGTTCGCTAAAAGCAGACCCAAACTGACGAACCAAATTTTCGACTGAAATATCAAATCCGTGATTTTATGGCTACATATTTCACCTGTAAGGCGTTAACATTTTCGAAAATGAGTTTATGGCACATCGTGTGCAATATATATATGTACGTCCCGCAGTCATGTAGGGATCTAAATGCTGGACCCTGTATGAAGGTTATGCGAAAGAAATGACAGCGACCGAAATGAAAATGTATAATAATCTTTCTCAATCGGTTGATGACAACTCGCTCGTAGATCTACACTGTATCAGATGTTAACTTTATAGCCCTATAGTTGTTGAGTTTGCTTGAGTCTCCATTGTTCTTATAGAAAGGAAGAAGAAGACTTTCCCGGAAAGCTTCAGGCATTGGTCGCCAACCTTTGCTTTTGTTGAAGAACAGTAAACTGTGCTGTGAGCCAACTAAACCCGACATTTTCCATTCCACGGGTAGTTTGTCCGGTCCAACTGCCTTTCCACGTTCCATCTGATGCATTATGCCTCCAACACCTCTTCCTCTGAGAAATCTGAGATATTTGTGGTATTCGGTTCAACATCTTGAAAAGCTGCTTGAGGAAATTCTTCATTTAGTCGTTTCGTCAAATACGTATACTCTCGCGTCCTGCTACAGATTTCCGTACCGTCAAACAGCAAGCAGCATTTCCTTGCGAGTACTCCACGTACTTTGGCGCCTGTATTTCTCGAGCGTAACTTCTCCTTTGGACTGTGACGCTAAATAAACAGGCGTCGTGCTTGGGCCTCTCGCGCAATGACGGTCCTTCGGCCGCAGTCTGAGCTTCTAATTCTTGGTAGAATTTCTAAGCTCACTTCGCCTTTGCTTAAGCTATTAAGCGCTTCACTTTCTTCCTGCATTGCTTGTAATTTTCGCGAAGTTGAACCCGTTCGACTTCATTGCTTCACTCACATGTCGTCCATGCCCTTAATGCGTTCGATTTGGCTTGCACTCCTTCTTTAGTTTCGGCGTTCCACCACCATATTTCTTTTTTTTATACCCTTCGCTCATCGAGTGATAGGGTATATTAACTTTGTCATGAAGTTTGTAACGCATTGAAGGAAGCATCTCCGAGCTCCGACCATATAAAAAGTATACATAATTATATGATCAGCATGACTTGGGGAGTCGATTGGGCGATGTCCATCTGTTGCGACGCGTTTTTCTCGGCCGATTTAAAAGCTATGAAGCTCAAATTTTGCACAAATACTTCTTTTTTCTGCAGGCAGTTTGTATGTATGAATCGGTAAAATCGGAGAAGGGGGTCATGGGGCTGCCATACAAGCCCAACCCCCCAAATTAGGTTCTTCAAAGAACTACTTTTTTATTTGTGCAGCAATTTAAACCGAATTTCACACAAATGTGTTTCTCTTGATGACACAAAACATATGTAAGAATGGATCAAATTGGACCATGGGGTCATGGGGCTGCCATACAAACCTAACCCCCCAAATTAGGTTTTTCTATGAAAAACTTTTTTATTTGTCCACCAATTTCAACTAAATTTCACTCAATTGTATTTCTATTGATGACACAAAACATATGTAAGAATGAATCAAATCGGAAATTGGGGTCAACCTTCCATTTTAGTTCTTCTAAGAAAATTTATTTACACCAATTTCACAAAACCTTGAATTAATGTGCCTTTATCAAAGCAACAAAAAAGGTCAAAACAAATGGAATCGTACTATGGAGCCATGCTCCCGCATCCCTCAATAAAATGTTCTGAGTAAATATTTATATTTGCCCACTTATTCCAACAAAACCCCACACAAATATTTCGGCCGCGCCTGAAATTAGCCTCGGTCTCGTTTTCTTTTGGCTTGGGAGTTCTTCTATTTCTTGGTCCTCCTACTTTCAAAATAAATTCTGGCAGGAGCAATCGTTGTTGGCTAACCAAAGATTCACCCAAGACCACCTTGCAGTGTTTCGTCTCGTCTCATCGTTGCATGAAATCTAACCACAGGTGGTAATCGATCTGCGTTTCGTGATTTATATCTCCGTGTCCACTAATGTAGGTGATCAGGTGTTTGTTTATCTGGTTTCGGGAAAATTCAAATTATGGTAGATTTGGTTTGATAGATAGATAGATAGATAAAGTGGTTTATTTTAAAAATTCATATTATATAAAAGATTACAATGCAGATTACAAAACCAGAATAAGGCATGGCGTATTGCCGTCTGCCTGAGTTGATTGAATTAATGTTTTCTTTTCATTTTTTTACATTTCTGTTGTTTTTATGTAGAATTTGGAATTATGCGTTACTTATTATATGTTATTATTTTTGCTTCATGCTGATATGTAATTTATTAATTGCCAGGTTAAAATAATGGATTATTAGGTGACGTACGGGGGCAGGGTGATGAAGTTCACACAACTCCACATTCTGCGTGTTCATCGACCCTAACCCCCTGTCACTAAGTTAAGGCTATCGATTAGATTTGACCGCTTATAATTCGGCTACGATACTTCAACGCTATGCGACAGTACTCATACAAAGTGCCCCAGTTCGATCCGTTCAACAGATTATCCACTTCTTCTTCGCTTAAATAGTCCTTCCTCCAGCATGACCTTCTGGTCTCCTTAAGCACAGGACACTTACCGATGAAATGACGGGTGTCTTCCCTCGCTCTCATGTTACACAGATCGCATGTTATTGGAAGATCGATCCGATGCGGAATATAATTCAGCGGCAATAGTTCGCCTCTCGCCTTAAAAATAAGGGAAATTTTATGAATACTAAAGCTATTCTGGAAATATGTGTTCGCCTCAAGATCATGGTTCAGGTTTACATAGATTTCGCGATGCTGTGAACTTCTCGCTTCTTCTATATTCGCCCGCCTTCTCATGTTCTTTACTTCCGAAATCATTTGAAATAGGATGTCACAATTACCGCTTGTACCGTTCCAATCGAATTGAGTTCCCGTTTCTCTGGCAAGTGTTTGCAAATCGCCATAGAAAAGACTTTCCTCATTTACCGCATATGTCAGCACCTTCTTAGGGAGCCTCTCCTCACTCATTCGGGATACTTTTGCCAAGTACTTTGTGTGCGTCGAAAGTGTCTCCACAAATAGTGGCGATAAACCGGTCTCACGGAGTAACATATAGTTTGGAGTGTTTGAAGGTAATTGGAAAGTTCGCTTCAGGAAATAACGTTGGAGTTTTTCAATTTCTTCGTGCGCCCTTCCTCCCCATACCTGGGCACCATATAGAAGCACCGATTGGGATACTGCTAAATATATCTTGTATTTCACTGTATGCGCTATGTTCCTGTTACTTAGGCAGTTTTTCCAGATTGAGCTAATTGCCCATTTTGCTTCCTTTAATTTACCTTCTAGGTGAAGCTCCATATTAAGATTGCTTGATATTTGTATTCCGAGATAAGTGTATTGCTTCACCACTTCTATTGAATCGCCTCTGAAGGTCCAGTTCTCGTTTCGAGCCAAACGAAATCTTTTTTTAAAGACCATTATTTTCGTTTTATCCAAGTTTACCGTCAATTTCCATTTCATACAGTACCTATCGAGATGATTGATCATTTGTTGTAGGTCATTCGGCGATTTTGCGAACAGGGCAATATCGTCCGCATACAACAAGCCTTTAAGTCGCATCCCAAAAGCGTCTACTCCACCAGGGCAATCGTCAAGGATATCGTTAATATAGACTGCAAAAAGGTCTGGGCTTAATTTACAGCCTTGTCGCACGCCGACGTTCGTTTCGAAAGATTTCGATAGCTGATTGCCACTCCATACCCTTGCCGTCGTTCTCTCGTACAATCTTTCCAATAAGTTACCGAATTTCGAAGACAGTCCGCCATTGTATAGCTTGTAAAACAAAGCATTTCTATCGATAGTATCGAATGCAGCCTTGAAGTCGACGAAACAAGCGTATAACTTTCTGCCTTCATCGATGTGAAGTCTCGCCAGATTTTGGAGCACAAAAATATGGTCGTTCGTCGAGTATCCCTTTCTAAAGCCACCTTGGTTTTCGATTATTTTCTGCTCATCATTTAACCACTTCGAGAACCTCGCTTGTAGTATAGAGGCCAGTGTTTTTTCTGTTGCATTCAAGAAAGATATACCTTTGTAGCATCCTGGGTCATTCACATTGCCTTTCTTAAAAATTGGGAATATGATCGCGTCTCTAAATTCATCTGGAATATTTCCACCATCAAATATTTCATTAAATTCATTGCATAGGATGTTTATCACATTTTCTCCAGCATACTTGAAAAATTCGACGGGAATGCCGCTACTCCCAGCCGCCTTATTATCCTTGCACTGTTGCAAGGCCTTACGCACCTCATCCATAGTAATGGTCGCATCGAGAATTGGATGACTCCAGTTCGGTCTTGCAAAATGAAATCTCTCATTCACGTTTGTACATTGTAACATCCGCATAAAGTGTTCTCGTAGTTGCTCAGCATTAAGTCGGTTTCCCATCTTATACGTATCAGTATTATTTATACGGTTTGCGATTTGCCAAAAGTCTCTCGAGTTAGTGCATTCGCATAATAGTTCAGCTTGATGTTGGTAAAAAAGCCGCTTTTTAACTTTACATATGGAATTGTACGCTTGGTTCGCACTGATGTACGCTGCTCTCGTAGCTTCGTTTGAATTATTTTTAAATAATTTTAGCCAGGCGAATGACTTTTTACGACTTCTTTCGCATTCATTATCGAACCATGGCTGTTTGAATGTCGTTACTCTATTTGGTATGCACGCTGTATCTGAGATGAGTTGATTAAGTTGTTCAATACTTGTGGATGCCCTCTGGGCTAGCTTTCTGTTCAGGTTCGAAACGTAAATTTCTGCATTCGCTTTTCTCCATACTATTTTGGGCAATAGTTTCATAGGCGATGATGTTTCAGTTCCTCCGATGCAATCTAACCCAATAGTAGCAAATATTGGGAGATGATCGGAGTACTGCTTGTGTTCCACCGTGAAGTCCGCAATGAGGGGAAGCCAGTCCCCTCCGGCCAGGCATAAGTCAATCACTGTGTGCCCTTGTTGCCCAATATAGGTACACTCTCCATTAAAGTCACTTTCGGAACAACCATTAAGAATTTTAAGCCCATAGGAATCGGTTAGCTCGAGCATTTTCTTACCACAGGTATTTAGTGTGTCATCTTTGGACTTCCTCATTGCATTCATAATCTGATTTGCCATTGGCTGCTGACAGCCGACTCTCGCATTTGTGTCGCCAATAATTAAGATATCGCTGCTATTAATGTGTAAGAGGAGATCATTCAGTTTATTAAAATCATTTATCCAGTTGTTGCAGTTGAGATAAATAGGCACAATGTACAACAGCTTATTCTTAATTCTCATCGTAAGGTATATACAATCGTCATACTCTACGAAAATACACTTAAAGTTTTCCAGCTCTTTCTTATATCCTATAAGAAGTCCTCCGCTCGGCCTACCCCTTTCAAACCTTCTTACTGCAGGAATCCATCGTAATTCATAGTTCAGTAATTTTCTCTCATATAATTCAAATTCCTTCATAATGTACGTTTCACTTAATATAATTATGTCAAAAGTATTTATATACGTGTAAAAGTCGTTGAAAATTGTTTTATTTCTCAACCCTGCAATATTATACGCAAAAACGGTTACTTTCGTTTGATGATTTTCGTCGCAGACGGCTACCTCATTCTATGCGTTACGTATCTGGCTTTGATTAACCGGGCTCTCCAAATGATCGTCAATAAGTTGACTCGACCTACTGCTTCTGTTCGCATCAGTTGAGTTGTGTTGACAAGTCTCTCCTAGTATTTTCTCCAAGTCAATCAGTGCGTCTCTATCTTCACACTCAAGCTTGTTTTCAGCCAAATTCCAGACAAATTTCTTTCGGTTAGCAAGCATGAAATCGTCTTTGACGTTTACTTGAAGATGTGGCCGCCGCTGGAGAAGCTGTTTTCTGATTCTTAACAAATTGTTCCGTTTTTGTCGCATTTCGTATGGTAGGTCTTTTTGTATATAGATTCCGGTGTTTTTCAATTTTGTTGATCTTTTCAGTGCATCTATTACCTGTTGGTTATTAGTCAAAACCACACGGTAATTGTTACTTCGTCCCGTCGAGTTATGCAACCTTTGAATTTGATCAGCGGACAAGGAGTCGCAGCAGTGCAGTGTTTTGGTGACTATTTCAGTAATCGCGGTAATTTCATTTTGTTTATTATCGGATGGAATTTTAACGATTTGGTTTGTTTTGACGTTTTTAGCGGTAGATTGTTCAATGTTTTTGCAAAAAAAAAGGGATAGATCTACCTCAAAAGTGGTAAAGTTGAAACACTGCTCCTATTAACGGGAAGCTTGACAGGTAAAATTGTACTTAAGCAACTACATATTTTACCTTTGAAGAAAGAAAGAAAATGTTATTCTTATAAAAGTTTTGACGATTACCTAGTCAACTGAATTGTCAAAGAAACGATTTTGTAATCTATCCAAGCTAATCCATTCTGCGATCTGCACGGCTTTAAACGACTTTTCACGCACTCACTTTAAAATTCTATTCTGGTTTACCATAACATTTTCACATAGCACAGATCAAACAATCCATTCATTTATTGTGTTGCATAATTTTATCAACCAAATCACGTAGTAACATACGATCACTCTGCACTATGCCGAACAGAACACTTCCGCCAGAAAAAGACGAAAACTCATCACTTAATGATAGTAAATTTCCAAACGAAATACTCGCGTGATCATATTTCATACTACACCAACCGAAAGCACACACTATGAACTATTCTGTCTATCATTAGAACATAATCTTCATAATTTCCATCAAACTGAACACATTTTGAAAACATGCCCAATACACTTCAAAGACTTGGACATACTCCGTCAAAATGTTTGGACTTCCTCTCGTCACAGTACCAGGCGTTAATTGATGAAAATTGAGGAAAATTCTGTGAAAAGGTTGGAACGTTGTTTTGATTTCTAATAAATAAACATCGATGTTGTGTTGCATCTAACAGTCTAAGTACACACAAAAGACGTGCTGGCAAGTTAGCTAAACTTGGGCGCGCAACAAGGGAAAACACTTTAGATTATGGGTATCAGTAGAAAATGTTAAAATGCATTTACACAATAATTGATCACAAACAGTACATGTACACGCTGAGTACATTATCTCACATTATTGCCGTACGTAAAGATTAGATTGTTTTTGTCACACTCAATGGTCACATTACATGTCGAATGTTCCAACATCGCGACGAACATACAAAAGACAGTCCAGCCGGTCTGTCCATACACAACTCGCTATTATCGACGACTGAAATATGCTGACTAGGCTCACGCTCTAGCCTGAGTTTGTACGTCCCGATACGCTCTTGTGAGTTACTAGATATTTCGCTAGCTTTGCAGATTTACAGGAAATCTTAAGATCGTTCTGAAGAATCTTAAGGGGGTGGGTGTATGTATATAGAGTTAGAATCTTTTAAAATATACAGACTCACATATTAAATCACACGATAGTCCCACGTATGACTGAAAGTGAAATGGGTTTTATGATCCGATGATGCAAGACGTCATCTGCTGTTACTACTCGTATATAACCAAAACGACCAAACGAGTGGACAAATAATAATGAGGATGCACTCTTAGTAATTGAATTCCGGAATGAAAGCAATGGCCGGATTAACGACAGAGTTTAAATGAGCCTCTCCAGAGGCTTGTGTATTAATCGGATCTTAAATGACATTCAAAATGAATCTATTATTAGAATTGATTTACTACTTTTCAATTATTATCAAATTAAGTAATTTATACATAAATCAGCTAATGCCTCTATTAAGTGGTCTATGGAATGTACATATGGGATTGAGTTATTCTATGTCGATACATTCAAGTACACAGACGGTTTAACTCAAATGGAGTTCTTTAACTTTTAACCATAATAATGATGCATTCAAATTGTTTGAAATTAATAGATGGTTGCATATTGTATGGTGGAGAATGAGAACGTATTGACCGCAGTAGACAATGTGAAACTTTCTGTTTTAGTTCAGTAATATCGTGTCGATTTAGTACCAATCCGTGAAAAAAATACAGAAGTTTTTTTCTCACTCTTTCTTTATGTATTATGGGGCGCTGATTCCGATTATGAACTTTGCACCCTAAAAAAAGTGCCGCAACCTTTAAAAAAAGGGGGGAAAGGGGGCATTTTTTCGGTTTTTTGCGATTATTTCAAAAACGGTAAGAGATACAGAAAAATGGTCTGAGGACGAAAAAAACTAAATAAAATTATCTTTGCAATAATATATAACACATTAGAGTTTAATTGCATATTTCGGCGTTAGAATAGAAAATAAATTAGAATATTTTCATTTTAGAGCTTTTTTAAAAGCTCCATAACTTTTCAAAGAATGTTAGTTCAGCCGTAAAATTTTGTACAAGTATTAACAGCAAGTTTAAGATAATTTGAACGTAAACGCTGAGTCACTCCGGTCAAGGACCCCCATTATCCCCCCATTTAAATTGGTCAAAGCGGCATGTCCATAACTCCCCCCAAAATTGGAGCAGAGTGCTAAATTTTGGTTTGTTGCGATTGGAGGTCATAGTCACCCCACCCACCAAAAATCAGCTCATTCGGATAAAAACTAAGGGTATCTCCCATACAAAGTGACCCATCAAGAGTTTGTTCTACGTATAACGTACTACTCATTTTATAAACTACTGTAGAACAAAGTTGTCATGGGTCACTTTGTATGGGAGGTACCCTTAGTTTTTATCCAAATGAGCTGATTTTTGGTGGGTGGGGTGACTATGACCTCCAATCGCAACGAACCAAAATTTAGCACTCTGCTCCAATTTTGGGGGGAGTTATGGACATGCCGTTTTGACAAATTTAAATGGGGGGATAATGGGGATCCTTGACCGGAGTGACTCAGCGTTTACGTTAAAATTATCTTAAACTTGCTGTTAATATTTGTACAAAATTTTACGGCTGAACTAACATTCTTTGAAAAGTTATGGAGCTTTTAAAAAAGCTCTAAAATGAAAATATTCTAATTTATGTTCTATTCTAACGCCGAAATTTGCAATTAAACTCTAATGTGTTACATATCATTGCAAAGATAATTTTATGTAGTTTTTTTCGTCCTTAGACCATTTTTCTGTATCTCTTACCGTTTTTGAAATAATTGCAAAAAAACGAAAAAATGCCCCCCTTTCCCCCCTTTTTTAAAGGTTGCGGCTCGTGTTTTAGGGTGCAAAGTTGATATTCGGAATCAGCGCCCTAAAATACATATAACAAAATTGAGAAATAAACTTCTGTATTTTTTTCCTGACGAAAATACGATATGATTGGACTATTTTACGAGTGCATTGAGTTAATGCCAGAATGTTGTGTATTGTGTGTCTTTCCAGCGTTGCTTGTGATATGTAACCTATAGATGGATGCGTTGCATTGTACTATACATATTAAGTAAATGATGATCTAATAAGTTTACTCACCGTAAATCTGAAGAAGGAATTTCATATGCCGCAACATAAATGTGGAGGGTCTAACGAAAGTTTGGTTAGTTGCGAACTTCTATTACATAAATTAAATAATTGTGGTTGATATCTTATGACTTCAATGTATCCTAGTCTAATTTTCTGAATTCTAACTGAAAAATTAAAATGATAAAACAGAAAACGTAAAATTGGTGAGCTAATATGTCTGGAATTCTCTATGGATACCGACGGAATCTGACAATATTAGGTATTGTTGACATTGGTATGTTAATACTTCAGTGGAACTTCTCTATATAACGAATTGAATTCATAAACTGTAACGAACAGATTTCGATACATATGTGTCGATTTTTGAATTTATGAAATTTTCAAAAGGAAAAGACCGCCAAATTCAAAAGTAGACATCTATGTGTCGAAAACATTATCTATAAAACAACTGCAGCGAAAATGGCGTCATCAGGAGACACACGGCCAACTTCAGGGGAGTCGGAGGTGAGATGTCAGCGAGGAACACGCGTTAAGGAGTTGAGAAAAGAAAAAAAAATTGAATTGGGGAGTCCGGTCGTGAGGCAGTATAGCTCGAAAGGAAGGGATAATTACGGAGATGAGACGGCGATTTCAAATGAGCTAACGGCGAAAGCATGGCTCCTGATAAGCAGATAAGTGGTTGTGTGTTGTGGGTGTCTGGAGCTCTCACGTGTGATAAATGTTTGCAAGTCGGCGGGAAATGTAATTTATCCGTCAGGCAACAAGCTCCCCCCCCCACCCCCCTTTCCAGGGGCGAATTTTAATCAATAAGGGAGGCGCCCTACAATTTTTGATTCGGCCGCGGGCGCCTCAGGACGGGTGTCTTTATTCTAATTTTAGTGGGTAAAGTTTGGCCGGGACTCGTCGCCATCCGGGTCCACGGAGCGCCGGTTACTATTCGCGATAATTTTCCCCATTTCAACCCATGTGTTCGTGTAGTGTTACCTTGGCATGCGACATCCCTTTTTTTTTGTAGAAGGACAGGGGCAACGAGTGGCACAAACCCCGCCCGTAACTTCCGAACTGAGCTACAGCAAGCGCATGCCGCTGCTCGCTCGTTGAGGAGCCCTATCGTCGTTGCCTAACTTGCACGGTTATAGAGGCATTGGCTCCGTCCCCTGGGCATCTTCGGATGGCCAAGTCCGTTGGTTACAAAACTCTGCATTCTCGCTAAATATACCGGTTGTCCTGAAACTGCCGCATAAACGCACTGGGATTGTGATTCCTCATGTGATTTCGAGCAAACAAGTTGTACGGAACATACCCCCTATTCTTAGCCCTTTAGCTGCCACAGGCATTTGAAGATTTTTGAAAAAATAATTTTCTTGGACGACTGATACCTTAATATCTCCAAAGCTGTTTGCTGATTGATTTATCTATTTGTCCCTCAACCCGTAAAAGTTGTATTAAACATTAAAATAATAATAAAAAAAACTTTTTTATTTTTAAGTTCTTAATTTGTACTAAAGAATGAATGCTTTGAAAAGTACTAAATTTCATACAAAACCGTTAGAACTCCAGCCTCCTAGCTGAATTTCTATCGAAAGCCTTTAAATCTCTGCAATAAGAAGGATTGAACGATATTAGAAGCCCTCGTATTTTTTTTAGCGCGAATTGGTAATTTCGCTCTAAAGTAAGTAAAGAAGAAATGGCTTCACCCATTTACAAACGGCTCTGGTACTAAAGCTTAAATCCAATCAACAGAAAAAAAAATCCACTCGGTTAAAATCCACCAACTTTTTCGTGATAAGTAAAGCTGGTTTCCCCCATACATTCTCAACGATTTCTTAACGCGATTTTAAACAAAAAAACCCAAAGTTGATGCGACTCGTAAGGATGACGATGACTAATACCGTTTCGCAGGTCAGAGGGCAGAAGAGACTCACTAGCCTATTTGAAACTCGTACTGGACTCAAGCAGGGCTGGCAGGACTGGCACCGACGCTCTTCAACCTTGCTCTGGAGCAGGCACGTAGCCAGGGGAGGGGTCCATGGAGTCCGGACCCCTCCCGAAATGTTTTCAATTATAACGGAATTTTTAGTGATTACAGTATAAAATATCAAAATATTCAGGAGGTAACATATTTTTCTCTAAATTCTGTGGGACTGAACATCATAAAAAATATCCGACATGGAAAATTTATTGGTTTAAGGGAGGTTTTCTTTTCAAAACTAGATAAATCCGAATATCAATACACACTTCTCGAACACAACCCTTCAAAATAAATTGCGCGGAATCTATGCAAAAAATGTCTGTTGTCGAAAATTATTATTCACTCTGATTTTATTTATTGGACGTATGGACGTGTTTTCATGCGAGCTTGGAACTTTAAACTTTAAACTTTTTTGAGCATTGCTTCAAAAATAGAAAATGCGATAAAATAGTCTTTAAATAGAGCTTTTTTTGTCAAAGAAACAATTTCTTTGAAAATTTTGACTAATATCAATCGTGAAGGTACGTGATGACTTGTGTTTTTTTTTAATAAAAACAAAAATACGTGCGATTATCGGCCCTTTGGGTCGAGTGAAAGATAAGGTCCCAAATATTTTGCGCATGTCGATTGTTGGACTAAACGGAGCTTAGCTCTCGCTCGCCTAAGCTAATCGCGGAGATATAAAGGTACATGAAGCCCGTAGTTAAGAATGAAGTGCATCTGTTACTTTTATTGAAAAACGGAATATACGCCTGCTTTAATAGTCTGTGCAAGTAATAGTTATGTAGTTAAGCCTTTTTTTTATGACCAAACGCTCAAGTTTTAACGAAGCGAAACAATTTTAAAGATACAAATGGTAAAAATTAGTTTTTCTAATTAGTCTCCCCTACACCACTGTATGCATTTTCGCCACCTCCCGCCAAGGTTTTGGATATATTTTTGGTAAAAATCTCGCGGCTTTTCACGGACCCATTCTCGCACAAACAATTTTACTTCTTTATAGCTTTTGAAACTTTTAATGGAACTTTTTCAATTCGTTCAATGCTGTAGAAGATGTGTACAAACTTCCGAGCGCCAGAATTTATACTTAATATTCAGAGGTTTTAGCACTCATCTGCCTGAGATTTTCGGTAGACTAGCCGTTCATGAATATTTTCCCAATACTACTTACGTTTATGCCCAACTCCCCAGTCATGTAGCGTACACTGCTTCGTCGGTCTTCCACAATGAGTTTTTGCTTTGACTAAAAAACAAAAAATGGTGCGTTCTGCAAGAGACACTGGTACATCCTTTTCACTCATGATGGTTATAAATAATTACACTAAAAAGTCAGGTTACGCGGTTCCAGCTATTCTCAATGTTTCAACAATAAATTTGTCGCGCGTCTGAAAATTCCGTTGGACCCCTCCCGAAACAAAGTTCTGGCTACGTCCCTGCTCTGGAGTATGTGATTTGAGCCATGAATATGGACAGCAGCGGAACGCTACTCATCAAGTAGACACAATTAGTAGCATACATAGACGACATCAACATCATGCCTCGAAGAGTGGGCGATGCAGAAAGCCTTCTGCATAATCTCAATGCCGCCGTAAAAGAAGTTGGACTACATATCAGCGAGTATAAAAAAGAGTGGGCGATGCAGAAAGCCTTCTGCATAATCTCAATGCCGCCGTAAAAGAAGTTGGACTACATATCAGCGAGTATAAAACCAAGATAATGATGCAATCAAAAACAAGAACACCAGTAAATTCAAGCATCACAGTGTGGGACCTCAATATAGAGTATGTAGACAACTTCAACTATCTGGGTTGCAATTTGTCAAAGGACGCCAACGAAACAGATGAGATAAAACGACAGATAATAGCTAATAAATGTTATTTTTCGGTCATCCCAATAATGAAATCGAAGCTGGTGCGCAGGAACACGAAACTCCACGTGTATAAAACGATCATCTGGCCTGTGCTATGCTATGGCTGGGAAGCATGGACCATAACCTAAAACTCTGCTGGCCAGATTCGAGCGAAAGGTTCTCCGAAGAATCTTAGGGGCCGTTCGCGAACAAGGTGAATATGGCGCATCCGATACAACCATGAATTGCATCAGCTGTACGATGAGCTACATGTGTCGAAAACTGTGAATTTGCAGCGACTGCAATGGGCCGGATATGTACAAAGGATGAACGACGATCACATGCCCAAAAAGGCAACAAGTGGACGGAGCCAGATTGCGTGGACGACCGACAACTCGATGGCGGCAATCAGTAGGTGAGGACGCCCATCAGATGTTGGGCTTCCGGAACTGGAGGACAAGGTCGCGTGACCGCGACAATTGGAGGTCAACAATCCAGACGGCCAAGGCCCGACGACGGGCTATCGTACCACAAAGAAGAAGAACTATACGAAATTTTTGTAGTGTGTGGTGTCTTACACAATCGGCTCGTTTGTCGGTTCTGTCCACGTTATAAACCAGTAACTGTGATTTTTTCTTTTTTTTACGAATACAAATCTTTTTTGTAAATTTTTATAATTTTGATTGCACTTATATAAAAATAGTCTGGCTGGTGTAGCGGTTAGTGCGCGCACCTTCGGTGCACAGGGTCATGAGTTCGAATCTCACCATCATCCATGGTGTTTTTCGAACTCACGAGCTTGTGACGGACTATGATCTCACTCAGATGTTAAACGAGTACCCATTTATGGGGATAAATAACACTGCTGAGCGTGATGCTGATCTCATTACCTCAACAAAAAGCAGATAAGATCTTGGAAATAGGATTTCACTAACACATCCTGCGGCCTTAGTCCAATGCTGGATTGTCGCGTCTGTTATTTTTATATAAAAATAACAGACCAACATTGGACTAAGGCCGCAGATGTGTTAGTGACATCCAATTTCCAAAATCATACCTGTTCTTGTTTTTATTGAGGTGTTGAGATCAACAGCACGCTCAGCAGTGTTATTCATTTCCATAAATGAGTACTCGTTTAACATTTGAGTGAGATCATAGTCCGTCATATAGGTCGCGAGTTCGAAAAACACCATACACTGAATTGGTTCACGGTGAGACTCGAACACCAACCATATTACTTATGATTGCACTTATTGTTTCGAAAAAAAAAGAACATTTTATTCATGCATCAAATAAATAGTTAGAGCGGAAATTTGGACAAATTCTACTGTACTGTCAAATTTTCTACAAATATTAGGACGACTTCATAATAAATCTAGATTTAATTGTCAAGTGTGAATCGTGTTTTACCAAACTCTAATAGCCGCCTACAAACAAATGCCGTGGATTTGAACTAAATAAATTGAGTTAAACCCGTTTATTAGATTGGATAGTGTGAAACCCCTATAAATGCGGTCCTGGATTTACATGAAATTTAAAAATTTGTCAAAATATACAGCGTGTTGTAATCGGACAAGAATATTGGTTTCATTGTGGTGGGGACCCCGTTTCCATCTCGAACACAAGATTTTTTAGAAACGTTATGCCACTGTGGATCAACTATTATGCGTCACGTCTTCCGTAACAGTCTTAAATTGTGGAAATTTTAAAATTGCGCTATAAGACAAGTTTCCTGTATACTACCGTCCGCGTGTGGGACTTTACTAATACAATAACCTCAAATTGTCAAATTGTTACTTTAGATCTAGACCACTACTAATACATATTACATATTAACAAAGGCAAAAACTGTTCACCACTGTATCATAAATTGTTAATTTCGGAGGGGTTTAACCCCCAACACCCATACGTATAGGATGTGGGTTGAAGACCCAAAAAAACCAAAGCTCATCGGTGCGGTGCTCGTTACAAAGTCACAGGCATTTCAGGCGGTGCATTATTCTATGCAGACTGCTCGGAGCAACTTCGCGACCGGTTGCATTCAGAAGAGGAAACTCCTCTTCACATTTCCCGACCCGTTTTACCCCGGTGCGAGGGCTAATAGTGTGACAATAACATCATGCGCGTTAATTTGGGAAAGGACCTTGTATGAATGGGTCAAGCTCGGTAAATAGAACCAATCAAAGCTGTCAAAGAGTCATCAAATTTATTGTAAAAGGAATTCTAATAATTCCACATGTGCTGTGACTCTGCACTCTGGCTGTAGATATTGGTTTCTAATATTAAAAATTAACCAAAGATCTACTTATAAAAAAAAAAAACAAATCGGACAGAAAAGTAAAAAAAATGCAATTCAATGGAATTTTTGTATTATACAAAGGGTGCCTCGGGCGCCGTTTTGTGAAGCCGTTGCCGAAGTTCGGCTCGAAACACTACCTTCGGCTGAATGTTAACAGAAATTGTAGCGGTTCTGGAAAGAGTTTGGAGAGGCTATCAATTTTGCAATGTATGGTGTAGTAATGTGAGACCAATTGCGTGTGATTTGGCCCCTTTAGACAATTTTGAGGGGTATCTCAAGTGTCACGTTGAAACATTACACGTGTCATTGTTGATGTTTGAATTGAACTTTAAAAATGAACAACCTGACACATGGTCGAGGCAAACTTTTTTCATTGATTTATTTATCGATTCAAATAAAAATGTATGCCTTTCAGTGTTATATATTTTTGTGTTTTTTTTTTATTTTCAAATATTAAAAACGTTAAAAAATATTTAAACAATTTTCTTTTCTTTATGGAGCCTCCTTACGCCAGGAAATTTGAACAAAAATTTTGCCAAACTTCGGAAAAATTAAGGGATAGCTGGATTTTCGCATGAGCCTTCCTTTCAAGGTCCTAAACAAGACCCTAAAAGTCCCCGTCTCTACGAGTGCCGCGAGCGGTGCTACAGAGGGTCAAAGACCCTCGAAAACAGGTTTTTCTGAATATCTCGATAACGGTAGTATACACAAAAAAGTCGTGTATGGCCAATTTGAAGCTCTTGTGCTTTTTCAATAAACGATGGAAATACCGAATACGTTCGGGTACCCCTAACGGTGCCAGGAGGTCTAACGGTATTTTTGACAATTTTTCAAGAAAATCTCTATAACGGTAACTCGTACTAAAAGCTTTTGTGTGGAAAATTTGTAGCCTATAGAGTTTTGAAGAAAGCGGTCAACTTTCACATCAATACGTGCAGCCTTAAGGGCGCTATATGGGGGTTCAAACCTTAAAAAAAATTTGTTTTTTGGGGTTTTTCGTGAATGGCGCTAAGACGGGGGAGTGTGCTCTCTGGTCTTCTGGGAGACGTTTGTAGCTTATGTGGCTGTTAGTAAGACGCCAAAAGTCCCCAAAGATGGGGGCCCCCCTAACGAAGTTATGAGGTTCCAAAGATTCAATTAAGCAGTTTTTGGGGAATATCTCTATAACGGTAACGTCCACGGAAAACTGTTATATGGCAAATTTGTAGCTTATACAACGTTCAACTAAATATCCGAATTTCAGATCGATGCGTGCAATGCTAAGGGCGCTATGAGGGCCTGAACCGTACAATAACGGTATTTTTCGGTTTTTCGTGAATTTCTTCAAAACGGGAACGCATTCGGGAGGGAGGCCTATAACAATTTGCTGCTTCTGTAACCTCAACTTAAAATGCCAAAACAACTCATCTATGGGAGCACCCCCAACGAAGCTATGAGGGGTCAAAGTTAAACAAAAAACCGCTTCTCTGATTTTTTTAATAACGGTAACCTCTTGAGAGAACCAATCTTAGATAAATTTGTAGCTCATGTGGCTGTTAGTAAGGGGCCAAAAGTCCTCAACGATGGAAGCCCCCGTAAGGAAGTTATGAGGGCCCAAACATCCAAAAATGCAGTTTTTTGGGAATATCTCTATAACGGTAATGTGCACCGAAAACTGTTATATGGCGAATTTGTAGCTTATACAACGCTTAATTAAATATTCGAATTTCAGATTGATGCGCGCAATGCGAAGGGCGCTTTGTGGGTCCGAACCATACAATTTCGGTATTTTTGGTTATTTTCCTGAAATTCTCTGTAACGGTAACGTTTAACAGAGGCAGCCTGTAAAAATTTGTTGTTTGTATGGTTCCAAATAAAATGCTCCACCGAGTTGAATGCGCCTGAGGCAACCATACGTGCATTACAACGTTTAAACTAACTAATTTTTGAGGAAGGTATGTGTAGTATGTAGTATGTAGTGTATGTGTGCACGTATGGTTGCCTCAGGTGCATTCATATCGCTGGAGCATTTTATTTGGAACCATACAAACAACAAATTTTTACAGACTGCCTCCGGTATACGTTACCGTTAAGGAGATTTTCACGAAAATAACCAAAAATACCGAAATTGTAAGGTTTGGAGCCTCATAGCGCCTTTAGTACTGCACGTATTGATCTGAACATTTACTTAAGAGTTGTAAAAACTTCTAATTCGCCATATAACAGTTTTCGGTGCACATTACCGTTATAGATATATTTCCAAAAAACTGCTTATTTGGATGTTTGGCCCCTCATAACTTTGCTAGGGGGGCTCCCATCGTTGGGGACTTTTGACGTCATACTAACAGCCACACGAGCTACAAATTTGCCTCAGACGGTTTCCCTCTAGAGGTTACCGTTATTAAAAATTTTCCGAGAAACGGCTTTTTGTTTAACTTTGACCCCTCATAACTTCCTTGGCGGTTTACGGGTAAATGAGTTGTTTTGGCATATTAATTTGAAGTTACAGAAGCAACAAATTATTACAGCCTTCCATACCGAATGCGTTCCCATTATAAAGCAATTCACGAAAATAACGAAAAATACCGTTATTGTGCGTTTCAGACCCTCATAGCGCCCTTAATATTTCAGGCATCAATCTGAAATTTGGATATTTAAATAAGCGTTGTATAAGCTACAAGCTCGCCCTCTAACAGTTTTCGGTGCACATGACCGTTATAGAGATATACCCAAAAACTGCATTTTTGGTTGTTTGGACCCTTATAACTTCCCTAGGGGGGCTTCCATCGTTGGGGACTTTTAGCCCGTTACTAACAGCCACATGAGCTACAAATTTATTTCAGATTGGTTCTCTCAAGAGGTTACCGTTATTAAAAAATTTCCGAGAAGCAGTTTTTGGTTATCTCTTTGACCCCTCATAGCTTCGTTGGGGGTGCCCGAATAGATGAGTTGTTTTGGCATTTTAAGATGAGGTTACAGAAGCAACAAATTGGTACTGGCCTCCCTCCCGAACGCGGTCCCGTTATGAAGATATTCACGAAAAAACGAGAAGTACCGTTATTGTACGGTTCTGACCATCAGAGCGCCCTTAGCATTGCACGCATCGATCTGAAATTCGGATATTTAGTTAAGCGTTGTATAAGCTACAAATTCGCCATATAACAGTTTTCGGTACACGTCACCGTTATACAGATATTCCCCAAAAACAGTTTAATTGAATCTTTGGACCTTCATAACTTCGTTAGGGGGGCTCCTATGTTTGGGGACTTTTGGCGTCTTACTAACAGCCACAGAAGCTACAAATTTCTCAGAGAAGACCATAGAGTACACTCCCCCGTCTTAGCGCCATTCACGAAAAACCCCCAAAAAACACCTTTTTTTACGGTTTAAACCCCTATAGCGCCCTTAAAGCTGCACGTATTGATATATTATTCAAAAGTACATAGAATACAAATTTTCCATACAAAAGCTTTTAGTACGAGTTACTGTTATAGAGATTTTTGTGAAACATTGTTAAAAATACCGTTAGACCTCCTGGCACCGTTAGGGGTACCCGAACGTATTCGGTATTTCCATTGTTTATTGAAAAAGCACAAGAGCTTCAAATTTGCCATACACGACTTTTCTGTATATGCTACCGTTATCGAGTTATTCAGAAAAACCTGTTTTCGAGGGTCTATGACCCTCTGTAGCACAGCTAGCGGCACTCGTAGAGACGGGGACTTTTAGGGTCTTGTTTAGGACCTCGAAAGGAAGGCTCATGCAAAAATCCAGCTTTCCCTTAATTTTTCCGAAGTGAAATGCCAATTTTCCTGGGGTACCTCCAATTTTGAATTTTCCATAAAATTTTGGGAGGTTGTTATCTGGATCCTCCAATGGCTGTAATGGGTATCAATTCGCGCGTTCGTCCTCGAAGACGACATTTAGAATCCATATCCAATAACTCAATAAAAAAAATAATTAGGGTTTTTTTCCCTTCTAAACATTTGCATATACAAAATAAAAATTGAGGTTTCAAAAGAGACTAGATCATTTGGGAACCAATCCCAGAATTAACATAAAACATTCGGCTTTCAGCCAAATTAGCCGAAAGCCGAACGTAAGCCGAGTATGTGTTTTCCGCCGATTATGGACGAAGTCTATGCCGTAGCTTAGGTCGAACACTACAAATCAGTAATGCATATAGCGATGTTAGCTGAGGAAGGTCAAAGCACTATTTGTTATGTGAATCCTTAGCGTGCTTGAAAAACTATGATATGAGTAGTAAGCTAAATAAGCTCATAAAAGCCCTACGTCAAGAAGCTAAATCCTTGAAGTCAAAACACAAAATTGGATGGATAGACTGCCTAAGTCGGCCCCAAAACTGCCGACTTAGGAAGTTTGTCTATCCAACAGGTCTCGCATAAGTAGTGCTTGAATTGGCGCTAAAAATCACATAATAACATTTCTGCAGTTACATCTATCGGACGGCACATGTTCTGCTATTGCACACCGTGAAAGAGAAAGCCGTCTATGTCACAATCATTGGCAATCAATTAAAAGCAATTTTGACCTGAAGAGACTATGTGCTATAAAAAAGGAATGACGGGAGAACTAATATTATTGTATTTATATTCACGTTCCAGCACGGTGGAACGACTCTGGACTCAAATATTTTTTACGTGAGGGATTGCTCCACATGTCGGGAATTGTTTGTATAAATTGAACTCATTACCTTCCATACGATTTGGAGACCGGAATCCGAAGTACCATATTAATGGAAGATCACATTCCCGCCATCACAGGGAGCTAAATACTCCTCATCCAAGTTGGAAGACGGTAAGTCACCAGATCCGGATAATATTCCAAATAAAGCTATACAAATAGCCGTTTAAACAACGAGGGGAAAAATATTTTAAGTTTTTGAAACTTGTTTAGCGGAGCAGATCTTTCCGAAACGGAGGAAAAAGGCTAAACATGGTGCTTATTCCAAACCTAACAAGCCGGATGGCGAACCCAATTCATATCGCCCTATTTGTCTGTCTAATACCACTGGAAAACATTCTGTACGGATTATTTTAAACCGGCTGTCAGTGGTACTCGAAGAAGAATGGAAAATCCGACAGTATGGCATTCGACGAGAATGTTTAAACTCAATCACATTCGTAGCAACCGACTCTCTCCTCAAAAGTACATGTTGTGGTATGGTGATGTTAGACGAGAGAAATCCATTTAACTCCTTGAGTTGGGAGTGCATCCACGCCGCTTTGCTGAATACGGTTGTGCCCGATTACCTTGCTTGTATATTTAAGAGCTATCTGCTATCTCTCATGTCGCATCCTAGAATATAATACTAGTAAATGAACAAAGAATTACATGGTGACCGCGGGCGTTCCACAGTTATCACTGCTTTCTTTATTAGAATTGCATTTACAGAAAAAAATTAAGAAAATTAATCACCAGGCTAGATTTTTACAAAGTATGCTCATGATCTTTGTTCGCTCCGGGTTTTAGCCCTCCGCTCCGAATCTCTGCAGCAGGTTGTTTTCTTTAATCAATATAAATGTATACAAATACATATATAGCTTGTGGCAAGTCGTCTAAATCTTTCGACGAGCTCAATTCTTATATCAAAGGTGATCTCATCAATTTTGCTTTACGCAGCGCTATAGTCTGCGAAATTTATTATGTTATCTACCATCGATGTGCACTTATACTCTCCAAGATACATATATACCAATACCAATAGATCAAACGCATCCCCTGCCTGATCCAACCTAATTCTGCAGCGAGCAAATAACAGATAGAAACATTTTCATACCAATCTTGCAGACGTCAACCTGTTCGAAATTTACGTCTCGGTTATTAATCGTACTGGAGCAAATTCTGAAAATTCTCAAAAAATAATCTCTACCAGCATCAATACATTTACAACCCACCCATAAGCTCCCTGAGATGCTCCCTTCTCTCAGGAACGTTGTAACATGCTTTTGTATTTGAGTTTAGAAATTTGGTTAAAAGAATTTTTTAAACGAATGGAAAACAGTTATTCATTAATTTCTAATACTAAAAAATATTTTTCATAACAATCTGTGTTTATTTTCTTTAAAAAAAATCTTAAATATTATTCTAACAACGTTAATCACGCGTCATGAATTGCTTACAGTATCATCACATAGTAAGAATTGAACTTACTTCATTTTTACTGCATATTTTTATAGAAAATTTAAAACTATGTCGCGAGTCTTTTATTTACACAATTATAAAACAATGTACTACAGCTAGTCAGAGAATTTTATATAATACATTTTTTTAAATACATTAAAAACTTTTCATATATTCACATTTTCATTTGCACACACGCCTTTTTTAGTATGTAATTTAAATTTACAGAAATATTTTTGTTTGTAACTGTCGACTAGAGAAAAGCTTTCTCCTGCCGCGTGTTAAGGTACGTTGTCCTCGACACGACTGTATCGGCTCTAGCGATAGCGACTCGCTCATTTCATATAAAAACTCGTTTTTAGAATGAGAGAGAAATGAGTTTTTATATGAAATGAGCGAGTCGCTGTCGCTAGAGCCAATGCAGTCGTGTCGAGGACAACGTACCTTTAATTTATTTTTATTATCCCTGGAATCACAAATATCGAAACACATGCTTCCTATGCGTCCGCATAGTCAATGTCATCAATTTTAACCGTTATATCACTGCTTCCTGAATGATTGGAGCTGGTTTCCATAGATGTGGAGGGATTGTTGCAAGCAGCATTCTGCTGACTAGTCCCAGGTTTGGCTTTATTGGCTACAATCGTGTATTGAGGTATTCGACGATTGGTCGTTGGCGATCGATTAATATGAAAATTTGGATTATTCGAAAAATTCTCAGCTAATTGTTGAACTTTGGACAATGTTCTGGGTTCAGCCGTAAAAGTTTTCAGTACGTCGGGTAGATTTCTTGATGTAGTGGGCTGTTGTTGTCCGGTGTGGTTGTTGATGTTGTTGTTTGTCACTTGCGTGCATGTTGCTGCGTATGGACTGATTGTTGTCTTAACTGAAATGTGAAACAAATTTAATTAGGTTTGTACGTTATTGGCGTAATTCAGTTGAACTTACCCTTATCATTTAAAATTGGCTCGGCATAAACGGCCGTCTCTTCATTTCGATCCGCGGGCGTTGCATAATCATTTGTTAACAGTGGCTGTTGCACTCCCACCGGTTCGTTGTAAATATGTTCCACATCTGTCTGTCCTTCGGGAATGCTATTGTAAAACACCTGAAGTTGTGGCTCAGCATAGACTGGATCATTGCCTTCAGCTGGCTGACGTAATCTTTCCAGAATATCATTGAATGGCAGGAACGTATTACCGGAATTCTCACAACGATTTAGAATTTGTAAAATCTCGCCGATACTTTGAACCAATTCAGTCTCATCAATATTGTCGCGAAGCATGTTCTGTACATGCTTGTTGAGCTCCTTGTATGAGTCGCTCGAATATTTTCGCTTATAAATTTTCAATGTTTCTTTGACAATGCGTCGATCCTCCTTAGACAATCGCCCATTGTTGGTCAACGATTGAATCGTGTTTCCATCGAATTCACGATTCATAACTGGCTTTCGTTTTCGGGAGCATGTCGCAAATACAATCAACAAGACTATAATAAGAACGACTAATAGTGCACCCGCAACGAGTATGTAAAACGAATAACTTGGTCTGCTGGTTTCCAATTCTTCCGGTTTGATAAATTCACCATCGATATTCTTGAGATTATTCTGTTTAACACAATCCAGAGTGTCAGAGGAATCACTGCATATTTCATTTTCATATGCCAAAACATTCAAATTAGTTCGGTTGAAGCAAAACTTCAAGCTTTCCTGAATCGTACAATAGCTCTCGGATCGTATGTCTCGAGTGGTGAGTTCTTCCAACCAATTGTCGTATCTCAGGCATTTGCAAACATGGTTGAAGGCTATCTCGCGAATTATACAATTCCGATTAGGAAATTCCAGAGAGCCTGGCTTGGCGTGTGTTATGCGGTTCTTTTCAAACATGCAAACAGTGCTCTTTTCATTTCGCTTGTCCAGAAGCATGAGATTGTATTCGCCGAACGTGTTATTGGAAACAATGACTTTGGTCCATTCACTGACACGAAGCCATTCCGTGCCAACACGCAGGATACGATTATTGACTATTGATGCGTTGATGGCGGAGACATGGATGGCGTTTGATTCAATTGTGTCGATTCTGAAAAAAAAAGATGAAAAGCTATTGTAAACATAATTGATTCATAAGCTTTACTTGGAAACTTATCCATATTAAAAATATACAATATCAATGGGTATAAGACCGCCAATGCCGACCTACTAAACCAAAACACCTCTTTTATCAGCTAATCACTCACTCCATTGTGTTAACCAACGCCAAGTTTCGTCCATTTTTATACGATTACAGGGATCACTGCGTCCTGATAATTTCGGGTAATCCAGTATGAACATTTTAAAATTCTGAGTGATTAGTTTGTTCCCTAGATTCCTCTTCACTTGATATCGAGTCGCTGTAAATCTAATGTCTAAGGATTCGGCATTACCTGATTTGGCTTGTTCTGCTATCCGCTCTCAAAGGGAGAACTTTTGGGTTTCCGATATTTTCCGCTATGTGTCCGCTATATGGCCGACGGTAAGATAAGTGTCGCTAGCGTCGATAACAAGAACAAGAAAATTCTTCTTTCGAGAGCTGATAGCGTAATGTTCCCCTGATTTAAGAATGTGGTGGAGACTTTTTTTATGTCTCATGTTTTTGGGGAGCTGAGCAGAAATTCGAAGTCTCTCACCAAAATTTTACTCGGACTGAATGCAGTCGACGGAGAGACCCTAAGGCAAGAGGCCAAAATTTAGAGCATACATCTTGATGAGGTTGTAATTTTTGGAACGCGATCAAATACATAGCATAGTTGCACTCCAGGAAACAAAATGGCTTAGCAGCGAGATAGATGACCGAAATTCGTACACAATTTTCACAAGTGGAAAACCTTCGGGCCACAGGGAGTTTGGAGTGGCGTTCATTGTAAACAATCAACTTAAGCCGCATGTTATCGACTTCAAACCCATAAACGAGCGGCTGTGTGCGATTCGCATTAAAACTCGGTTCTTCAATCTCTGGCTCATAAACGCGCATGCCCCCACCGAAGTCAGTGAAGACGCGGTCAAAGACGAGTTCTACCACCGCCTAGAAAATCTCTTCGACTCACTTCAATCAAACGATGTCAAATTGCTGCTGGGGGACTTCAACGCCAAAGTCGGAAACGAAAGTTGGCATAGGGGGATTACTGGAGGTTACAGCCTCCATAAAGAATGTAACGACAACGGCCAACGACTAATAGACTTCGCGACCAGCAGAAACATGGTCATTAGCTCAACGTGTTTTCCGCATCGTCGTATTCACAGACAGACCTGGAGATCTCCAGATCAACATACCGTCAACCAAATTGACCACGTCCTTATCTGCAAGAGATGGGCATCGAGCATGATGGATGTTCGGTCCTATCGTGGAGCAAATATTGACTCTGACCACTATATGGTGAAGGCGACTTATAGGTGCAGAATTTCTTCGGTGCATCATTCGAGATTCAACCCGGCAAAAATTTTTGCGGTTGACAAATTGTTGGATGATGCCACGGTGGTCACTTATACGACTGCCCTTGAGGGGAAGCTGACGCCCTTGCTAAATAACATCAGCAACAAAGGCGCCCTTGAGATTTGGGATACACTCAAAGACACCATCAAAGGGGTCGCAGAGGAGGTTGTGGGATACAAAGCCCGGCGAGTGGTTTGACGAGGAATGTCAAAATGCGGTAGATGCGAAAAACGAGGCATATCGCCAATGGACCGAACGCGCAACTAGAGCCAAAAAAACAAATTATGACGAGCTTCGACGATTTTCGAATAGGTTAATTAGACGTAAGAAACGTAAGCATCTTGACGAGCAGTTGATGCAAATAAACCAAAGACTAGCTAGTAGGAACAGTAGACAAGCGTACAAGCTAATTAATTCAATTAAAAGTGGATACCAACCCAGGACCTGCCTCTGTAAGGATAAGGATGGCAATATAATTAGCGACACCGATAGCGTTGATAAACGCTGCGCCTCACATTTTGAAGAGCTTCTTAATGTTCAACCGAACAACCCCACACAAGAAGCGCTGGAGCTGACGGCTGAAACAGGCCCTCCCATTCAACCCCCAACAATAGAAGAAATTGATCTCGTCATGCAATCACTGAAACATAATAAAGCCCCGGGCGCTGACGAGATTCCAGCTGAACTGCTAAAGCATGGTGGGGAGAGCCTTGTTAAGGCTATACACACACTTATCGTTAAAATATGGAACGACGAAATAATCCCGGAAGATTGGCGCAAAAGTATAATTTGCCCAATCCACAAAAAGTGCGATAAGTTAAAATGTGAGAACTACAGAGGCATCTCTTTAGTTTGTACGACTTATAAGATTTTATCTAAAATTCTAGAAAATAGAATTAGTCCGTACGCAGAAGAAATCATTGGCGAGTACCAAGGCGGCTTTAGACCTGGTCGTTCGACGACAGATCAGCTTTTTACAGCGAAGCTTTTACTCCAGAAGTACTGGGAATATAACATCGACGTATACCAAATATTTGTCGACTTCAAGCAGGCATACGACAGTATCGATCGAAGTGTACTGTACAACATTCTTCTGCATTTTCGTATACCAGCTAAGCTAGTGCGACTCATAAGGATGACGATGACTAATACCGTCTCGCAGGTCAGAGTACAGAACAGACTCACTGACCTATTTGAAACTCGTACTGGACTCAAGCCAGGCGACAGGCTGGCGCCGACGCTCTTCAACCTGGCTCTGGAGTATGTAATTCGAGCCATGAATTTGGACAGCAGCGGAACGCTACTCATTAAGTCGACTCAACTAGTAGCTTACGCCGACGACATCAACATCATGTCTAGAAGATGGTGTGATGCAGAAATCCTCCTGCATAATCTCAATAACGCCGCCAAAGAAGTTGGACTACATATCAACGAATCTAAAACCAAGGTCATGATGCAATCAAAAACTAGAACGCCAGTAAATTCAAGCATCACAGTGGGGGACCTCAATATAGAGTATGTAGACAACTTCACTTACCTGGGTTGCAATTTGTCAAAGGACGCCAACGAAACAGATGAGATAAAGCGACGGATACAACTAGCTAATAAGTGTTATTTTGCGGTCCTCCAAATTATGAATTCGAAGCTGGTGCACAGGAAGACGAAGCTCCACGTATATAAAACCATAATCCGACCTGTGCTATGCTATGGCTGCGAGGCATGGACCCTAACCCAAAACTCTGAACACCTGTTGGACACATTCGAGCGAAAGGTTCTCCGAAGAATCTTCGGGGCCGTTCGTGAACGAGGTGAATGGCGCATCCGGTACAACCTTGAGTTGTATCAGCTGTATGATGAGCTACAGGTGTCGAAGATCGTGAAATTGCAGCGACTGCAATGGGCGGGACATGTACAAAGGATGAACGACGATCGCATGCCCAAAAAGGTGATGAACGCGCAACGAGTGGACGGAGCCAGATTGCGTGGACGACCGAGAGCCCGATGGGAGCATTCTGTATGTGAGGACGCCCACCAGATGCTAGGCTTTCGGAACTGGAGGACAAGGTCGCGTGACCGCGACAATTGGAGGTCTTCAATCCAGGCGGCCAAGGCCCGACGTCGGGCTATCGTGCCATAAAGAAGAGAAGAAGATCAAATACAAACCCAGCGCTATAAGATCAATGAGGAAACTTAAAACTTAATGGACAAACTGCCGACTTAAAAAACCGGGCTCAACTAAGAGGTGCTTCAAATGTTTTGCATTTGGACACTATGCCAGGGATTGTTACAGCGAGTAAGACAGGTCAAACATGTGCTTTAAGTGTGGTGAGGAGGGCCACTAGGCTACAACGTATGAAAGGAACTCCAACTGTATACTATGCCAAAAAGCCTGGCCGGCAAATTCCCCTGCACCGCATTGGCAGTGAAGTAATCCATAAAATGAGATTCCTGCAGTTAAATCTTCACCACTGCTGTCGCAAGCTGTAAATGGACCTCCGCAGACTATGCGCTACAAAAGGGAGTGAATGTATAAAACCGCACGTAAACGACTAAAACTTAGTATTAAGAAGAGCAAACGAACTTGCTTTAGGTAGTTCTGTGAGGATGTAGGTACAAACTCTTGGGGGATGGCGTGTGTAGAGAGCGAAATACTCCTAGCCTCATCCAGGCTAGAGGATATGTTGTGCTAAACCGATTAGGTCGATTTTTAGATGGTGCACATTAAGAATATGTGCGTATCGCACTACTGTACGCGAAGCTGCTCATTTCGTAGCTAGAATGATGATGTCAATGGAGCCACGGAGGATACTGGCAGTATTTGCGTAGTTTTGAACTAAGCGATTCGCGAAGTGATCCAGCTTCAGGGATTGGTAGAAGACGCGAAGCACGTGCTGTTCAACTGCCAAATGTTTGCAGTGATGCGGGACCGACGTAAATGGCTTAGTTGAAATTGGAGTATAAAATAGTTGGAATATAAAAACGTTTTTCTTGGAAGAACTAAATTTTGGGGGATTGGGTTTGTATGGCAGCCCCATGACCCCATGGTCCGATTTTATCGATTCAAACATACAAACTTACTCCCATAGCTTTTAAATTGTGGCCGAGTAAAACGCGTAGCAACAGACGAATAGACAAAAAATGTCATATTTCTCGTTAAACCAATGTTAGAACATTTGGGATTATGCATAAAAAGAATTATGATAACAAGAAAATCTGAGAAATACAAAGATTCGCAGTGACAGCTCTTCAAAAGCAACGAAAGGGTGTGACTTTTTTCGTTTTTCTCTCGATCACATACATATAACTGTAAAAGGTTTTGTAAATGAAAATTATTTAATTAGCATGAAATAAAATTATAGAACGGTAATTTTCAATCGTTGGACCCCCTTTCAAACAAAATCCTGGCTACTTCCCTGCCAGCAGTGCGAAAGGTTAAAAAAAAGTTCTTTGCTTCAGTGTTTGGCAATTTCGGCCATGGAGAAGTACACAATTGAGCAGCGCGTTAAGGTCGTTGAAGCTTTTTACGAAAATGGACGTTAAAATCAAAATGCTTTTCGTGGACTTCGTGATTTTGTTGGTCAACCTAATCGACCAGATTCGTCGAATGACCCCCCTTCTAAAACCCGGTAAAAACTCGCCGATTCCTACCGTCCAATCACGATTTTATCACCCGTTGTAAAGACGCTCGAAGCACTCATCCACCCCACCCTTGTATCACATGCTGAGCTAGCTTCTCACCAGTATGGCTTCAGGAAGATGCATAGAACTACAACAGCTCTGGATCTGATCACCCATCACATCCATAATGGCCTCAACCAGAAACCGCCCTGTGACAGAACTGTCCTAGTGGCACTTGACCTGTCGAAAGCCTTCGACACGGTTATCCATTCTGCGCTGTTGGCAGACCTCCTTAATATGCATGTTCCTGCTCAAGTGGTTAGATGGATTGCCAACTATCTAGCTGGGAGGCAATCCTATACTGAGTTTCGTGGCAGTTGTTCAAAGCATAGGAAAATTAAGCAGGGAGTTCCACAAGGTAGCGTACTCTCTCCTACATTATTCAACATCTACCTGTCGAGCCTTCCAACACCCCCGGAAGGTATCGAACTAATTTCCTATGCGGACGATTGCACCGTACTCACCACGGGGAATGATTTAAATGGCATGAGTGCTCGATTAAATGACTATATTGAGAAACTGGTGGAGTTTTTCAGTATCCGCAACCTCGTCATTTCACCGTCAAAATGCACTGCAACACTTCTTACCACCTGGACGCAGGAATTTTCGGAGGAGCTTAGGATCCGTACTGGCAAGCATGCTGACGACGTTGTTCCTACTGTTACTAACCCCAAAATCCTTGGTGTCTATCTAGACACCATTATGAAGTCGAAAAATCATGTCGAAGACGTAGTCGACAAAATGCACAGTAGAAACAACGTCCTAAAGGCACTAGCCGGGAGTTCCTGGGGCAAGGACAAGGAAACTATGCTGGTCACCTACAAAGCGATAGGTAGAGCAATTCCCAGCTACGCAACACCGGTGTGGTCACAAACCGTTTGTGAAACAAACTGAAACAAGATCCAGACATGCCAAAACGCTGCTCTACGTATCGCTACAGGTTGTCACATAATGTCGTCCCAGGATCATCTTCATCAAGAAACCAGCATGTTGCCAATACGTGATCATATTCTTCTCCTGTCTTTACAATATCTGGTCGGTTGCTATCGAGAGAATCACCCAAACCATCATCTCATGGACAATACTCCCCCTCCACGACATGTCAGGAGTGGAATCAGAGACCTCGAGAGAGAGACGTCCAGGGATACAAACGGGTACCTCCCGATATATTTGATGACACAGCATACCATGCGGCCATCGCAGATATTCACACAACCGTTGTGAATCGGTCAATAGGGAGATTAAGTATGAATAGAGTCCTTTCAGCGCCCCCACCACCTATATCACCTGAGGAGACTAGGCTCCCGAGAGCCACAAGAGCGACACTAGCCCAGCTTAGGTCGGGTTTTCGCTCGCGCCTCAATTCGTACTTATCTCGAATAGACCCGGACATTCAGAATATTTGTCCGAGCTGCGGTGCTGCGCCCCATGATGTGGACCACCTGTTCCGATGCCCCGCTGCACCCACTAACCTCACTCCGAGGTCGCTATGGGACAACCCTATTGCAGTGCAGCTGCTACGTTCTTGTCGCTTGAGACAATAGGCGAGAACGACGACGAAACATAGAGTACTTCCACAGACATGCACAGCGGTTCACGCCTTTCTGCACCGCTACAACAACAACAACCAGATTCGTCCACATAACGAACTTCTTGTGGCCAAAAATCGAGGATATGGACCTGGACGATATGTGGTTCCAACAGGATGGGGCCACTTGCCACACAGCCAGCGAAACAATAGCTCTTTTGCACGAGAAATTCAATGGCCGTGTTATCTCTCGTCTTGACGATGTTAATTGGCCGCCACGATCATGTGATTTGACACCGTTGGACTTCTTTCTCTGGGGATATTTAAAAGAAAAAGTTTACGTCAATAAGCCAAAAACAATTCAAAAGCTAAAGGATGAGATAATTCAGCACATTAACGATATTCAACCTCAATTATGTCACAAGTCATTGAAAATATGGACCATCGGATAGAAGTATGCCACCGCAGCCATGGCGAGCATTTGGCCGATATTGTTTTATTAACAATTAACTTCGTGCATTCACGTTGGACCACCCTTTAGTAAGAGATGCCTTTTTAGGGTTTTTTAGAATTTTTTCAAAAAACCCTTATGAAATCGATTTTGTCCGTCCGTCCGTCCGTTCACTAAATAGCTCGCGAACGGCTCAACCGATTGTCATGAAATTCGGTATGAATGTGTAGAATGGTTACAGTCTTTGGCACAAATACCTTAGAAGTTGGTAGGAAAAAGATAACAGGGTGTCCCGAACGTTTGAAAAAAGTCGACTTTTTTAGTTTTTATCAGAGATGAACGTATGGGTATTTAAATCAAAGATCTAGACGAGTACATCTCATATCAGTTAAAATTTTCCAGTTTCGAGTAACGGTAAAAAAGTTATTGACGTTTAAAGTTAAACTTCCTTTTCGAGTTCCGTTTTTCTAAACCGTTATAGGGATCGATATGAAACTTTGCACAAAGATTGGTCAGTATGGCCTTATATACGTTAAATATAAAGACTGTTGACTTTAGCTAAAGAAAAGTTAATAACAGTAAATTTGTAAAATTGAAATTTGTTCGTGTGTAGCCCCTCTTAGGTTTCTAAATATGAAAATTCTGCCAAGGGTTTTTAGAAAATTACACAGGGAATGTCTACGAATTTTCATTCGAATAACTGTATCCAAACCGGAAATATAGCCAAGTAAGTATTTTGTAAGGGCCTTTCACAATACAAGGGAAGCCTCTTAAGCATTTCTTCAATGCATATCTTTTAACTTGATGAAACAATGTACTTGAAATTTGGTGGAAATGCATAGAATGGTAATAGTGTTTGCCACAAATATTTTTGAAGTTTGTAGGACCAAGTTAACAGGGTATCCCGGAAAAGCTGCAAAAGTATACTTGTTCAATACTCATAGGAAAGCTTGCGTGGGCTCTTATGTCAGGGGACACAATGGAATCATTTCATATAAGTTGGTTTTCCTTGATTTAAAAAACAGTAACAGTAGATTTACAGCTAATAATTCAGTTAATATATAATGCCAAGCCATCCTTACGTTTGCCTGAGTTTCTTTTTGCTCAAAGGCCATCAGAAATCTGAAATCGAAAAAATCCTGTAGATTTGCCTTGGAGTACTTTTATACAGACTGGGTAAATAGTAAATCTATTTTTGGATTGGTCTAATTAAAGGTGGAACAGAATGAAAGGCGCTAGCCTTTCATTCGGGAACGCGTTTATTTAGACCAATCCAAAAATAGATTTACAGGAAGCATTTCATTAATGTTGTGCACAATTCTTATCTATTGCTTATGAAATATATGTACAACAAATATTCACTATGCATCAAAATTCTAAAAAACCCTCGTATTGCGGGCGCAGCCCTCTGTACGCGGGTATTTTTTATAACTATGGCTTATGTGGTTTTACCAAACTGTGCTACTGGGTTTAAGAAAAAAATAGTACAGAAATATTTAAAACCAACCCACCCGTCACACTCTATTTTTAAGTGTCCAAGATAGGAGAGATGAATATGTCAGATTATTAATCTTTTTTTTTTGTCTTTTCTTTCAGGTAAGTCAGCTTACTTTAAAGTTTAAATTGTAACATAACAAGTAAGGTAAGTACGGAACTAAGTGTCTAGTTTTTCATACAAAAGAGACTGAGTGGGGAAAATTCTACAGAATATTTCACTTTGAAACTAAATCGTCTCTTCTTCTAAACTTCTTTATTTTGTTGGTAGATACGTATTCTTTGTACTTACTGATTATTCGATAACACCAACTCTGCTATGCCACTGCCGAAAATGGCTTCCGCTTCAATTGTGCCAATCGACCCGCCAGTTATATTTAACACTCTGCTTTGTAGCTATATTTTTAAAAATATTATTAGCAATAACTTCTCAAGTATAAAAGAAAAACCAACATACCTTCTCCGTTATGGCTTTTGTATTTATTGTCTTAATTCGACAATTAAAAAATATTATGGCATTTATTTCTAAAACATCAAATGTCTTCTCCGTAACTGTTTCAATGGTGCAATTGTAAAAGGCTATTTCACGAAAAAATGCATCAAATCTGTATAAACTTTCAATATAGGAATTGTAAATTCGAAGCTGAAATAATAGAGAAAAAAATATTCACATTTTCCTTGAAGGATCTCTCAAGAACATTTTTTGTCAAAACTTACATTTCCTTTAGCACGACTAAATGCTTTCTCGGACACTCTCAAGTCCTTCACGCCATCAATCACAGCAAAGAATGTTGTGTTGTGCAGTGCATTCGATAGAATGATAACGTCTTGGCAATTTTCGATGTTCAATTTGATATCCCCTCCAATTGCATACTCGTGCAGCACTAACGTATGGCAATGTCGTATTGTAATCTCCGGATTTGGTGCATAGCTTCCCGTCGTCGAATTTGATCTAAACTCAATTTGAACTTGATTTTCGGTCGGTGACCCTTCGATTTTTATGCCATTCACTTTGGTGTGTCTGAAGAAGTCCGCTTCAAATCTTAAACTGGCCTTAGGTGCTAATTTGACTGTTAATGAGGTAGCTTCTCGTGGAATATAATTTTTGGTACCGAAAATGAATTCCTGGAATAGAATAGAATAAAGATTTTTAATAAATTGACTTTAATTATATTATTTTACACGGGCTTTACTCATCCGTGGTTAGGTTTCAACCAAAAGCCACTTTAAAAGGCAAACAAACTTCTTAACAACCGCATCCGATACAAAGTAGCAAACATCAATACCATTTCCTTTCGCTAATATCAATTTCTTAGCCAATTATAAAGTATTATTCACTAATTAAAATAAGATCTACATACTCAAACCTCTTGTCCATACATCAATGTGTGGTTAGTGTGCTCTTGAGCGTCTTCCCTTGACAGAACACACAATAGTTTATGGTGTCAAGAGAAAGTGCTATCACAACTTTGTTATTGTGGCTTTTATCTGCTATTCTATCCCTTTCCACGTAGGTATCAGTAGAGTAGCAAGCATGCACGTTCCTTCTTATTGTATCTTCATCATGCATAACTTTCATCACAGACATTGAAATGCGATCTATCAGAAAATGTCTCGGATTTCCCAGAATTTATACTCGTCCCAGCATACAATACACAACGTCGCGTCGAATACATCAAACGTGTGTGACGTTTGTTTCCTTTTTCAGTTAATATTATAATGAATGGTTTGTGTAGCAATTAAAGAAGAAATATATAGTGCGTGATCGCGACTGGTTGCTTCCATCCATAAACCGCATGACGGTCTTTTTATATGACCTCAAACAATATTGAAATTCATAACGTGTAAACATCATTCTGTATTTTTTTTTTAAGATGGAAAGTGAGTAGAAAAACAGGGTGTTTTATAAAAGTGTACATTATATCAAAATGTGATACAATGTGAATGAGCAACAGACCGGCTTGCTTGCATAAATTAATTTATCCTTAAAGGTACATTTTCCTCGGCACGACCCCAGCGGCTCTAGCGCTCATTCCATATAAAAACTCGTTTTTAAAGGTACGTTGTGCTAGACGCGGCCGCACGACTGCGACTCGCTCATTTTATATAAAAACTCGTTTTTAAAATGAGAGAGAAACGAGTTTTTATATGGAATGAGCGAGTCGCAGTCGTGCGGCCGCGTCTAGCACAACGTACCTTAAGGTACGTTGTCCTCGACACGACTGCATCGGCTCTAGCGACAGCGACTCGCTCATTTCATATAAAAACTCGTTTTTAGAATGAGAGAAAAATGAGTTTTTATGAAATGAGCGAGTCGCTGTTGCTAGAGCCGATGCAGTCGTGCCTTTAGATGATAATCGCTTAGCATAGGTGAAGAATGAAGATTATCGTCGATTGAATCGCGCGACTCATGTTGTAAATAAGGTCCGCATGAGTGGTGAAGGTGGTACACTCGCTTGTTTGTAGGCTTCGGGCGACGCACAGTGGTTCAGATTCACATTCTAGTGGGACATAAATAAAAAAAGGCAAGTATGAGATGTTTGTAATTTATGCTTGGGAATGGATTCGTACCCAATCATAGAATTGGGAAATAACAATTAAATCCGTTTTTGTGCAGTGGCGTCAATGTCAAAACGACCCGAAAAGAGGGGGCAAAAGTAGCTATTTAGAAAATCACACAAAATTGTATGTCAAAAATGGTGCTGTGGTCTGTGGTTTTCCAAGTTTTTCATTTCAATTCATAAAACTGAATATCTGTGGAAGGCGGTAACATAAATTTCAATTTAATTTTTTTTTTTTTTGTATGCGTTCTGTGAGTATGTTTACTATTGGCCTTTTTACAGTACTTTTCTTGTTGTAACCTTTTATGAACCTGAGTCAACCGCATAAGGGGGTATTCAATCGAAAGCCCTATTAATAGACATTACTTTAAAGAAAAAATAATATCCCACATTTGGTCACTTTCCGGGATATAGCTAATTTTCCAAATGTTCATAAGTAAACCAACACGAATTTCGAAAATATATTTTTCAGTCACGGTCAACTAAATCGTCTTAAACCGGCAAAATGTTAATAAAAATTGCCTCTCGGTATTTCGAATGTCTCTATCTCTAAATACTCGATAGTACGAAGTCATTTGCCTGTCCCCTAATAAATAATAAAAAAAAGTTGAAGCTTGCATGGAGTTAAGTATACACTCGATTATCCCAAGATTTTTTTTTGTATTCGTTTTCGGAATGTAATAATAAATAAATAAGCTTCTTCAAATTGATGGATGAAAATGGATCAAATTAATTACTCCACCTTTAACAAAGACGTACAATACATATTACGAAAACAAAGCGTAATTTTTCTTTCATTCCATAATTGAAAATCTTAGTGAATTTGACTTTTGTTGTTCCGATTCGAACTATGCAAATTCGACAGTAGTATCTCGGCATAAAGATTTGCGTTATTATCGGGAACATAACAACAGAAAAATATCTCGGATTTTCACTAACGCGAACTTATTAAATATTTTGCTAATATCTGACCCCTTGATTTCTGGCCTTAAACCATTGCCTATTAGAAAAACGAAAACAATAAACAATGGCGTCCTTTCCTTGCTGAAATCACCATCGATTGACAATAATGACAGCGACATGGATGAACATATCTAAGAATGGATCAAATCAGATAATGCGGTCATGGGGCTGCCATATAAACCTAACCCCCAAAATAAGTTTCTTCTGAGAAAAACTTTTTTATTTGTGCACCAGTTTCAACCAAATTTGATGAGATCTTGATGACACAAAACATATCTAAGAATTCATCAAATCTGACCATAGGGTCACGGGGTGGCCAGGCCATACAAACCCAACCCCCATCTTGGTTCTTCTAAGAAACATTTTTTGCACCAATTTCACAAAACCTTGAATTAATGTGTCTTTACCAAAGCAAGAAAAAAGTTAAAAACGAATGGAATCGTATTGTGGGGTCATGCTCCCGCAACCCCAATAAAATTTTCTGAGTAAATATTTTTATTTGCCCACTTATTTCAACCAAGCCCACAGATACTCAGTTTTATGAATTGAAATGAAAAACTTGGAAAACCACAGACACTGCAATGAGGAGCACAATTTTTGCCATACAATTTTGTGTGATTTTCTAAATAGCTACTTTTGTCCCCTCTTTTCGGGTCGTTTTGGCATGGGCGCCACTGCACAAAAAGGATTTAATTGTTATTTCCCAATTCTATGATTGGGTATAAATGCATTCCCAAGCATAAATTACAAAAATCTCATACTTGCCTTTTTTGATTTTTGTCCCACTAGAATGTGAATCTGAACCACTGTCCAACGGCTGCTTGGGGTAGGGAAATTGCTTCGCACATTGGTCATATTCATTTGGCCAATACACGAATGAACCTGTATATAGAAAGAAGTCGCGCGACTCTTGTAAATAATGCCCGCATGAGTGGTGAACGTGGTGCACTCGCTTGTTTGTAGGCTTCGGGCGCCGGCTGCTTGGGGTAGGGAAGTTGCAGTGTACGTAAGCCATGATCGCTGCAGCCGCACCGAGGAAAACACCACTAGGTAATAGTCACAGTTAGAGCCGCTGGAGTCGCTTAGGGCCGCTTGGGTCGTGTCGAGGAAAATGTACCTTTACTATCTGCCTCTTTCTCTTGTTGATGTAAGAGTAATCCCTAGTAGGAATCGATGGGACTGTTCGACTTGGACGACGTTATATGGAAGGTTGGTTTTAGATTGTTATATACAGTAACTTTAAGCCAACTCTGTCTCATTCTATTTTGTTCCGGGTCACAGAGACGTTGAGGGAAATGAATTCATCCTCTCTACTCATCGGGCCTGAGACCTTCTGTGGAATTAGCTGGAGAGCTGCGAGAGGCGTGATTGGTAACTGGTCATCGGGCCTGAGGTTGAGTTACTGGACGACGCACCCTGGCCTAAGAGTAACAAAAAAGCTAGTGTGCCCCTTCAGCTACTCCAATATTAAATGTCTGCGCAGAACTGAGTTATGGCTATTAATAGGCTTCCTTACGGGTCATTTTGGGCTCAGCTACCATCTCCATAAAATTGGTCTATCAAGGGACCCCTTATGTCGCCTTTGCCTGGACGAAGATGAATGCCCGGCGATCGCCAGGTGCAGGAGATCACTCCTTGGACGTGATTTACTAAGCTTCAGGATGATTAGGAGCTCCTCTCTGATGGATCTTCTGGCGTTTATTAAGATGGTTGATAACCTTCTAGATTAAAGGACTATGGCACAATATACCTTTAAGATATAGCAGTACCCCCACCTTGGTTAGGTCAACTACTTTTATTATTATTAACTTTAAGACAACTTTATATATCGCAATCGGAACATTAGCTGTAGTCCCCTTTTTTGTTTCGAGGATGGTCCTTTCTTGCTAAATCCAAGCTTTTGATTTGAGGACACTGTGCGTGCGCAGCTATAGTAAAAATGCGATAGAATCAAAATTTGGGAACACATTTGTTGGGCTTCTGAGGCAGAATAGATACATAGAGAAGAGAGGGCTTATACACCTTACTATCCTAAGGAGGCTCGCTTGTGGCTCCGATTGTTACTCTAATTCCTAAATTTGTATTGCGCTCAACGCCTACGATCACTGAAGCTGACAATCACTTGTATCGAAAGCTGCGTTAACGAAATTTAGCCACACTCATGGAAGTTAATGGCATTTGTCCGAGATGGAATTCTAAAAAAAACTCTATTTTTTATTTTATTTAATTTGGGACATCGCTTAGGAATCAAAACCCCGAACCAACAAAACAATTGGTTTGTGGCACTGACAACAATGACTCCCTGAAATGGGCATTTGGTAACTCAATAGGTAAAGAAAACACTCTACCTCTGAATTTCCGGTACGGGGGCTGGAGTCCCCCTGTCACCATATGGATGTTTGTGTTGTCTTTATAAAAAAAAATGCTCCTACAGCAGCCGGTTCTCCGATGGGAAAGCATCCCGGAGCTACTCGTTGTTACAACGACCAAGAGCTTCCAAAACCCCTCGAATCAAGAAAAAAATAAACTCTTGAATCGCTACTAGAACAACCAAAAAACAACTCCTGGAAGGCCTTAGGGTCTTAAATTAGGCTATGGGGAGGCGCATACTAAAAAGTATGCGTAAGTAAGGAAAATATGTCTGAAATCAGAACAAAAAGCCAACAACCAACAGCCAAGAAATACTTCTCTTTATTTGAAACATGGTCGCGTTAATCCACGTAAAGCCAGTTTCAAGTTATCACAGCAAAAAAATAAATCTTATCAAACAATTTTTTCGAGAGTTATTTATAAAGCTTTTGTTTTAGTCTAGTCGGTCTCCCTATCGGTCGAGACATTTCCTTCGGCTATGTTAAATTCTTCTCATAAAAAGGTCTCGCAACTTCTTTCGATTTGATTTTATTTTGAAATGTCCACAGTTTACCTTGGGTCAATAGATAGCATCTGTTGCCTCGTTAATTTTGATATCTTCATTCTTCGGTCTTTTTCAGCACAACCAAACCACACTGAAGATTTATAGCACTCGCTGCATATGGCTAGATGGTAGAAAATATCTTGTGTAAATATGTCACATTTTACACATGTCGTGCACGTTATTTGGTCAGAAGAAAAGCAACATACAGAGTTTAATGTTTAGAATCAGATATAAATGTGTGTGCATATTGAGAAATTGCATCTGGCCTTGAAATTTAGATGAGAAAAAAAAAAGACAATCACGAACTTTGTTGCATTATGCTTATGTTAAAGAAATTAACAACGCATCATGTACGTCACTAGTTGAAATAAACCTTATTTATTCAAAATTAATTGTGCCCAAAAATGTTCATGGTTAAAGTTAGATTCATACATACAATCGTCGCCATTACGTATTTTGACATTTCGTACTTTCGAGACCCGACACTCCTTTTGTTTGACTAGAGCGAATAACAGTAAATTTCTTTTATCAAGATTAAAGTACATATCAGCAATAAGTACAGTAAAACACGGTTAAGTGCAACACGCTTAAGTGCAAAACTCGGATAAGTGCACACAATTTTCATGCACCATCCATTCAATGCAATTTTCAATACATTTCAAAACGGATAAGTGCACAACACGCTTAAGTGCACGCAATTTTTTGGTAGGGTTAACCACATTTGGACACAATTCGTGACGGATAAGTGCACATGTGCATTTGAAAAATTTCGTTTCGAACAAGACTATTTTAGAAGGTTTTCACACTTAGGGCCAGATTACGTAATCTGTGCAAATTACTTAATTAGAGCTGTCAAATCCCATATACATTTTTTAACTCACCACACCGCAGATTACGTAATCTGGCCAGATTAAGTACAAGTGTGAAAACATCCTTACGAATTTATTCGATCCTAGCCCGAGATATCTAATATTTATTGATTCAATTTATGAAAATGTAGAAGAATCAGGAATCAGGTCTACTGGATAATTTTTGTCTGTAAGTGGGACAATCTGAGAGTTAAAAGTTGCTCTTTTTGGGATCAGTTTAAGGCTAAGATCAAACATTTTCTTGACAAAAAAGTGTTTAGCAAAGTGGTAGTCTCTTTGTCATTCCAGCGTTCATGTTAGCAGTCTCAGTCAGTCTCCACTTTTAGATCATTGGACACCACTAAGATAGTCGTTAGGTTGTTAGAAAATTTTGTTTTTTCTTTTTTTGCGCCCAACATTTTTTTGGATGTTGTTTTCCCATTTCTCCAAACAAGTGATAATTTGAACATCCAAAAATTTTTATTGAAAATGTACAAAAAAAAATTATTTTTGGCCACACACAATTTGACGTCCCAAAAGCCTACAAAAAGCTCGATTCGCAACATCTATGTTCGATGTTCTTCCCTCGATGTATCCCTCAAAGCCGGCGCCTTTGACGGGATTGTTGCAATCAGCTGTTAGTTTGATAATGGTGACCCCTGCATTCACATTTCAAAAAGATGGATAGTGCCCATTTGTTAATATTTGTTGGCAAAGTTCGAAAGCTTAGCAAAGTCGCTTGTACATGGCGTGGTCAAATTTAATTGATGCAAACTATAGCCGGCCTTAGCATTTTGGTGGCCCTGGGCCAAATCGATCATGGTGACTCCTACCAATTTCCAACCAAAATTTTGACTTACTTTTTTTTTTCGTTTTTGATAGTAAACATTTTTTTATTGTGTTGATGTAGCACGACACCCCAATGTCTGACCATGTTGGCCTGAATGTTTTTTGCACACGTTATATCGGTGATTCGCAATCTTTTTGATGTCGCGGATGTCTTCGCTTTGCCAATGTTTTTTTTTAAATAGAATTTTGATAGTTAATCAACGTTATATATATTATCATTATTCGTCGTGCTCTGTGGCCGTGATCGTTAGGTCGCCACTCTGTGAAATAGACACTCATAGAGAAACGAGTTTCCAAACTCGGCACGACTCGTCGCAAGTTGATTATTCAGAAAAAGATGATAAGAAATATTCTTATCGTAGAATAATAAACTAACAATGCCACTAGGAAGTGGTATGGCTGACAACCGTATCACCGTCCACCCCTAGGGCCGGCCCTGACTATAGCGTTACAAAGTATAGCCATACAATATCAGTTGTTACCACTAGTTTCCATTTATGCTACGTAAATTAGATAGTTTGTATGGAGCACTGATAAGTGCACAACACGCTTAAGTGCACGAAAAAATTGTGCATTATTGATGTGCATTATTCCGTGTTTTACTGTATGCCCAATATTTTTCCTGTCCTTTTTCTCTCTCTCTCATATTAGAAAGAGGACAAAAATATGGGGGGCGTATTTCTATTGCGGGATAATTTTTTTTACAATATTTAACTCTTTGATTGCACAACTGCTTTTCGCAAAAATTTATGTTGAAAACATATTTTTAATTAATTTTGAGTTCCTCATTTTGAATTTCAAGATGTCACCAGTGGCTCGAAACAAAAACAAAAAATCAAAAATTCGATGTTTTTGGTTTGATCATCGATAGAGGCAAACCTTAGATCTGGTTGGAAGCTATTGAATTTGTTTTTATAAATTTTTGGAAAATTTTTCGGTCCTTATACAATATTAACATTCCGTTTCTGTGATGCAGTGAATAGTTTTCTATTTCTTTTCTATTATTTAATTTCGGTGTTTAACCCTTAAACCAGGGTTGAAGTCTGCGCTTCTACGAAATATAAAACCAAACTTCTTATTTCTGATGTTTTGCCCATGTTTCAGACATGGTAACATATTCTACTTGGAATTCAAAATATAAACTCAAAAATTAGTAAAAAAAAAGGTTTTGGCCTTTCTTTTCTTTATAGCAAGAGAGTTCGAAAATGGTCAGGAAAAATATTGAGCATATTTATTGCTGTTGACATATTCTTTGATTTCCTTATAAGAAATCTGTCGTTATTCACTCTATTTAAACAAAATTAGTGTTAGGGGTCGAGAGTATGAGATGTCAAAATATATATTCCGACGGGTGTACCTAAGTATCTATATGTACATGAATATACAAATGTACTTTTTAATCTTTTCACATGTATAGTTTTTTTTCTGTAAAAATTAGCATCTATCTGTAGTAAATTGACGATATTAAAACAAGCTAACTGAGACCTTGTTCAACAAAAGTTAGTTATTTACACACACCTAAAGGTGTTTTCACTATACTACTACTACACTGCAACTTCTAGACCAGTGTTTCTCAACCAGTGGAGCGCGCTTCCCAAAGGGCACATGACGATTGTCCAAGTGGGGTCCGGGTACATATCAAATTTTAATGCAATATCATATATTTACTACTATAAAATATTGCCCACTTTTTTGAAAGAGTGGTAAATTTAAAACTTTAGTTGAAAAATGAGACAGTTCCAATGTATGTGCCAATAGTAACTTCCGGGAGACGCGCTATTGGTTTGAATTAACATTTTAAGACAGTTTTATGCTAGAATTGAGATCTATTTCGATTTATTTGTCGATCAGAGACGTTCAAACATGGAGAGTCTACTGCCCATAGAATAAGTAAGAAGCTTGAAAAGGGGCAGATTCTAAACTACTTGTATACCTTATGAAATGATCTTTTCATGCGGAATCTGAGTTTGAATTGAATTACACAAATTACTTCCTCATTAAAGTGTCAAAGCAATTGTTGTATCATCTGGGTCTATTTCTTTTTATATGGGTCCGAAAGAAGGTGGTCCTGGGATATTATTTCTGGCAGTATATTCGCAAAATGCGCCGCGCCCGAAAACTTGCAGTTTGGTCGTTCTGTTACTGGATACTTTACACTTTGCACAATAGTAATGTAAAGCTTTCGAAGAAGTTGAGGATGGTTTTTCGAGAGATATTCTTTTACCAAAACATAGTTGACTAAAAAGGTCGCCCTTTTTAATAAATAACAGGCGCGACAATCCTACATTGGACTAAGGCCGCAGGATGTGTTAGTGACATCTTATTTGCTTTTTGTAGAGGTAATGGGATCAGCATCACGCTCAGCAGTGTTATTTATCCCCATAAATGGGTACTCGTTTAACATCTGAGTGAGATCATAGTCCGTCACAAGCTCGTGAGTTCGAAAAACAGCATGGAACACGGTGAGATTCGAACTCATGACCCTGTGCACCGAAGGTGCGCGCACTAACCGCTAGACCAGCCAGACTACGCCCTTTTTAGTCAACTATTTATCTTTTATTCATCCCTTCCAAGATATCAAAAATGTTTGACTTCCTCATTGTTTGTCACGTTCGAAAAATTCGCAATATAAAAATTAAAATGAATTTCAAATGAATTATGTGATTCTAAGCTCTCAGTCTAAAATACAGAAAATCAAACAAATTTTCCGGGGGAGAGTCACACTCCCCATACCTCACAAAGGGGGCACGCATTGAAAAAGTTTGAAAACTACTGTCTAAATGCAATGTACTCGTAAGTTACGTATATGTGAAACTAACAACTTCCGTCATCTAATTCATACATAATAATATGTACATAATGTAATTAGCAGTATGTGATTTTTGCTCCTTTATAAAATCTGAAAATGTTGCTAACATTTTAACAACTCTAAAAGCTTTTACCAATTAAGGGAATCCGTAGTAATAAATAAGTGACAAACAAATTAAAACAAATGTATGCATCCTACATAGCTTCATTAGCACATCCAGACAGGTAAGCTTGCTAGAAAAAAATGTGAATGATTTATTTTAATTTTTGTTGTTAAATCTTCTTCTTTATGGCACGATAGCCCGACGTCGGGCCTTGGCCGCCTGGATTGGAGGTCTTCCAATTGTAGCGTTAACGCAACCTTGTCCTCCAGTTCCGAAAACCTTGCATCTGGTGGCCGTCCTCACCTACTGAATGCTCCCGTCGGGCTCTCGGTCGTCCACGCAATCTGGCTCCGTCCACCTTTTTGGGCATGCAATCGTCGTTCATCCTTTGTACATGTCCTGCCCATTGCATTGCATTATTGGGAGGACCGAAAGATAACACTTATTAGCTATAGTTGTATCCGTCGCTTTATCTCATCTGTTTCGTTGGCGTCCTTTGACAAATTGCAACCCAGGTAAGTGAAGTTATCTACATACTCGATATTGAGGTCCCCCACTGTGATGCTTGAATTTACTGGCGTTCTTGTTTTTGATTGCATCACCTTGGTTTTAATTTCGTTGATATGTAGTCCAACTTCTTTGGAGGCGTTATTGAGATTATGCAGAAGGCTTTCTGCATCACCTAATCTTCTAGACATGATGTTGATGTCGTCGGCGTACGCTACTAGTTGAGTCGACTTAATGAGTAGCGTTCCGCTGCTGTCCAAATTCATGGTTCGAATTACATGCTCCAGAGCAAGGTTTAAGAACGTCGGCGTCAGCCCATCGCCCTGCTTGAGACCAGTACGAGTTTCAAATAGGTCAGTGAGTCTGTTCTGAACTCTGACCTGCGAGACGGTATTAGTCATCGTCCTCCTTATGCGTCGCACTAGCTTAGCCGGTATACCAAAATGTAGCAAAATGTTGTACAGTACGCGTCGGTCGATACTGTCGTATGTCTGCTTGAAGTCGACAAATATTTGGTATACATCGATGTTGTATTCCCAGCACTTCTGGAGTAATAGCTTCACTGTAAAAAGCTGGTCTGTCGTCGAACGTCCAGGTCTAAAGCCGCCTTGGTACTCGCCAATGATTTCTTCTGCGTACGGATTAATTCTATTTTCTAGAATTTTAGATAAAATCTTATAAGTCGGTACAAACTAATGAGATGCCTCTGTAGTTCTCACATTTCAACTTATCCCCTTTTTTGTGGATTGGGTAAATTATACTTTTGCGCCATTCTTCCGGGATTCTTTCGTCTTTCCATACTTTAACGATAAGTGTGTATAGCCTTAACAAGGCTCTCCCCACCAGGCTTCAGCAGTTCCGATGGAATCTCGTCAGCGACCAGGGCTTTATTATGTTTTAGTGATTGCATGGCGAGATCAACTTCTTCCACTGTTGGGTGTTGAACGAGAGGACCTGTTTCAGCCACCTGCTCCGGAGTTTCTTGTGTGGGGTTGTTCGATTGAACATTGAGGAGCTCTTGAAAATGTGTGGCCCAGCGTTTATCAACGCTATTGATTTCGCTGATGATATTGCCATCCTTATCCTTACAGAGCCTTTGGTTTGTTTGCATCAACTACTCGTTAAGATCCTTAAGTTTCTTACGCCTAATAAACCTATTCGGAATTCGTCGAAGCTCGTCATTTTTGTTTTTTTTTTGATGCACCGAAGAAATTCTGCACCTATAAGTCGCCTTCACCATATAGTGGTCAGAATCAATGTTTGCTCCACGATAGGATTTAACATGCTCGATGCCCATCTCTTGCAGACGAGGGTGTGGTCGATTTGGTTGACCGTGTGTTGAACTGGAGATCTCCAGGTCTGTCTATGAATGCGACGATGCGAAAAGCACGTAGAGCTAATGACGATATTTCTGCTGGACGCGAAGTATATTACTTCCAGTAATCCCCCTTTGTCAACTTTCGTTTCCGACTTTGGCGTTGAAATCGCTCAGCAGAACTCGTCTTTAACCACGTCTTCTCTTACTTCGGTGGGGGCGTTCGCATTTATAGGCCAAAGATTGAAGAACCGGGTTTTGATGCGAATCGCACACAGCCGCTCGTTTATGGGTACAATAAACGCCACTCCAAACTCCCTGTGGCCCGAAGGTTTTGCACTTGTGAAAATTGTGTACGAATTGCGGTCGTCAATCTCGCTACCAAGCCATTTTGTTTCCTGGAGTGCAACTATGCTCAGCTTATATTTTTCGACTTGATCCAAGAAAGCCCTTAAGGCCCCCGGCCTATTCAGGGAGCGTACATTCCAGGTTCCGAAAGAGTAATTAGTTGTTCGTTTGCGAAGTCGTCCAATCCGAGGCTTCTTGACGTCGAATTTTTTTTAAGGATGAGTTGTCGGCCCATCGCTTAATCATGACCTCTTTCGCTTACGAATACTTTCATTTTACGTTTTTTCGTTTACGAATACTAGTAAACGAAAGAGGTCTATCATGGAGGGGCCTCGGAGATGCTGCTTCAGTGATTGACTATTCGGGTTTTGTCACCTTATTACGTTTAGTAGCCTGAGACGCTGAAGTTGTTAATACAGCACTCAGGCGCAGCGGTTACTCGGTAATGCGGGAAAGTAACGTCCCGTAGAGAAACATAGGAATTGGCCGGAGCCGTTCACCCTATGAAGCTCCTCCTACATAGCTAAGGGTCCGCAGTTATGCCACAACTGAAGAGGATATAGGAATCAGCCGGAGCCTTTCAACCTTTATCTTCCCACTTATGGGCTGTCTTAAATGGTTACATTTAAATATGTGCGATTGGCAATGAGAAGGAAAAACTATAGTCTGAACCTAACTATGATCAATGCTTGGACTTTTAGAATGAAATTGATGTCTATGGGAAATTAAGAAAACATAATGCGACAATGATACTAAAAATTGACACATATATTCTATAATCTGGTCTTAATTTTCGACATAAATTCATCCACTTCACAAATATTTAAAATATCTCTTTTTGTAAATCGTTACGGGGAAAAATATTTCTTGCATCATATTCCTATATTTATTGACACTTGTGTTTATGACGTACCAAATTTCCATCATAAATTCCCGAACAAGCTAAAAAGCATCATAAATTTCGTTCCAAATTAAATAAATCACTTAAAATATCAATAAATGCATTCAGCACTAAAACATACATACACTTGCCAGAAAAAGTCTCCGTACACAATGTAAGGAAAACTGCATATTATGGAACCTCTAGGAAATGAAAACCTTAGATTGAAATTTGTTATCTAAAATGTTTATTTAGTTTGTTAACTAATATTTCTACTCATTATTTTACTGAAACTCGGTTGTAAACAAAATTTTCTAGAACAAAAACTAAAAGCTTCACAAAAACGAATTAGAAAAAGTCTCCGTACACGATCATATTTTTTACAATTATTCAGTTTTTTCATAGGATTTCGAAGAGTTCACTAGCTTTAAGGATAACATTTTTGGAGGAGGACCTCCATGCTTTGATTAAACATGGATTGGATCAATTCGGCCGACCCCTGGCCTGTTATTTGCCCCCTTTGAAGAGAATGGCGCTTTGAAGCATTCCCTTGTAGTTTATGATGTGCTGACGGTACCTGTGCGCCTTAAATTTCTGAAAATGTTCGGTGGGATTACGCTCTCAGAATTAATATAGCGTATGCCACTTACGATCTGTTTTAAAAAGCGATAGAAGCGTCAGAATTAAAGGCAAGTGCAAGAAATCATTATTTTCTGTGAACCAAGAAGCCTCGCAAAGCCCCCTCTGTTAAACGCCGTGTCTCCTTTTGGTTTTCAGAATGCGTAAAGAGACGTATTAATCCATTGTTGACTCTGTAAAAAATGAGTACGCCTACTACCCCCGCCAATATACACTCCGTAGTCATCATGCCCACCTTTGCCATCTTAGGCAGTTAATGCCAGACTTTTCTTATAAGGGTAGAGCCGATTTTCTGCCACTTAAATTTTCTTGCCTTATTGTAAAAATATACAAAACCCACTCTTTGCCGAAATTAAGTAATTTTACCATTACTATGCAGGGTGGAGAGGTCTATACCATCGATGAAGCAAATCTTGTACCAGCTGCCTAACGAGGCAAAGGTGGTCATGATGATCAGGGAGTGAAACAGGGCGCAGGGTGTAGGCGTACTTATTCTTACAGAGTCAACAATGGATCAATACGTCTCTTTACGAATTCTGAAAACCAAAAGGAGACACGGCGCTTAACAGAGGGGGTTTTGCGAAGCTTCTTGGTTCACAAAAAATAATGGTCCCTTGCACTTGGCTTTAATTGTGACGCTTCTATCGCTTTTTAAAACAGAACGTAGGTCCCACACGCTATCCTAATTTCAAGAGCGTAATCCCACCGAACATTTTCAGAAATTGAAGGCGCACAGGTACCGTCAGCACATCATAACTTACAAGGGAATGCTTCAAAGCGCCATTCTCTTCAAAAGGGGCAAAATAACAGGCCAGGGCTCGGCCAAATTGATCCAGTCCAGGTTTAATCGAAGCATGAAGGTCTTTCCTAAAAAATTTATCCCTCAAGCTAGTGAACTCTTCGAAATTCTGTGAAAAAAACTGAATAATTGGAAAAAATATGGTCGTGTACGGAGACTTTTTCTAATTCGTTTTTGAGAAGTTTTTTAGTTTTTGTTCTAGAAAATTTTGTTTACAGCTGAGTTTCAGTAAAATAATGTAAAGAAATATTAGTTAACATACTAAATAAACATTTTACATAACAAATTTCAATCTAAGGTTTTCATTCCCCAGTTCTTTCGTAATATGCAGTTTTCCTTACATTTATGTACGGAGACTTTTTCTAGCAAGTGTATGTATATGTTGCTGTTTCGCAACTGGAAAGAATTGGAATTTCGTTCAGCTGTTTGCACATCATTTCGGAAAATTTAAAAGATTTCCTCTTGACTTGTGCACAAACATAAGTAAACCAAATCCAATGAAACAGCATGCTTTTCGCATATCTCACAGCCAAACGTTCCGCACCACATTATAGGCGGAGTTGTCATAGGCCAAAGTCAGCTGGTTGTGTTTATCTAAAACACAGAAGAAAAGTCATATTTTCTATAAATAGAGTCTTATGACTCTAGCGTTTTCAAGATTACAACGAACAATCATACTCGTTACTTGTTGTTCAGAAGTGAATCAAGATCAAAATCAAATTTAAATTTTTGATTTTTTTTTCGCTTTCTGTAGATGTGGACATACTTATTAGACTTCTGTTTCTTCTCTAAATTTATTTTGGAAAAATAAAGTCCTCTTAAGATCTTAATACTACCACATATCCCGATCCGTCGGCAACGGATTTGGTGTCGCTATGTCGCTATATTTATTATATTTTCGGCTTTTAAAGAAAATTTAATGTGTATAGTCGTACAAGAAACACAGCAGGAAATTCCTTTTGCTATGTCAAGAGTGTGACGTGGCACTGAAAAATAGATGACGGAATGAAAGTGTGGAATATGAGCTGGGATGAAATGGAAAGAAATGTCGCCGATTTTTTTCTCGGGAAGAATAAGTTCATGAATGTCTGCTTACTCTAGGAAAGGGATATGTAGACATTTATTTGAAATGTTTGGTGTGATCTTTTCCAAGGTTAGGTCTATATTTATGATGGGATCTGATTACAGATTGAAGACAGCTCAGAAATTAAGTTTTCCTGCGGAAAAGCTTAAAAAATATTTATTTATTGATGTATGACTCATTTTTGAATGAAAATGAGATATGTAATATGATTCCGTATAAAATGTAGTCTGGCTGGTGTTGTGGTTAGTGCGCACACCTTCGGTGCACAGGGTTTTGGGTTCGAGTCTCACCGTAAACCAATTCGGTTTATGGTGTTTTTCGAACTCGCGATCCATATGACAGACTATGATCTCACTCAGATGTGTAACGAGTATCCATTTATGGTGATAAATAACACTGCTGAGCGTGCTGTTGATCTGAACACCTTAACAAAAAAGCAGTTAAGATCTTGGATATTGGATGTCACTAACACATCTCCTGCCTTAGTTATGTTGGACTGTCGCACCTGTTATTTTTTTTTTTATAAAATATCAATTGGTTATATTATTTATGAGACTGGGGCCAATGCCTGACAAGAGACATATTCGTCTCTTCACCCTGTTCCATAATATAAATACTGATTTAAAAAAAAATATTGAATACCCATATTGTATGCAACGACTTTAATGACTTCCCCTTATAATAACCACCGATGAAATAATGATGATTTGTTATGCAAATTGAAATTCTAGTTGCTTACATAATCAACTCATGATGCATAATAATTGACGATCCCACATGGTAAATCAAATTAAACTCAAAAATGCTGACTCTGGCTAACTGCCATATGGTTTTTATATAGCCTCATAGTGAACGAATACTGTAATTAAGAAGAGTTTTTGATTGATATATGATTTTAATTTGATTTATTTAACTTGCTGGAAAATTGGCTGCTTTGTGTAGGTATATACAGTATATATTTACAATTTTAAATTAAGTATACAAACTCAATACAATGAATGAACGTGCGAATAATTGTTGTAAGCTTTATATTTATGCAAAAGTCCAAAAAGCTGCTGGAGCTTAAATGTATTTTCAGCTCTTATGTTGATTTTCTTTCCTTCCCGATCTCCGTATGGACGAATTTTGCTATTTCAATCCCTATACAGATTTCTTAAGAATTTCTGTAAAATTAGAATCTTTAGCCCCATGTGGGGCTATACGGTACTGAGAAGAAGAAGTAGTCCCTAGTCTTAAATATCGGAAGCGACTACTGAGTACAAATAGCAGTAGTTACATATGTAACGAACAAACACAATATTCAAGCAGGCATGCACTTAGGTACAAGACAAGCGCAAACATCGACAAGCCAAGTATTCCAGTATGCAGATACTCTAAGTTCAGTGGCAGACCTCGATTCAGCACTTTCGACATATTCTTTCGTTCGTGAATGCGGCAGCCGATTATTCGCGATGTATTTTGCGGTTGCAGAGAGCGGAGAGTCAAACTCAGCCCATTTCTCGATAATAATTCACAGAGTGATAGTGTGGTTGACACACAAAAATTACAATATAAAGCCAGAATGCCGTTTATTGTATGGGTTCTCCCTTGGTTTCTTAGAAATATAATTTCTGAGCAAATCTTTATTTGATTGGGTGTCACCATGTAAACTAACTCAAAACTTTTCGAAACATATTTCGTGAATCAAAACATGTGCTTCATTGTTATTCGAATTCGTCCTTCGCTTACCGATTTCACTAGTTCCTGGTTTCAAGACATCACAGGTTTAAAAAAATATTTAACGCAAAGTATTCCAGGCTTATAGGTGATACTTTTCTGACGCGTAATTATGTGAGTGTACCGCACCTTGAGATGAATTTTGATATTATTTCAGCTATTATAGGCTACCTTTTTTTTAAGTTCCATGGGTATAGGGTTTCCCGGCCCTGTTCTCTCTGCCAACCGCTTCCATTTATAACATTTTGGAAAGGTGATGGATACTACGTTCGGAAAAGTTGTCTGAAAAAAAGCCGTCAAATTTTAGCGAGCTGATTGCATACACGAAACCTGAAGCTTTGGTTGTAAAAATATTAAACTAGAAAGCGGATGATCTAGCCAAGAGTTGTGTAGCAGCATTGATTTGTAGAGTATTTCACGAAGTCATTTTGTATTGCTGCTGCTACACCTCCGAAAACGTTACTATTGCAAAAAAAATACAAAATCCGGACGGCTAGATTTTGAGCTGGATTTGATTTTTCCGGCCGTTTTTTAAATATAATTTGAACCCCTTCAAAGGAAAAAAAATCTACTGTGGAACTGTTTGGTTTGGACCTTAGGCGATTTTATCGGCACGGAGTTATGAGGCTGATTCCTTTGCACTCTCGTTTAGACATCCATTTCCTGGGGCTATGTCAATATTATACCCGAATTTCATAACGGTACATTGTACTGGAAAATCTGCAAAGTTGGCCCATTATCTTAGCTTTACAACGGCATATAAGAATAAAGCACAGAGTCATCCAGTCGCTGAATGATACGTGTAAATGGAATACATACCATAGTCTGCCAATGTACCAAACAGACTTCAATCTTGAAAAGGAAGCAAAATTCGTACATAAAGCATAGACTTGGATATTATGCATTATGGAAAAATACCTATCGCTATTGCTGTTTCTGCTACTTTACTAATTATAACAGGGACTAAACTGTACAATGTTTCGATTTTAGAAAAATGTATTAACTATCAATACCATCTCCATGACAAATCATTTCACGGATCGTGAGTACGCCCATATTATTTTTGATAATGGCATGGGTGACGGAAACGGCCGGGAGACAGTTCGGGAATACTGTCGACGTTTTCCATAGAGGAGAGTCCCGAATAGGAACACCTTCGAAAATGCATATCGCATTTTACGAAAAACGGGAAGCACACCGATACACAACACTGCAGAACTTCGTCGGCATATTGATTTGAGGAGAGAAGAGCAAATTCCTCAGTTGTTCGACGAGAGTCCCAGCATAAGTACAAGGAGAGGAGCCCTTCAGCTAGATGTCCCTCGTAAAACGCTTCGCCGTGAAAAACTGCGCCCATACCATCTAATGGAAGTGCAGGATTTACTTCCTGCAGACTATCAAATAAGAACTGACTTCCCTATGTGTTTTTAAAAAACACAAAAAAAAAAAGGAACCGACCGCCATTTCCCGAAAAAAATTCTTAGTACTGGCGAGGCCACTTTTACTCGAAGGGGTGTTTTTAATAGTCGAAACAGTCACCTTTGGAGTTCTGACAACCCTTATGCTATACAGACGTCTCGCTACCAGCATGAGTTTAGCGTAAGGTTGGGGGTCTTGGGGATAAGCTGATTGGTCCGATATTTTGAATTCATTTGCATTTCTCCATAATTTAAATAAATAATTAACAGGCGCGACAATCCAACATTGGATTAAGACCGCAGGATGTGTTAGTGTTATTTATCCCCATAAATGGGTACTCGCTTAACATCTGAGTGAGATCATAGTCCGTCACAAGCTCGTGAGTTCGAAAAACACCATGGAACACGGTGAGATTCGAACTCATAACCCTGTGCACCGAAGGTGCGCGCACTAACCGCTAGACCAGCCAGACTCTCAATAATTTAGAGGACCAAAAAGTATCTTCAATTTTGGAAAATTTACATATTGCCCAACAGTTGAATATTAGGTGGCAGATGGATCGTTGCCCAGCCCACAATGAGAGGATAATTACGGACTTCTTAAATGCAGAATTTGCCGAAAAATTGATAGGAAGATTCCGACCAGTCGCATGGCCACCAACGAGTCCAAACTTAACACCTTTAGACTTTTATGTTTGGGAAAAAATCAAAAGCAAAGTCTACACCCAACCGATTATGTCTCGAGAGCAACTAATGGAACAAATTCAAACGGCGTGTAAGAATTTGAAAATAAACCACCAACAAATCCTTGCAGCAGTTACATCAACGTGTAAAAGATGCCAAGTATGCATCCGGCACGAAGGAGCCTATTTCGAACAATATCTGTCGGGTAAATTTGATAAATAACCACACCATCCTACTATTTTCAAGCCGAATTTATTAGTTAAAATACTCGTAATATTGTATGGAGTTGAATTATTGAACTTGATTTTTTTTTAAATAATAAAATTAAAACTAATAACTATTAAAACCACTTCGTTCATGAATGAATGAGAGTGTCAATTTCATTCCCACGCAAAAGGAAGATTTCTTCCAATTACGGACAAAGGTTTTTCCCTTTTACACATATTATTCACACACTGGATGACTCTGTGCTTTATTCTTATATGCCGTTCGAAAACTTAGGAAATAAGCAAACTTTGGTGAACTTTGCAGATTTGCCACTTCAATGTACCGTTGCGAAATTCGAGTTTAATTTTGACATTGAAATTTCTGCAAAATTCAAAACGTCGTATCTCAGAAGATACGAAACTCTTCGCATCGTTCAATATGTCCTTTTATTCGAAATTTTGTGTACTTTCAGAATAATTTAAAAAACATTGATTTGGGTACACTGGAAGCTAGAAAATAGGAGTTTTTCGAAAAAAGGCCTTGTTTTTTTACAAGAATCACAAAAAATGCGATTATTCCGTAACGGTAAAAGCTACATAAATAATCTTGGTGACATTTTTCCTAAAACATCCTGTAAAGTCTCCGTATACCTACAAAAGGTCTATGGCTAACCAGCAGCGGGGCACCCTGTATATAAATGTGTTGATCTTTACAGAAGTTAACAATAATAATTATGTTTCATTAAAAAAAAAAATTATACTCCAAAGCAAAATTATTTATAAGCAATTGCTAAAAGGTATGTGTTACATTCATCATTTAACTCACCATATTCTTTTTAAGGTCACATTCGACGACCAAAAAATGTGTCCTTTTACTGCATTCACACATCCCATCACACACATTTGTTCTTTCGTCGTCACGTTTCAGACGATTCAGAGTCGCCCGCTCGATCTTTTCCGTTTTGCGGTGAACGTGATCCGTGTTCGTGTCATTTATCCTTAAAAAGTCATCAGCCGCCGACAAAGACGTTGGTGATAAATTATTATTGTATCCAAAACGGGAAAATGGTGGCGTTGATGAGTAATGTACGTTTGCTGCCGCAGCACTTGCATAGAACGTACAAAGAATCACAAGCACTGCACATATTTCCATAGAGCATTGAGGGGTATCACATAATACATGGCGTGAATTTGCCATTTTCTAGGAGTATTCCATACTCGGCGGGGTTAACACGATTAATTTCGATTTATTGCCACGAACCAAGAAAGCACAAGGAGACACTTTTTTGTTGTTTTAATCTGTATTTTGGGTAGCACTTAAGGACACTTCTTTAAAACAGGTATTTTTCTTTCCTTCGATGAATTTCCACTCACAACGATTCATTTAAAATTTAAATCACTTTTGAGAATTTTCTTTTTTCTTTTCATGATTTTCCCACATTTTCCCGAAGTATTTTTCTTTCCGGAACACTTCACCCACTTAGCTATGCACTAACGCGAGATCTCCAACAGATACCGAACGAACCGCGGCAAATTAAGAAATTTCCAATTCACTGTGCATCTATCACCGTCGTTGTTCACCGTGTCTCTATATAGCTGTCCGTGCAGACGTGTGTTCTAAGGGCAAGGGCCTTATTGCGGATGCATACTGGAAAGATGCAGCATGCAACACACACCCTTCGAACGTGCAGCTAGCACATTTACTGCATTCACGCAGCCGCGACACAAGTGCAGTGCAGCGCCTGCCCAAGTCACCACAAGTCACAACTCAAAATGTCTATATGGCGAACAAAAGAAACGTGTGCTCTAGCAACAAAATCGACATCTCTACCATATGCCCACCATACACAAACCGATCGCGATGCACACAAAACTGCTTGCCTCAATGCGTGTATTTTCCACCATATACACACAATAGTCACAGACCTCTCTGGTATCTAATTATCTTTTTAAATAATTTATCTTTCCTTCCCGATGAGGGAACTTATTGAGATTTATACTGGAATTGTTTTTGTTGTTGCTACTGTTACGGGCTGGCCCACAGTCATTGTGTTATCTTCACTCATATCGCGCATCGACTTCTGCAAATAGTCATCGGATGATCTTTGTGAGCCTGCAATGAGAAGGAAGAGGAAAAATATTGTTTCGATTAGGTTCCGTCCGGGCTATTGACATGTTACTATTTATTTTAAAACAATAAATAAATAAAGAGAATGTACATTTACATACACAAATGCACGAGTACTCGCGATATCATCCTGATAGATGGGGATGGATGACTAATGTCAACGAATTTCTAATCTTTAGGTACACAGACTACAATTTGGCCTTATCATTACATTCGGTCATTAATGGTCAGGTTGACAAAAGAGAAAAATCATGTCAATGATAAATAAATAATGATGATAAGACATGATGCATCTTCTTATGCATTCATTGTATTTTTGGACGATATTTTAACAATGGGTGATTGTAAGGTTTTATTTTTAAATTAATGGACCATTACGAGGAAAACAAATTAAAGAAATAAAGTGACGCATTAGCATCACACAAACAATATACTCAACAAAAAAGTTTTTAAAGTATTGGATCATTTTACTACACCCACATTTCACATAATTCCCCTGAATAAAGCTTGGACAGCAGATTTTGATTTTAAATTTATGAAACACTAGGGGGCTTCGCCCCCTGCTCGCTACGCTCGCCAACCCCTACCCCCCCCCCCCCTCCCCGGCCCGGCCCCTGCCCTGCCACAGCCATGAGCTGACGTGCTCGCGCTGCGCGCTCGCAGCACTGACTGACTGCTTTTCGTTCTTGCATGCTATACTTATCGACATTCGGGATTCATCGTAGCCAATCAGAACATTCATCAGATTTTGCCATTTCCGAAGTTAGCATTTTTATATATAGAAGGATGCAGCCGTATGACGAAGTACGGACATGAAAGGAACGCGTAAGGAGAAAAAATTTATAACATAATTTTGTGATATACATATACTTCTTATAAATTTAATAATTTTTATTAATTTATAAATAACGAGAAAGGGATTTGGGTACTCTCCATCCTCCCCTTTCACCTTCATTCGAGTGAAGCTCTAGCTTCAGTTAATTGTTTTTACGGCAGCCCTATGAGATAGTGTTCCGATTCCATTCGTTTCCACCTAATATGTTTTGTTGTTTTATTAGGAAACATTATGGGTTTTTTTAGGATTGCGCCATTATAAAACATATTAGAATAAACTGATTTTAAAGGTGACGTTTCTGAAACAGTCATGCTGTTATGTTTTCATTCCATGCATTTTTATATGTATAAGTTGTGAGACATAACTAGAAACACATTTAATAGAAATTCAGGTTAGATTGGCTCATAAAAAAGGTTTTTCCTAAAAGAATCGTTCTTAAATAACTCCAAAGTCCCGTAGGATCGGCACTTATAGCCCGCTCCATAGCACTGTTGGTACATACATATACATTCCTTTTAAAATTATTTTTTATACCCTTCGCTCGTTTTATATATACTCTCCTACCGAATTGGATTCATTTATTTTGTACAGATGGCTATTTTTAGTGAACTTTGGGTTTTGATAATGTTCAGCTTAAGGAAGAAGAGAACATTTTAGTCCTTACTAATATTTTCCCAGTAAAGAGATAGATAGATTGATAGAGAAAACAAAGTTTACAGATAGTATCCAATATTCGCACTATCCCCTTGATTTTTGCTATGATTTTGCAATATCTTGCTGCTTCCAAACGACGAAAACTATTCAAAATTTATCAAAAGCATTCTCCTGAGCATCCTCTTTTAAATGAAATCCATTTTGTCTATTGCAAAAAATGTTCTTTTTGAATATTGATCGCTCCAAAAGAAATCAAAATGCTGGCATTATGGACAACCCCTCTTAACAAACCCGATCTTTTGATATCCATATTGACTATTTACCACTTTCACAGGGTGAAAAATGTCATTTAGTCCTGAATACAGTGAAAGCTCCGTTCGCGGACAGCTCCCGCAGGCGGACATCTCCCGTAGCCGGACAATTTTCTTAGTCCCATTTTTTTTAGAAAAAAATCTAGAACAAAATCCATTCCATTGGCCGGACGCTCTACTGGCCGGACACGGACACTATTCCTACATGCATTTGTCATAAAATCAACTCCCGTAAGCGGACACAAATTTCATTTTTAGTCGCCTTAATGAAATTAATGAATAAACTAGATAGATCACAAAAATGCATTTAGGTTTTGTTTTTGAAGTTTTTTGGCTCCACGGACACCATGCATTTGTGTATTGAAACAGATACAGAAACAGGACGGTTAGAACCAAAACCCATACTTCCATAACGGACAACCAACCCCGTCGGCTTTTTTTGTCTTCCGGTTTTTAACGCGATCGGCTGTTCAACTTTTTAGTTAACCGGAATTTAAATTTCATTTCATATTTGCGGACAAAGTCTGGTCTGTCTACTAGAAAAAAATCTTTGTGTGTAAGAACATATAATCGGGCCTTTTGAAATCGGCGAATCATTTAATGTTTTGTGTGTTATAAGCTGTTCACCATAAAACTGTTTATTGGCCAACAAAATTTTCCAATAAAGGACTTATCACCGTCTGGAGATTACACAAATATAATTCGATTCCTTGTTGATTCTATATAGGCCTATCAGGAATTCCACGTTAATTTCGATGCTGAGACTGATCATCTGGGAGGGTAGTTTGGCCTATATGGGAAGAAATGCTTCTGTAGCATGCATTGCACGGGATCCTATTGTGCGAGTCATATTGAAAAGATTAAGGCGCCGATGAGTGCAACTCACGCTCTACTCCAAATTAAATTTTATTAGAAGACTAGGCACAACTACATTCCCTGCTGAAGCTATTCTTGATTTTCCTTTAGAATGAATTATCCTCCTCCTGTGGTTCTTAAAGAATTCACACGTTGATGCAGACTTACTTAGTCGAGGTTCACTACACCAGGCGACACTACCAATTTGAAAAAGCTTTATTTAACGCTCTGAGGGTTAATTCAGGGGAAAGAAGTAATTAGGAACGCTCAAGTAACAATGCCGTACTGGGTGAAGTGGTCACTCTGAGTGGGGTTGTTAGCACGAGGCACAAAAACAAAAACCAGTTTTTTTTAGAAGAGATTCGTGAGGATCAAGGCAAAGAAGAAAATATTTTTTTCATATAAAACCGGTTTTTTGTCGTTGTTCTTGTTTCGCGCGTATACAGGCTCAGTAAGACACAGCTTTGGAAGGAGCATCTCGCCGGTTTTTGATATCCCTAATTAAAGCTAATATTGTTCTACTTGTTTTCCCTATGAAAGCTTGGGACAGTTTATTTGTAAACGTGCATTTGAGCATTGTACATTGTGGAGGTTTGCAAACCAAAAATGAATTAAAACACATGCACAAAGAAACAACACTTTTATTGTTTCAATGTTCCTTTTGAATTAGTGTTTATACATTAATGTAAGTAATATTTTTAACCCTCTTCCGCAAGCGGACATCTCCCGTGGCCGGACAAAAATGCTGGAACCGTCAGTGTCCGTCCACGGGAGCTTTTACTGTATATATATATATTGCTTCGCTTGTTGTAACGCTACAAAAATATAACTCTAAATTTGGTTTAAGGAAAAAGTTGTCGATAATGCTAAAAAGTAAATTTCCAAAGTTTCATAATAGGATTAAAAGTTTTGCAGCGGCTTTCGAAGGGCGAAATTTGCCATTAACTTATAAAATGCTCTATTCTCATCATTACCTTTCGTTCGGCACACATCTTGAGTATTTAATCTCTTTATGCAAAAAAAAATCTTTTTGGACTTAAGTATTGATTCAAAATACTTTCATTAGTATTGTGGGAAACTCCTTTAGGAAAATCCTGAAATTTAATAACCATGTTGCCTACATGTATCTTCCAGGGCGAAAAAAGGATATTTTGTCCTGAATGACTGATTCCAAGGCATTGAGGTGTATCATAATGTATTTGTTACGACGAAAGCTAAATATGATTTTAACTTTCCTATGAATTAGATAAGGCATATAGGCTGTAATTGCAGCTAAAAATTTACATTCACGTTAATTTAAACGAGGATATCCTGTTACTCTCGAAGACCGAAAATCCTTTAAAACTAATCACATACATTTCCATAAACATCACCTTTCCAACGACACCCATCATACCCATACTCTGCTTCCTATAGAAAAAATGCTTTTTCGAAAATTTCAAATCAGTTTATTGACATTCTGGAAGACTTGTCTCAACGAATTGAATTTTAGGATTTTTGGTATATTGATATATTTGATTGATAGACGATATAGTCTATCATTCAATCCCTACAGAAAAAAATACCCCATCTTTCACATAATAAGTGCAAATACTAAAATATTAAGGACCCCACCACTTAACTATCATTCAAGTTTCATCGAAACAACAACGCATATGGTCTCGGCGATAACACGATCCAAGATAGAGCTGCCTGTAGAAATATGCTGAAATATTACCGCCAAAACGGGCGATGTGCCTACACCGTAGGTCGAGCAACGCGAAATCATGGAGCGGTGTAAAGAACGAGGCAAGGAAGAAGAAGTTTCATCGAAATCGGACCACGGAGAGAGCCAGGGGAATTAATTGAAGGTTGCCTTTTCATGTACATATACCAAATTTGGTGAAGATCACACCACGGCAAGATCGATGACGCCACGCAAGAGCAGAAATGTAAGCCCATATATCCAAACTATTGTGTTTTTTAACACAGTATAGAACGGGCTAAAAACGATCGCGGATAACCATGTTACAGCTTGCGAGGTTCTCCCCTCAAATTGATCATTCCCGTACCGATCAAAACTTATGTAGGTATACGGAAACTGCCCTAACGATAGACGAAAATGAGACGAGATTAGTTAATTTGGGCTCGGCGGCGTTCCGGTCGAATTATCCCATTGAATACATAGATCCTGGTGTCTCACTTGCAAAACCCAGATTATGATGGATAGGGAATTTTTCGAAAAGCATCCACCATATCAACCTTTAGTGCAGGCGGTGTCCAGCTTATTTTTTACGCGGGCCATTTTAATAAAGGGAAATTTTGGACAAATACATAGGTGTCGATTTTTGAATTCGTTCATCTACACAAACTACATTTGATTTGATTATTTTCAAATTATGTTTTGACCATTTTTGTAAAATGCACGTCAAAAATTAAAATGTTTGCTGACCAGCGTTTTTTAGCCAAGGGACAGCTGTCGACGAAGATGCAGGACAAGCCACGGCTTGGCGTGATTTTTGGTCGGGAAAGTGTTTTGCGAAATTACGAACATATTTGTCAGTTTCGGGTAAAACAAAAATAAGGACCCTCCTCTGTTCAAATTAAGAGTTTTGGCGTTAAGAAGAGATTAGCAAGCCCATGGTTCCGATTATAGTGACAGCTCAGCTAAGTCATGTGACTGGAAATCGAAGCGTCTCCTTATTGTGGATGGAATTTATCGACCGAATCGACGTGGACCATTTGCGTGGGTATGGGTTTGTCGACCGACAGCTCTATAACTATGCAAGTTGTACACCATCGTTTGTCGTAATGTGGTAACCCTAAATTGCGGAGCCGCTTCATCTGTCCAGAGGGGGAGATATTGATTAGAGGAGATTTCAGTGAAGCGGGATTTTAAACTGGCGGGATATTAAAATGGTGGGATAATGAATGTCGGGATTTTGAATAACGGGAATATGATGGGCGGGATATCGTATCCAACCATAACCGCATAGCTCAACAGTTGGCTTTCCTTTGTACCATCACCACAGAGGTGAACTCATTATTTTATTACATATTTCTGAATCCTGAAAGCATTAAAATTTCCGGTCTAGACATTCAGGAATTCTGCGAAATAATTCAGTATTTTTGGTGGCATTAGTCTACTTTCTTTGTTCTAGATATACACGAATACTCAAAATTAGTATTATTAAGTACTTTTGCGGTGTGCTTTTTTTCCTTTTGTGGTTGGTTCCGAAAAAGACAACCATTCTATTGAGCGGACTCCTCCAATAAGCAAGCAAAATCTTTGGTTGTAATGGTGTCCAGCTATAAGAGCGTACACTCAGAAAAAAATAATCACTTACATTTGAAGTGAAACATATTAAAAACAAAATTGGAACACATCAATAAATAATTTTAAAAACAAATAGTTTTATATTAAATTTAATAGGCTTCACTTCAAAATTAACTGAAACATCGATTTGAATATATTTAATTTTGTTTTAAAGTTGTTTCATTTTGAAGGCTGTGTCCGTCTCATGTACATAAGCCCGCCGCTATTTTCTTCACTGCTAGTAATCTCAGATAGCTTAGGTGTAGCAAGTAGGACAACGAAACGATATGTAGCCGGTTCGATTCCCAGTAGAAGCAAAGTGAAAAAATACAGTTTTTAAAATATGGTAAAAAAAGATAAGTATAAAATAAATTTCGGTGAAAGACTGGCTCCACTGGTAATAGGAAAAAAGGCCAGGATGATTGACGAATTTTTCGAGGAATGGCTCCATCAAGTTGAACGGATTTGAAGGCTCTTGGCGATTTAGATTTTCCTATTACCAGTGGAGCCAGTTTTTCACCGCTTGCACTAGCAGCTAGCAATACGGTCAATCTTTCTTTTGAAAGTTTTCTGCTTTTACACGCATCGCCCTTTGCCACTAAACTACGATTTGATAATGTTCTGTAAAAAAGCCACTCTCGTCTGCATTAAAAATATCCTTTAAACTGTATCCTTCGACAAGGGACATACAATTTTTGTGTAAATCAGTCACAGTTTCTGGCGAAACTTCATTCGAGTCTCCACAAAGAAATTTTTGTGATATCTCATGCCTGTTTTTGAATTTTTCAAGCCAACTTGACGCTTTAGATCTGTCACGCTCCATTCACCTAATGGGCCTTTGAACTCTTGACAACTCTAGACAAATTTTTATTGAAATTTAAGTTGTAGTATTCGTCCTTTCTTTTTTTTATATTATTGTTGTCTTGCTGACACCAAACTTTTGAGCAGCTTGCCTTTAGGAAGAATGTTCTAAGAACTTCAACACTTCGATTTTTTTGCATGCAGATTTCAGTACTTTTCTTTTTTGAAGCCATTGTCTATAACCACAACAAAAACAAAAACATTCACCAAACGGCTCTTAAAAACTTACATTAGCAACATCTTGTACAAAATGCGTTTTTAAAATTTTAACCAAATTTAAATGATAATTTTTCTTAAAAAAAATCTGCTTCTTATTTCCGTAAAAAAAAGTATACTAAGGATTGTCGCATTTTTTACGAACAAAAAGTATTCGATTACAAGGAAAATATTTTTTCCCAACATTTAAAGATCAGAAAGCATGTTCATTAGACTCTTCATGTATTATTAAGCTTACTCGACTGCTTACTGCTTCCATAATTTTTGATCTCTTTTTTCATCAATTATGCATGCAAATTTTTGTACAAAATGCTGATACAATTCAAGTATACACACCACGTAAATGTGAAGTTTATAAAACTGCCCAACAAATAACAGAAATGATTATTAATTTTCCTAATCTTTCCTTCACTACTTGTTCACTGCGTCTAGACAACTTACACGACTAAACTTGCACTTATTTGCAAAGCTAGCATTCAGATTGACCTGTGTTAACATGACACGAATGAGTATATACAAAATACCGGCATACAGAGGGCTGCGCCCGCAATACGAGGGTTTTTTAGATTTTGGATACATACATAGTGAATAATTTTGCACATATATTTTATAGGTAATAAATAAGAATTATGCACAATGTTAATGAAATGCTTCTCGTAAATCTATTGTTGGATTGGTCTAAATAAACGTTAACATGTAACACTTTTTAGTTAGACCAATCCAAAAATAGATTTACTATGTATCATGGCTCCACATATTAACTGGATTTATTAGCTGTAACGCCGTTACCATGACTCCAAACTGGAAAAAAGCGACTGATATGAAATGTACCCATCGAGATCTTTGATTTGATAAAAACTAAAAAATTCGACTTTTTCAAATCTCCGGGACACCCTGTTTGCTTTGCCCTACCAACGTCTAAGTATTTCGTGCTAAAGACTGTTACGATTCTACACATTCCTACCAAATTTCATAACGATCGGTTAGTGAACAAATTTGTGAATGTCCGGGACACCCTTTTATCTTGGCCATACCAATTTTTAAGTATTTCATGCAAAAGACTGTTACCATTCTACACATTCCTACCAAATTTCATGACGATCCGTTAAGCCGTTCGCGAGTTATTTAGTGAACAAATTTTCAAATGTCCGGGACACCCTGTTATTTTTGTCCTACCAACTTTTAAGTATTTCGTGCCAAAGACTTTTACCATTCTACACATTCCTACCAAATTTCATGACGATCCGTTAAGCCGTTCGCGAGTTATTTAGTGAACAAATTTTGAAATGTCCGGGACACCCTGTTATTTTTGTCCTACCAACTTTTAAGTATTTCGTGCCAAAGACTGTTACCATTCTACACATTCCTACGAAATTTAATGACGATCGGTTAAGCCGTTCGCGAGTTATTTAGTGAACAGACGGACGGACAGACGGACAGACGGACGGACAAAATCGATTTCATAAGGGTTTTTTGTAAAATCTAAAAAACCCTAAAAACCAATATGTACATCTGGTGCCTGGTCAACTTAAAGAGGTTGAAAATATTCTTTAGTTTTATAATAGTGCAGTCAAAATATCCCAATTCAGGCCTCCAAATAGAAAAAAAATAGAGTAAGGCTAATTTTTGTTGTTTTTGAATCAGTAGGCTCCCAGGAATCTACAACTGATTTTGCTAAAAAAAATTTTGATCGGAAAGGTCCCAAAAAGGACAAAAAAGGATACTCTTTAATCATTGACCGGAGGTCGGCATGCGGGGTATCATATCAAAGGGCTCGTCGAGTACATTACATATCCGGTGTTTGTTTCCTGTTTCATGGACCCTCAAAGGAATAAATCGAGCTTAAATGGGGAATTTTCGAGTTTCCCGTGTATCTTTCCATAATTCAAGTTGTCCCTACTTTTATCACTTTTCAGAAGCTATAATAGCTGGAGATTCTACCATTAAATTTGCTAAGAAAAAAGTTGATCGGAAAGCTCTGAAAAAGGACATAAAAGGACACTAATTTCACACCTTGATCGAACGTGGGCATGTGGGGTGTCATATCAAAGAGGACGTCGAGTGCATTGCATATCCGGTGATTGTTTCCTGTCTCAAGGACACTAAATGAAATAAGTCGGGCTTAAATGGAAAATTACGGCTTTAGAAAGATACAGATACGGGAAACACAAAAATTTTTACTTCATTTCATTGGATGTTTTTTTTTTTTTTTTTTGTATTGCCTCCACTGGCGATCCTCGAAAAAAGAAACCAAGTCTTAGTTTTTTTTTTTTTTTTTTATAAGCGACCAATATATTTCGGACATAAGTCCATCATCAGGGTCTGATTTACATCTAAGATCTAATGTAATTTAAAGTTAACACCGTAAAAAGCTGACGTGAAACACAGAAACTTTTACAAGTAACAAAGAAACAAAAGTAAACGGTTTACTTTTGTTTCTTTGTTACTTGTAAAAGTTTCTGTGTTTCACGTCAGCTTTTTACGGTGTTAACTTTAAATTACATTAGATCTTAGATGTAAATCAGACCCTGATGATGGACTTATGTCCGAAATATATTGGTCGCTTATAAAAAACTAAGACTTGGTTTCTTTTTTCGAGGATCGCCAGTGGAGGCAATACAAAAACATCCAATGAAATAAAATTTCGATCCCGGCATATACAAACACTGGTCATCTGGTAAGTCCATTTAACCATTATTAAAAATTTTTACGTTGAGCCCAATTTTGTCCTCTTAAGGTCCTTGCAAAAAGTAACAAATGCCGGATATGGAATTTACTTGACATCCTCTTTGATATGACACCCCACATGCCCACGTTCGACTAAGGTGTGCAATTAGTGTCCTTTTATGTCCTTTTTTCGGAGCTTTCCGATCAACTTTTTTCTTAGCCAATTTAATGGGAGAATCTCCAGCTATTTTGGAAAGATACACGGGAAACTCGAAAATTTTCCATTTAAGCTCGATTTATTCCTTTGAGGGTCCTTAAAACATGAAACAAACACCGGATATGTAATGTACTCGACGTCCCCTTTGATATGATACCCCGCATGCCGACCTCGGGTCAAGGATTAAAGAGTATCCTTTTTTGTCCTTTTTGGGACCTTTGCGATCAAATTTTTTTTAGCAAAATCAGTTGTAGATTCCTGGGAGCCCACTGATTCAAAAACAACAAAAATTAGCCAAAAGTTAGCCTTACACTATTTTTTTCTATTTGAAATGCTAATATGACTGCACTATAAAAAGTGGTCAACTTACAGAATAAGGAGGTGGTGAATATATAGAGGTTTATTTATTTGAAAATAATGTTAAAGGTCAAGGGCGGAAAAAAGTGGTCACCTTAAAAAGGCGGTCATGTTAGAGAGGTTGTCAACTTGAGAGATTCCACTGTATACATAAGAAACAAAACAATACATAGTTTTACACGTCTTGAATGCATGTTATGTAAATCAGCTACTTCTCGCTCCTATTAAGATAAAAAATAAACCTACATAAAAGCGCACATTTTTTCTATTAAAACAAGTTTTTCTACACAAAAAGATACAAAAATAATAAGATCAACATTTAAAACCAATTAAAGTTGACCATTCATTCGTGGATGTAAAGATTTTAGTAAATTTTTCAAAATGTTTATTTTTAGTTAAACTCTCGTATACTCGTATGATATCGATTCTCCAGTCACAGATGTACTTAGGCTACATTTCACAGAAGCCTTGGACGATTATCCTTTCGTAATCAAATAAAAATATAACCGCAAATTATAAGCTTTAAAGCCGCTAACCCATTGTCTACCAAACATCCGCGAACCATTCAAACTACATACCACATTCATGAAATTAACTGCCCTTTTTGCACTTTATCAAAACTTTCCTCATTACGCTTATTGACCCCATCAAAAGCGACAACAATTGCTATATTAATTTAAATTCTGGACATCACTTTAGCGAGGAAAGCAAAAGCGCTAATTGAATAACTACAACTCTGATAAAAAGAAAAATATAAGACAACCCTTACGGCCAAGTGAATTATCCGCGGGCGAGTTTCTTTTATGTGGTCGCTGCGAACTTCGCGATAAAACAGCAATCTATAAGGAAAAATTATGTCAAGTTTTTCTCGACGTTTATTACATTTTCCATTGACATGACTTTACAAACAACGATTCTGTGACTGATCGAGCGTATTAAAGTGCAATGTTGGCAGCTTTAGCTTATAGAATAGCCAATTAGATGTTAATTGTAAATATATTGAAGGTTTGGTCAAAAGACAGGCAATTCTGTATGTATGTATGGCCATGAAAAAGCGGAAATTATATCTGTAGAACTTTGCATAATTTTCCACTAAATTGCTTTTGATCGACGCGTCTGTATGAAATGAGTTTTTCTTCATGTTTTCTGTTTTATTTGATCTGTTGTTTATTAATAAACAGTGTACGTGTGTCGGCTTGCCTGAATGACTCAATTGCTATGAATTGTTTTATGTTCTTTTGAATTTTGTCTAACATTATTAAGACGTTTGATAAACCCCGATCTAGACAGTTCATTTATATGGATAGGTAGATCTACAATTAATAAGCTGAAAGTATTGTTCTATAATTGAAATGACTATGACCACAAGGAGACCTATTCAGCGGAAGTTGGCAGACGGACGGGACCGCAGAAGCGCCAACTGTCAACACATGATTCATCAGCGTTTAATGGGGCAATTAATTGAAAACAACGTCGTACACAAATGCATTGTTGATAAGCAAGAAATATGCTTATTATCGAAATGTGTTCAAGACAAATATGCTTCCTAAAGAAAGCACAGAAAATGAACTGAAATTACTCATTTTTTTTTCAAGTTTGTTTCTTTATGTATATTCATAGGATTCGATTATACTAAAGGCTCAGCTAAATACAGTAGTCAATTGATAACATTTTTATCAAATTACAATTAGTCATAATAATAAATGTCGCTTGTTATGACCATTCAGAAGCATATCATGTTTATATCACGCTCCGTGGTCCATACTTTTCGGTAGGTTAACAAAAAGAGAGCCATTTTGAGCCTCTTTTGACTAGGAAGTACTACCACAACTTTTTGGAGAGTTTCGAAAACAGTAAAATAAAAAATGGAGAAAAATGAAAGAGAACGAAATGAAATTACATAAAATTATAGTAGGCGCCTCGATTTTGGTTTATTGTCATATCATAATAGACGGTCATGCGTGTGGTAAACGTGCTAAACACTTCTCATTTTAAGTGATATCAGAAATTAAATTAACCTTCAAGCGGGCGCGCGGGCGGTAATTTACCGCCCTGATCATATAAACACGCATAGCTATCCCCCCGTTGGCCGGATCGAGGTGGGAGAAGTATGTATTCTTAAGTCATACTGTTATAGATACGATACAATAAAATTTTGGGTAAATTTTACCTTACATACTTTTCCAGCGGTCATCAAACGTTCGGGGATTGTATATTTTGGTATACAGGGTGTCCCATTCATGGTGGAGAATATTTTAATGGGAGGTAGCCTGGCTCATTTGGGGAAAATTGATGTACAACGGGACCCCTCTATTTTTAACCGTTACTATGTAATAGCATTTTTTATCAAAATGCCCGACTTCCTGAACAAAATCAAAATTTGCCACACCATCAAACATTTCATCCGAGATATGACTTCACTTTCTGAAACTACATAAAATTTCCAATAAAACGACACCTCGCCCGTTACGAAGTTGCTCGTATCTTCCGAGATACACCCATTCAAATTTTAAAGGAATTTTAAAATTGGTTTCTCATCAAAATCAAATCAAATAATAAAATTGTATGCGTAATTGATCGTTCTGAAAAGGAGAATATCATCTTTGACGTTGTTTAAAAATATGAATACCGGCTCTAAAATAATCTAAAATAACGGTTTTTGACAAATTGTTGTTTTAGTTATTTGCATACAAATTTGTCCTTGCGTCTCGAGAGGAAAGAGATAGATTAGACATAGATTATATTTTTTTTTAGTTTAGAAAAACAAATTTCTGTTGGATGTGTCATTTTGTGGAATCCGGCTCCCATTTGAGCCACAACCAAGGGGTCTATCTGAACTGCCGAGGTGAAGAGATATTGCACTGCTACAGTAGGATTTACTGTAATTTCGAACTGCATGCCTATAACTCGGTACGCGAGGGCGTCGCTCCTCGAAGGCAAACATTTGGAAAGAATACAGTTCGGCAAATGTTCACGGGCTTTTGCCGTGTATATTGAAACGTACATATGTCGCTTTATTCAGGGTGTCCGGAAACTGCCGCATAAACGCAATGGATTGTGATTCCTCATGTGATTTCCAGCAAAAAAGTTGTACGGAACATACCCCCAATTCTTAACCCTTTTGCTGCCACAGGCGTTTGAAGATTTTTGAAAAAATCATTTTCTTGTACGACTAAAACCTCAATATTGACTAGCTAGAATAACAAACTAAGATGCTTATTACAGCCAACAAATTTACCTAAAAAATAAAATAATCCGCACTAAAATCTACCAACCAAAATCGGATAAGAGGTTTGGTTTTTCCAGAACTTTAAAGTAAAATTTTTGTGATTTGACCCAAAAACAATATATTTTTCCATCTCAATTTGCTCCAACTTCTGCCAAGGTGAGGTGCTCGTGCGATTCTTTTAAAAATTGGCGCATAGTCTAACGATCATTTCTTTCTTACGTAATTTTATTCTAGCTTCGTTATTTCTAACAGTTTTAATGCCTCAAGTGCAAAAAACTGGGGTTAATTTAAGCTCGATTTCAATTCAATTCAAACTGCCCCTAAAGATCTGCAATTTGCTCAAATTTATTCAAATTATATCAAAATCGATCCAGATTCCTTTCGATAGTATACGGATCAGCTGAATGACAAAACTCACAAAAAATCCAAAACCCTGGCACTCCGCTGAAAAAAAATTAAAATACTCGTATGTATTCTAAACGCATATCATCCTAACCTTGTCACATTTCTTCATTCATGGCCTGCCTATGAGTGAAGAAATGAGACAATACTTTTCATTATACCCTTCACTTTGTAAGTGAAAATGTATATTAACGTTGTCATGAAGTGTGTACCGCATTGAAGGAAGTATCTCCGACTTGGAGTAAAAAAACACGGACACTTTTTTTGCCATAATTTGTCATAATACATACCGTACTATAACGAAAGGTCTTGAGGCCCAATGAAGGGATCTGAACTCCTTTTTCCCGGTGTTACCGTCGTTATCTCTCTCCCTTTATCTCTACAGACCCCAACGGAAATTACAGTTTCCGAAACGTCTAGTTAATGGCGTCAGTTAAAACGTATCTACTCTGAAGTCTTTTTTCCCATATTCATCTCCGTTCTCGAGATGCAGTCGTTTATAAGCGGGCCAGGCATATCGTTATAATAGAGTAAAAGTAAACGAGACCGAGGCTAATTTCAGGCGCGGTGGAAATTTGAATACCCGTCACATTTGAATGAAACATATAGTCCAGTACAATTGGTTCAAAATAGCCCCAAACCTAAACATCCAAAAAGAAAAGAAATTGCTGATGCCAAATTGTTGAATACACTGCCTAATATACGCAGTCAAAAGTTACACTAATTTGCGCCATGGGTTAAGGGGGGAGGGGTGGCAAAGGGGTGAAAATTCAGTTTCTTGCAAATATGTGGAAAACTATGAGTCTGACCTTAAAATGAGCTGAGGACAAAACAAACAACATAAAATTACCTTTGTAATGATATGTAACACTCTAGACATTTTCTCAGAAAATTATACCCTAGACCCAAAAGTATTATAGTGAATTTGGCTTCTTCGAGTTTTACATTTCGCACTGTAACTCTTGATAGAATAGACCTACTGTCATAAGATCTTGTCCATATATTGATAACAAAATTTATTTGATTCGTACCGAAAATTGGAGTGCTCCGACCATTGACGCCCCCCTCACTCCTCTTAACATTTTTCAAAAAGGCATGCCTGTAGCTTCTTTTTAAACTGAGCCAGGCAGATCAAATTTGGTGGGGTGCCTAGTCTAAGCTCCATTATGCTCCCCACCAAAAATTATTACCATCCGATCAAAACTAAGGGTACCCCCATACAAAGTGAACGAAAATTCTAACAAATATCACATTTTTTCATTTCTAAATTCTATCTAAAACGGAAAAATAAAATTTATCTCTTAGAACGACATTATAACAGTTAATTGTAGTCCTCTGAATGTATGTTCAAAATTTTGGATCAAAGCGTACACTACAAGTATCGACAAATTGTGTTTGAAAGTCATTGGTACTAGTTCAAAGGCTAGTTCCGAATAAATCGAGTAACGTGTACTAGCAACCTTCAAACCACATTTTTCGTACTTGTAAGGGACGCTCTGGTACAAACTTTTGAATATACATTTACAAGACTACAATTAACTGTTATAATGACGTTCTAAGAAATAAATTTTATTTTTTCATTTTAGATAGAATTTAGAAGTGAAAAAATGAGATTTTTTTTAGAATTTTGGTTTACTTTGTATGGGGAGTACCCTTAGTTTTGATCGGATGGTAACAATTTTTGGTGAGGAGCATAATGGGGCTTAGACTAAGCACCTCACCAAATTTTATCTGCCTGGCTCAATTTGAAAAGAAGCTACAGGCATGCCTTTTTGAAAAATGTTAGGAGGAGTGAGGGAGGCGTCAATGGTCGGAGCACCTCAATTTTTGGTACAAACCAAATAAATTTTGTTTGTAATAGAATGAACAAGATTCCGTCACCCTAGGTTCTTTCTATCAAGAGTTACAGTCCGAAATGTAAAACTCAAAAAATGTAAATTCTCTATAATACTTTTGGGTCTAGGGTATAATTTTCCGAAAAAAACGTTTAGAGTGTTATATATCATTACAAAGGCAATTTTGTGTAGTTTGTTTCGTCCTCAGAAGATTTTAAGGTCAGATTCTTAGTTTGCCAGTTATTTGTAAAAAAAGTAAATTTTCACCCCTTTGGGACCCCCTCCTCCCTTAACCCATGGCGCAAATTGGTGTAACTTTTTATTGCGTATATTGGGCAGTGTATTCAACAATTTGGCATCAAAAATTTCTTTTTCTTTTGGATGTTTGGGTTTTTAGCTATCTGTACTAGACTAATAAGCTTCTTTTGCGTTAACAATTTCTACCGCAGTCCATCTGGATGCGTTGAAGCTAATCCAGGAACACACTTGTATGAATTTAGTTTAAGATTCGAAAACAAAAAAAAAGGTTTTCTTACAAGAACCTAATATTTGGGGGTTGGTTTGTATGACAGCCCTATGACGCAGTGTTTTGATTTTATGTGTTCCTAAATATTTTTGAGGCTTTACTAGGAACACATTTGGGTAAAGTTTGGTTAAGGTCGGATTAAAATAGAAAAAGTTTTTCTTAGAAGAACTTAATTTTCAGGGGTTGGTTTGTATGGCAGCCCAATGACGTAATGTTCCGATTGCATCCATTTACTAGGAACACACTTGGGTGAAGTTTGGTTAAGATTGGTACATAAAGAAAAAAGTTGTTCCTAGAAGAACCTAATTTTCAGGGGCAGCCCCATGGCCCCAAGGTCCGATTCCATTCGTTCCGACATACACATATGACGAAAAAAATAAGTACACCCATACAATTTTTTTTTTCAACCTGCAGCCAAGTAGTTATTTGAGTAAATAAAATCATATGTTGATATTTAAATATTTAATTGGTGAAGAATCAAATAATACGTAAATAAGCCAATTAAAATAAATAGCAGCTTTCATTTACCTTGAAAAGGAACAAACCGACTAAAAAAGGCTGGTCACAATAACTGGATTTAATAACTGATTCGACAATAATTTGATTTATTTTATTATTTAAAACTAAATTGTCCATTATATTGAAAAAAATGGTTGGCCCTCTGGAGGTAATTCTTACGGCATCCATATATCCAGTTACTCCCAGGAAATTCCGTAATTTATCCGTTTTGTGGAAACTTTGTTTCTAATTCATTGATTGAACTCTCCCTAAACATTCCGAATTCAATTTAACTGTCGTAAGAACGTGAAAAGCCACTCAATTTGTTTGAAACGGATCCTTGGCCATAGTTTGTCAGGTATGATTAGGGTTAATATGCTATTAAAATCCCAATTTAAAGTGTATGGGTTCATCAGCAAAATATTCTAGAACTTTCATCTAACATTTCTTATTCGGAAATTACCTGATAGTAACGGTTAAGTATATTTGAACGAAATCAAACTATGAAAAATAAACCATAGACCGTTTTTTCGCCTTCATAGGAAAAAGCCAATTGATGTAGCGGATATCATATTATTTTTTTCCTGAATGGAGAATATTACGATAAGAGTCGTTTCCAATCAAATTTATTACGATCTCATAAATAAAACAGAAAAATCGGTGAGTTTTCATTGTTCGGTCTGGAACAAGAAGAACTATCCCTCCAAAATTTTGTACCGCCAACACTTTTTGACGTCGCCATGGAAAGCTCTAAACTTTTTGCCAAAATTGCTTTACATTCTTGTATTCTTCGATTAACTTTTCAAATGGATTCTATATTTTCAATATTTACCACGAAAATCATCAGTCAAGCCAAGGGAACTTTTCTCGCCATAGTGATTCTGAAATCGATATAGTTATCCTTAAGGCCCTTATATGGACTTAACCGCATTTGAGGCTGCTTTTATTCAGTTTTTAATGAATTGCACAGTAAAAACAATGTTCAGCTGTATTACTCCGTTATTAGGTGAATAATTTTTTCGACATTTCAAAGTTTCAAACTTTAACGTCTTTTTTCGTATCCACCATGAGTTTTTCGTCCCTTGAGTAAATTTATTTGTTTTTAATTTAACGCCTCTTGCCTACACAAATGAATAAAAAACAAATCCCTACGGACAATAGCAAGTTGTTGTAAAAAAAATTAGAAAAAACCGATGGTGAAATTATTATTTTGACCAAGCTGACTACCCACTTCAAAGCTAATATCGGGAAGGACTAAGATAATAGGGGGGTGCCATTTAGTTTTTCGGTTTCGTTGGCATTGTTGTATCGTAATTGTTATAATGGCTATCTATTTGGAGTAATTAAATTTTAAAAATGCTATGAAAATTTTGCTTAAAAATGTACATGAGGGGTGTACTTATTTTTTTGTCCATATGTGTATATGCAGCGTACACTAAAAAGAAACTTGTATACAAAATGTCAGCCCGATAGCCTCAAAACTGAGGGACTAGTTTGCAAATTTCATGACAAAGTTAATACATATACCCTTTCACTCGGTGAGTTTTAAAGCCAGCAAGCTCAAATTTTGCACACATGCTTATTATTGTTGCAGGCTGTTTGTATGTTTGAAACACTGAAATTGGATCACTATGGGTCATGGCTAGCGCTCGTATATTTTTTAACGTAAAAAGCAGGACAAATCCACTAAAAATCATCGTTTGACAGGACAATGCTACTGAAAAAGCAGGACAGAAAGAAAGACAACCAGAAACACAAATGCCTCTGTAATATTTGTGTACTTTTCGAATTTGTCAGCAATAAGTGGATATTTTGTCAAGCTCAAACGCTTGTTTCGGTGTAGTTCGATCAGAGGAGAATTTTATTTAATGTCCTCACTTCATTAACAATCACTTAGGCATAAACCTTAGACATCTGCATGCCCCAAATAGCGTCTTCAACATGCCTTCAAGGGGAACTGCTTACAATGGGTGAGGTTACGAAACACAACAGTTGTGTATGTATCGCAAACATGTTTGCTGTTCTGATACTCTAACTGCCATTTTGCGGATCAGAAATAATCTCCTTTTTTTCGAAAGGCTGTCTTTGTGTAAAATGCACTAAAACACTCAGAGCAATAGTGCATTTAAGACACATTCCGTTTCCATCACTAAACTGGCGTCGTTGTCGGCAGCGTCCTTCCACTTTTCACAGCAGATCAACTTTAATTCGTATGGTCTCTTCACAAAAGAGTTGACGTTTCAACGTGTGTGATTTATTTTCACAATTGCGTGATTTCAATTATAGGCTCAGTGCTGATTCAATTGGAGGAACGACTGGTGGGTGGAGAAATTTGGATATTTATCCTGGCGGATCCCATCCCACTTTGCTGAAATATTTTTTGGAATTTTTTTTCTCTCGCAATGCAATGGTGTTTTGTGCGAAGGGCAAGTTGCATTCCGATAAATATTGAGGAGGGTGCTCAATCGCCCATTCCCCCATTTTACCAAACCAGTTGAACGGTTTCAACAAAGGACCAAAATGCTAACTCCTCTCCTTGTAGTCCGTCGGTACCCAATGAAGTTGATCTTATGCAAAGAGCTTAGATTTATACAAAAGTGAAATTTTCCACAGGGGAAAGATGTCTAAGATCAAAATCTTATTAGCGACAAAACAATTTTTGTGGCATAAATTTTTAGGATGTTTTAAAAGCCATCAGGTTCGCCACTTGGCCACCCTGTACAAAGCCTCGCAATAGGCAAAGCTTTGCAGCAAAATCGGAATGCTAAAAAAAGGTGAATTCAATATGGGACGACAGGAATCGTTGTGACTTATCATTACACACATACGGCCTCTTTGGACGTAAAAATTCCGCCGTTATAACCAATCGGTCACCATAGCGATAGTAGCTATATCCATCAAAAATTATACTGCAGGGGCTTCATAAATCTTGAGACCCGGGAGCTCCGTCGTTATAGCCGATACATCGTTATAACCGATGTCGTTATAAGGGATTTCCACTGTATTTATCAAGAATGGACCAGGACTTAGTAAAAAGCAATCAAATGGCGATAGTGGTCGCGTCTGGGTATATGAATCTGCGCTGAACATTATGTCCAAAATTTTTATATAGCTATGCTGTTTTAAGCTGTAATATTTGACAGACATATCCCTCTAACTTTGGCAATATAAAAAGCCGACTTGGTCGTCTATCATCCTACTGAATGAAGGGTCGCTCATTCATTCATATAATTTTCATTAAATTTATTCGTCATTTGGTAAGATGCCAATACGCTGTTGAAAAACAGGACAAAGCCGGACAAAAGTAGGACTTTCGAGGTTTTGGCAGGACGGCCGGTTATGGTCGAAAAAGCAGGGCTATCCTGCCAAAAACAGGACGGATACGACCATTAGTCATGGCACTGCCATGCAAACCTAACTCCCAAAATTAAGATATGTATATGATATTTTTTGTTTGTACACCAACCTTAAGCAAATTTCATATAAATTGAGGTCACAAAACATATATGTATGTATGAGTATCAACTATAGCGGACCATGGGGTCATGGTGATACCATACCAACCTATCCCTCCAAATTCGGTTATTCTAGAAAATCTTTTTTGTTTGTCGTCCAATCTTCAACAAACCCCATATTAATGCGTTTCTATTGAAGATGCAAATCAGATGTACGTGCCGACAAAATCCGGCTATGGGGTCACGGGGGTCATAGAAACCCCATCTCTAAAAACATGTTTTTCTCAGGAAAACTTTTGTATTTATCGACCAAATTTCAGAAAACCGCACATTATTGCGTTTATTTCGAAATCTTACAGACATACATGATAATGGGTGAAGATGGAGTACGGGGCCCTAAAAATGACATTGAAGCCCCACCCTCGAAATCAAGTTTTTCTAAAAAAAAAATGTGTTCATCAAGCTTTGCATAAATGCTTTCTAATCGAAATCGCAATACATGTGTGGAAATGAATAAAATGGGGTCATGGGCCTGCCATAGAAAACCCGCCCTCATAACCAGGTTCTTAAAAGGAAAACTTTATGGACCAAACAAAGTCACAAAACACATCTAGGGCATAGTCGAAATCGGATCATAGCGTCATATGATCCCCACCCCCAAAAGCAAGTCGCAGAATTGCCCGCAAAACTTTTAGCTTGAAAAAAGTCCAGAGTATCCGGCCGTGTCCGAAATTGTTTTTTTTTTTATATTTAAACTTTTACAGATATAAGAACTCCTAATTTTTCATTTGATTAAAAATTTAATAGGCCTAAATAAAAAATTGAGCTTAAGTTTTAAGCGTTTCAAACTATACATAATATTGAGCTTGAAAAAATTTGTATTAGTTGCTATTCGCCGCGAAGTGTACGAACTGATAGTAGGTATGTATGTACTATATTCGTCAAAACATATAATCACCGTCAATATTAACACTTTACACCTGTGCACCAATATAAATAAACATGTTCACAAACAAAAATTAGAATCAAAAAGGAGGCAAATTGTTCACAACATTATGCATGTACATATATATCTACATCATATGTATAAATAAGTACATATGTACATATAGATAATCCACAAATATGTAATAATAATAATAATTTTTTAATTTATTTACTTTAAATTCACATCCGGGCATTTTTGGCATTTATTGTCCATCACAGTATCATTTCGATCTAGATTCTAGAATGCTCTTACAATTGTGTACTCTCCATCCAAAGATAATTTCAAACAACCCACACAAAAATTTAAAACATTTTTATAGTCATCTTGACTATAAATGTATTTCACTTTCAATTTCAAAATTGATCGAAATTAATCAATTAATCCACTCACTGCGGGAACATATGCTGGTGCCACCACCACCTTGAGAACACAAAATTGCATACATACTAAGGAGATTCGTCACAGTCACAACACTATCCAACGCGAGACACTTTTCTCGTATATTTTAAATTACCCAATTACCCGAACATATGTAATTAATTTCCATAGCATATTATTCGCGTATCTAACCAGATTTACACAAGGGACATTGATAAGTAAAAGATAAATGTACATAAACACACAGACATCAGTTGCAGGCGGCTTCCGATCCGCTTGGGAGTAGTAAATGTCGCAAAATCTTGAAATTAAGTATGAAACAACAAAGCAAGATATGCCTTTTGAATCAGGGAGAATTGTAAAGAAAACAAGTCTATTTGAATTGAAATAAATTTAAAAATAAATATGAGACCCGACACCATACCAGCAAACCGAAGAACGGCGTCTTCTTCGAGGCTGCTGTTGCACTCAGAAATGAGTGTGGCTGCTACTGCTAGGCAAACAGCGAACACACGTTTAGAGAAAGATACACACCCGACGAAAAAAAGATCGCTACTAACTTGATGTGTATGTTTACAATTCAACGCGAGTCGCGACGTGTTAATAGCTTGTGGGCCAGGCGCGGTTTGATGGGAGAAGAGGGAGTCCAACTTACACGCGAGGAGCCAATGCTCTGCATATGACTCAAGCTGACCAGACAATAGGTTGAATTTTTCTTTTAAGTTCTACTTAAAGTCAGATTCAGATAAAACAATTCTAGGAAAAGATAAAAAGTCGCCCAGGTTCCACTGTTATCGCTGTTATAATTTTTGGAATCGCAGGACCTAAGTTCAAATGTGTACGTTTGTGCAGATGTGCTGACTATTTCAAAGAAATGATGTTTCATAAAAATAAGCTTTCAATGAGTCCACATTTTTGTTCTCTAATGAATCCTTAGTTTTAGCCGGTAAATCCTAATCTCACAAAAACAACTGTGTTGTAAAAGGTGTTCGCTAAAGAAAAAGTCATCAGCCGCAAAAAGGATTGATATAAATACAATCCCGCCAAAATACTCGCATCTTATCTCAATGATTGTGGTGGAGCAAATTTTTTTTCAACGCTTATTGGCGGGGAGCTGAACGAGGGTACTATTTGCTGCTATGTTCTTTTCTTGATCAGATTTAATTTTGAAGCTTCCAGTCTTATAGAAAATAAAAATGCGTTTTAGAATCTTATTTTGCTTTCCTTCGTATGGAACTCGTTTTTTTTTCTATACGATAAAATTTCTTTCATAAATTTCTTAACATTGATTTTATTCTGTTATTAACCTTATTCAAGCTTCCCGCCAAATAGCGTTGAAAAAATTTTGCTCCACCACCATCATTGAGATAAGATGCGAGTATTTTGGCGGGATTGTATTTATATCAATCCTTTTTGCGGCTGATGACTTTTTCTTTGGCGAACACCTTTTACAACACAGTTGTTTTTGTGAGATATCATATCTTTTTGCAGTTTTCCATTTACAAAATTCGTAAATAAATTATGAAGACGATATTCATTGCCCTATTGTCACGAATTTGTTTGAGAACAATAATTATAAAAATGATAAACCCCTTGCTAACCTTTGTCTCCCTGGTCCCCTTGGTAACCTTGCTCGCCTTGGTAATCTTAGTAACCATAGTACACTTGACAACTTTGGTGGTCTTGCAAACCCTTAGTAACCTTGGTAACCCCGATGGCCTTGGTAGCCCCAGTAACCTCGCTTACCTTGGTATCTTTATACATCACATTAAACTTAATGATAACCCTAATTGACCATAACCCTGGCCTCTACCTAAACCTCAAACTCAACCTTAACCCTATCCTTACATTTAACCCTAATAATAACGTTAACTGCGACGTAACAATAACTTTAACCCTATCCGTTACCCTAAACTTGATTTTGACTTTAACCTTAGCCATAAATTGAGTCTAAATCTTTACTTCATCTCTACCACATTCATCCTAATCTTAAACCTTAATTTTTAATGTAACCATTAAGCCTCACTGTGTACTCAATATGTGATTCAAATTACATCCATATCTCCTAAGTTCCACATTGCGCCTATTAACGCCAAACGGTTAAGATACAAGTCCCGTTACTACAGACCCAAGACTGTCCTTATGTCCAGGTTCCATCATTCTCCCTTTTAAAATACCCGTATCTACTGCTTTTGGCTTTTTGATCTTCATCGTCGTTGCTACGTTGCATTACGTTACGCTCGTTAGTTACGACATAAAATGTATATCATACCATAGAGAAAGACATGTACATGTGAAAATATCCTTTTATCCCTCATCGAAGGTCCCGAAAACCTGTTGAGTCCTGACTAGCATTGCTTTTACAATAATAAATTGGTTTCATGGCCAGGAATCAGGGATAGCTAAGAAATTCACTATATAGTCCAGTACAATTGGTTCAAAATAGCCCCAAACCTAAACATCCAAAAAGAAAAGAAATTTTTGATGCCAAATTGTTGAATACACTGCCTAATATACGCAGTAAAAAGTTCCACTAATTTGCGCCATGGGTTAAGGGGGGAGGGGGTGGCAAAGGGGTGAAAATTCAGTTTCTTGCAAATATGTGGAAAACTATGAGTCTGACCTTAAAATGAGCTGAGGACAAAACAAACAACATAAAATTACCTTTGTAATGATATGACATTTTCTCAGAAAATTATATCCTAGACCCAAAAGTATTATAGTGAATTTGGCTTTTTCGAGTTTTACATTTCGCACTGTAACTCTTGATAGAATAGACCTACTGTCATAAGATCTTGTCCATATATTGATAACAAAATTTATTTGATTCGTACCAAAAATTGGAGTGTTCCGACCATTGACGCCCCCCTCACTCCTCTTAACATTTTTCAAAAAGGCATGCCTGTAGCTTCTTTTTAAACTGAGCCAGGCAGATCTTTTGAATATACATTTACAAGACTACAATTAACTGTTATAATGACGTTCTAAGAAATAAATTTTATTTTTTCATTTTAGATAGAATTTAGAAGTGAAAAAATGTGATTTTTTTTAGAATTTTGGTTTACTTTGTATGGGGAGTACCCTTAGTTTTGATCGGATGGTAACAATTTTTGGTGAGGAGCATAATGGGGCTTAGACTAGGCACCTCACCAAATTTTCTCTGCCTGGCTCAATTTGAAAAGAAGCTGCAGGCATTCCTTTTTGAAAAATGTTAGGAGGAGTGAGGGAGGCGTCAATGGTCGGAGCACCTCAATTTTTGGTACAAACCAAATAAATTTTGTTTGTAATAGAATGAACAAGATTTCGTCACCCTAGGTTCTTTCTATCAAGAGTTACAGTCCGAAATGTAAAACTCAAAAAATGTAAATTCTCTATAATACTTTTGGGTCTAGGGTATAATTTTCCGAAAAAACGTCTAGAGTGTTATATATCATTACAAAGGCAGTGTAGTTTGTTTCGTCTTCAGAAGATTTTAAGGTCAGATTCATAGTTTTCCAGTTATTTGTAAAAAAGTAAATTTTCACCCCTTTGGGACCCCCTCCCCCCTTAACCCTTGGCGCAAATTGGTGTAACTTTTTATTGCGTATATTGGGCAGTGTATTCAACAATTTGGCATCAAAAGTTTCTTTTTCTTTTGGATGTTTGGGTTTTGAGCTATCTGTACTAGACTAATATAACTGACAGTACCTTTTTGCCTACCACAACAGGATCAAACAGGGTGGAATTACAAGAATCCCATCATCACGTAACTCTGGTTTGAACACAACGGAATACACCGTCTAGACAAAACCGATTTGGTGTCCCAGCGCCATATTTAAGCTTCCACCAAACCAGCGCAGAACGGTAGCGGTACGTGTCAGAATGTGTGAAATAGTTTCCGCCGCGGTACACCACGGAGTACTTGTGCTGTGTGTGTCGTGTGTACCGCGTACCGCTACCGCGCTGATTTGGTGGAAGCTTTAGGATCATCGGGATGAATGAAACAGTGCGTATGAATCGCACTATATGCTCATGCTCATCCAATATGAAATTAATATGTACGAGTATGAGACGAACCAAAACAGGAACTCTTGCCCCCACTCTTGCAGACGATCTAAAACTGAAAATTTTGGATACAAAAGATTGTTCGGTCCTACCAACTATACTATACTATACTATACGATTCTTTTCTAGGCTTTTTTCGGGCCTATCCCCGACTTTTACAAAATGCTTCCATTAAAACATATAAAAAGACTTAAGCGAGAGACTCGATGCATTTTTTCCACATTTTTCGCTGTATCTTTTTTTCTACCGCACGGATCGGAGCAAATGATAGCCTATGCACACCTTCAGGACAGACTCTATCAATGGTAAAAGAGAGCGAGTCCCGAGATTCTCTCTACGAGGCTGTAGCCCTGTCAATAAACAACAAGAACAACGAGAACAAGATTTTTAAAAAAATGCGATTTTCAAACACTTATATCTCCGGTGTTTTTTATTGTATCATCTTGAAATTTTCTACACTTCGTAAGACGGCGCGAGCGAACGCTTTCCGAATTTGAAGACTCAGGACCAACCAGGGTCCGAGCTACAGAGGTCCGAAAACCCGTACTTGTTCCGTCGTGTAAACATAGTCTTAGTCGCTTCTCACTTTTTATTTGTTCAAATTTCTTCGTTTTTCTTTGGCGTGCGGGACGCTCCCGCGTCCCTAGATTTGGAAACAATGTTCGAGTTGTGATTTTCAATTATGGATTTATTGCAGACCAGAGAAGACGAGACTTGGATTTTCTTATATGTATATAATTTACACAGCTACTCTATCTGGTTTGTGTCGTAGCCTTCACTTAATTTTAAGGCATTTTTTGCAAAATCTCCTCTACTTTGGAAACAAACCAACCATTCATGGTTTCGTCACACAATTATCCTACTCATCAGGAGCTACCATAGTCCATTGGGAAGGTAGCTCGACCCTTTCCGCCTGCTTTAGTTGGCTTGGCTCTTTCCAGAAATTATGAAAATACGTATCAACTTTTTTTTTATACATTTAAGGAAACTGGGCATGAATGCGAACCATAATACTCTATGGATTGTACTTTTATTCACGACCGCAACGAAATCCTGAATGCAAGCCTTAAGGTCTGGATAGACATCGGGCGGAATGAAAATGAAATTTTTATCCGCTGCGATTTTCTCAATGAAAATGCATGCTTACTGTCGTGGAACATGTCAGAAATGATGGGGAATTCTATAAGCTACAATCCGAATCCAACATTTTTCTAGGCCATTTTATGTATTATTTTTCGATTCCCCTGTCATTTCACCGTGGAAAACATCTAATGACCGGGGAATCGAAAAATAATACATAAAATGGCCGAGAAAAATTTTGGAACCATATTCGGATTGTAGCTTATGGAATTCCCCATAATTTCCGACATGTTCCACGATAGTATGCATGCATTTTCATTGAGAAAATCGCAGCGGACAAAAAATTCATTTTCATTCCGCCCGAGGTCTATTCAGGCCTTTAAGTGGTAAACATTTTGCAACGAGATATGTAGTATAGTGATTTTAGCTGACAAAATGATAAAACCCAAACATCCAAAAAAGAGCTGACTTTTGATGCCAAATTGTTCTATGGCCTGACCGCATTACGCAGTAAAAAGTTAGTTATATGATATAATATATCATTAGAAAGGAAATTTTGTGTAGTTTAAATCGTCCTCAGAACATTTTGCTGTAAATATTACAGTTAACAAGATATTGGCGAAAAATCATAATTTCACCCCTTTGCCACCCCCTCGCCGCCAAATGTGACGCGCAAAAAAGTCTAACTTTTTACTGCGTAATGCGGTCAGGCAACAGAACAATTTGGCATCAAAAGTCAGCTCTTTTTTTGGATGTTTGGGTCTAGAGCTAATGTCACTATACTAATGTACAGGAGATAGTAACTATGAATATGGTTTACTCATTTATTCTGAAAATAAAAAAAAAACTTATAAATACATACTTATAAGTAAAATTGGAGGATGGGGTCATGGGGCGCCATAGGAACACAATTCCTAAAAACAGGCTTCTCTGTCGACGTTACGAAATATACGTAAGAACGGGCAAAAGCGGACATTGGGCTCTTGGACCCTATGCCAAATAAAAGTTGTTCTGATAAATATGTTTTAATTTACGAAACAATCTTCGCCAAACACATATAAATGAGAACGGATAAAGTCGGACCAGGGAACCATGGAGCTGCTATAGAAAACCCACCTTCAGAATAGAATAGTCGTGAATAATAGTACAATTCTGTACTTGTGGTATTCAGGCTGGCAAATTATTGTTTTGGAGGGGCTTTCCTGATAGTAAGGGGACCTATTCCAAGAACATGAATGACGGCAAAAATTTGTTTAGACAAGAAAAAATTATATATCTCGATTATTGCTCCAAAGGTATAGCCCATATGCATCTACGGGTAGGTAGGCTTTAATCATTATTTATGGTTTACCTATTTACCTACCTATTACCTATTTTGGATTGAAGCGTAATATCGATCAAGTCCAACATTGTTTCAACAACATGATCGAATTTTTATTAGGGGGTGGGAGTGTGTAAAAAAAAACCTACAACAAGAATGAACCATTGAGAATGACCTTGATCATATCCTAATGATAAATGACACCCGCACGTGTTTTGCCTCTTACTCTCGATTACACACATAACGCAGAGACTGGACTCTGTAATACATTTTTATTAATACCCACAAATATTAATCGTTTCCTTTTGAGGGAGAGAGAGCAAGCAGAGGGTAAATTTATCTTATGCCCTATTTTTTTTTTGTTCCGCATTTCCTTTGTCTTAAATTGTAGTTTTATCAAAGTTTGACTGTCGTTTGGTGAAATCCAAATCCCAAACATATTTTTTCAGATTGCACTGAAATAGATTCTAAAGCCGAAATATGCTTTCAAGCTATAAAATGGTAGTCAAAAAGAAGTTAGCCTTGATTCGATAATCCAGATGAATTATTGTAAAGGGTGGTCCGGACTAACGAAACAGCATTTATATGAGAAATAATAGTCTAAATAAATAAATGAGGAATCAAAATTCTATTACATAATATATTTATTCCTTGAAATTAGTCAGCATGATAGCATATGCTGAAAATTAAAAAAATCCGGACAATAGAGTCAAAAGCCTTGTATTCGGACTATAGAATACATATTGGAAGAATTTAGTGGTCCGGATTAGCGTGATATCTGGATTAAAGGTGATCCGGATTACCGAGTCAAGGTAAAGAATGCCACGGACGCCATCTTAAAGGCTTAATTTTTAGAAACATTTCAAACATATAACTGCGGAGTGCCAATTTTTACTAGTGTTGCAATCTTAATCAAAAAGTCGTTAAGAAAAAAATATTTACATTTTAGAACAGGCTTGCGCTACATTCGGCTCGCGAGGGACCTCGAAAAAAATAGTCACAGACGTCTCAAGCAGCAAATTCTTGTACACAAATTTGAAAGTCAAAACCTAAGCTTGTTGTTACGGCTGAAATGTTAAAGTTAAGTTCGATAAGGGCATAGGACAGGGGCCGATTCTTAATTTTTCTACCGAACTAAAACTCAACTGGTTAGTTTGGTCGAGCTACTATTCAAAATCACTAAAATTGTCTGCATCAAGGAGGATTACGATTTTCGATCATTTTTATAATCGTCATTATATTAAGTTTGTCATGAAGTTTGCAAAGCAAAGAAGGAAGCACCTCCGACTATAAAAGCATATAGTATCGATCAGTGCTACGAGAGCAAACGATTGAGCGATTTCCGTCTGTCTGTCTGTCGGTCTGTCCGTCCGTCTGTCCTTAGAGCAATAGGTTCATCTAAAAAAAAAATATTTTGTTTTGAACCAGTCCTAACCAAACTTCACCTAGTAAAGCCTCAACACGTATTCAGGAGAAGATAGAATCGGAACACTACCTACACATAGGGCTGCGGTAGAAATTATTAGCACAAAAGAAGAATAAGTTTCATTTAAAAGTGACGGGTATTTACATTTTGGCCGAGATCGAAATCAGCATCGGTCGAGCAGGGTCGAGCATCAACAATTGACCTCGATATTTGATATGCTTCATAATGAACCAAGCAAACTCTTCCTGGCATGCCACAAACACGGGGCTACCAAGAAATATTCCGGTCTGGCTGGTCTGCGTCTCTAGACGCTTAACTTAGTAGTTCGTTAAATTTTAAATTTATTTAAATTTTTTTACACTCTACGTCAGGAGTGTCAAACTCAACACCTGGCCTAGGCCAAATAGCACCCTCCTCATGTTTGGGTGGGCCGCATGAGGAAATTTCAAAAACTTTTATATAATCTTATTACGAAAGTTTATTATTATAAATACAGAATCACTATAGCAGAATCGGTAATATCCAAAAGAACTTCATCCTTTCGAAAATGGACTTCAAGAATATTCAAAAAATTTAGGAAGGAAGCAACAACGAAAATATGATTGATCGACAAGTAACCACTACCACTACCACGCCAAATTTTGTACAGATGATAAAAAATATTGTCGCACCGGTCATGCAGGTCGCCCAAACCAGCATTGAGTATGTAATCGTTATGTTTAAATTTCACATTTAGGTAATTTAGTCACCAACTCTCGAATTCCCGGAGTTTTTAAAGTTTTGCCATTTTCGCAAATAAATCTCAATTTATGTTCGGTAAAGCAAACCAATTTTTTTACTGAACTTCGGGACAGAACAGTTTCATGAAGATGCTTAATATTTTCCTGTATAAAAAGGCGAGCCGCCTTATAGAACTAAATAACCATCAGCAAATTTGCAGTATTTACACGAAATTCAGTGGGAATGTGTAGAATGGTAGGGTATTTGCTACGAATACCTTTGAAGTAGGAAAATGTTAACAGGGTGTCCTAAACGAGGTGCAAAAGCAGATAATAATCAGCAATAAATTTAGTATGAATGTATCGAGTGGTAGGTTATTTTTCTACGAATACCTTTGCGAATCAGAAATGTTAACAGGTTATCTTTTTTATTTGAAATACTAAAATCGGGCTAGTCGCAGATACAGACTATAGAAGAAATAGCGACCCTTCGACGAAAATGCACAGCAAACAGTCACTTTTTGTGAATGTTTTCTGTAACCGCAGGTTTTTCGAATTTTTGTATTGTGTTGTTAGCTATTGTTTGTTGGGTATGGTGATTATGACAACCACTTTTGCACCTCGTTTGAGAGACCCTGATAACATTTCCCGACTACAAAGGTATTCGAAGCAAATATCCTACTATTCTACACATTCATACTAAATTTATTGCCGATTATTATCTACTTTTGCACCTCGTTTAGGACACCCTGTTCCAATGCCCAATCTCAGAGGTATATGTAGCAAATATCCTACCATTCTACATATTTAAACTGAATTTCATGTCGATATACGAGCCGGTACACCTTTTTCCGATGACAAATAAAATTATCTACTTTTGCACCTCCTTTGGGACACACTGATAACATTTCCTTACTTCAAAGGTATTCGTAGCAAATACCCTATTATTTTACATATTCACACTAAATTTATTGCCGATTACAATCTACTTTTGCACAACGTTTAGGCTACCCTGTTAACATTTCTGATTCTCAAAGGTATTCGTAGAAAATACCCTACCACTCGATACATTCATACTAAATTTATTGCTGATTATTATCTACTTTTGCATCTCGTTTAGGACACCCTGTTGGCATTTCCCAATCTCAAAGGTATTTGTAGCAAATAACTACCATTCGACATATTTACACTGAATTTCATGTCGATATACACCCTTTTCCGATGACAAATAAAATGATCTACTTTTGCACCTCGTCTCGGACACCCTGTTACCATTTCGTAATCTCAAAGGCATTCGTAGCAAATACCGTACCCTTCTACACATTCCAACAAAATTTATTCCCGATTATAATCAGCTTTCGCACCTTTTTTAGGACACCCTGTTGATATTTCGTGATCTCAAAGGTATTTGTAGCAAATAGCCTACCATTCTACATATTTACACTGAATTTCATGTCGATATACGTGCCGATACACCCTTTTCCGATGATAAATAAAATAATTGACTTTCGCACCTCGTCTCGGACACCCTGTTACCATTTCGTAATCTCAAAGACATTCTAGGCAAATACCCTACCATTTTACACATTCACACTGAATTTTCCCCCAAAAGGGGGATGCAATAGAATATACCTTGAAATGGATTAGTTTCGGTTGTCGTAGAAAATATATAATAATTGCTTTCTTTATTTTAATGGACGTAATTTGGTAAAACCAACCGATTTTATAGGTACTGGATGAGCTACGATGGACTATTTCGATGAGCGCTATGATTTTCAATTATTTTTCGCCTTCGATTTTTTTTTAACAAGCGGACTGTGATCAACCGAACAAAACGTGTCGAAATTATTGGAACGGAGAGTTTTTTTATTGTTGACTTGATAAAATTCCGTTCAAAAGGTACGAGCCAATGAACCAGGATGCGCTTTCTTTTTCATCAAGCATTTGTCACCTACTTTTAAGACAATCCGCAGCCAATGAAGAAGACGAGGTGGTTCGGAGCGGATTTTAAATCATCGATTTCAATTTTGACTTCTCGACTTTTCCTCTACCGTCGACGCCTCACTCTCTCTCTCTCTCTTTCTAAAAACGTCAATCAGCAACAATGAGTGCATTCAGCGAGCACATATTGGAAAGAGCTACTGGAAAGTGTTCTCTCCCCGCGTCCCACTCACCCGCTAATCGGTCCAAATGTGATGTATCGAAAATTTCCCCTATTTAGCGTTGAATTGGAATGCTACATTTAGATGTGTAGCTGCTACTTGGACTGCTCGATCAACTGTCACGCACAGCTGCTCAACCATCAATACTGGAAATTGTTTATTCACAGTTCAGCAGAAAAATGTCATTTCTGAGCCAGGTCTTAGTGAACGTTATAATATTGTGCGATGAGAGTACGTATTTTGAAAGAAAAGTTGCAGTTTTAGGTTTTTTGAATTTTTGATTGCCGCAATGTCTGCGGATGTATCAGCTGGTTAGAGAGAACTGACGTTTCATGTAGCAAGTCCATTCAGCGAACACAAACTTAGCAGTTTTCCAATTTCTTGTGGTGGGGATATGTAGCACATCACAATATGTGCTCGCTGAATGCACTCAATGGCCGTTTTCCACTTCCACAGTTATCTGATCTGCCATAATAGACATTCAGTAGTTCAGTGGTAAGTTCAGTAAGAGGGGATTAACACTACTGACAGTCAAAACCCACCTACTAGATTAAATTGTATGTCAATGGGCCTGTCCACACGCGGAACAAGAAGAATAATTAAAAATTAATCAAATCGATGTCCGGAGGCGAGCGAATTCGAATTTAAACCTAGGTGTGGTCCGAAATCGGGCCATTGAATGCTATTCAAGAAAAGACGAATCGCAGAAACGATTCTCTTTTACGCTACAAATAATAAAAAAGGCATGAAAGAATCTCATCTTCTTTTAATAGAAATTTTTGTCCAGCTATTGTTTATCAAACCAACAATGTGGCCTGCGGAAAAATTAAATTAGAAACCCCTGCTTTAAAATCTGAACCTATTTTTTGCCTTTGCTCACATTGTATACACTCAAGCCAGTTTTGTCCATTTTTTTATCGTAAGTTTATCCGCTGCGAATCGCCAAAAATCTAGCGTGCTTTAAATTATGTGATTATTTTCAATTCACTTAACGATAACTCGGCCTCAACACGAATCTGATAAATCTTACATTTGTAAAAAAAAGAACAAAAATTTGTGTAGTTTTATAATTTTTTATCCAATTCAATTACATATTACATATTTCAAAAGTAACCCAATTTGGCTTATTTTTTACCATTATTTCCTTGCTACTCTCATCTTTTCATAGAGCTTCCTAAAACTAACTTCCTTGATCAGATAAGATATTTATTTTTCCTACCGTAAAAAATTTCCTCTAGTCTACAAAAAAAAATTAAACATTTCTAAGGTACCGATCAGGGTCAAATCATAACCGCGTGACTAGAATCGCATAATTAATGTTTGCATCCTTTTCCGGTGCACAACCACCGTACTGTTCCAAAATCCAATCAGATACAATTCAGTCATCACCAGCCACTTAAAAAAAAACAGACCCTTGCCCTTCTATTCTGAGTGGATTTCATAATTTATTTCGGACTACCCAAATACATACTTATACACACAGTGCATTCACAAAAGTGGTCATATTAAATATGTATCTTTGGTATGCTGTTTTATTATTATTATATTCAGTAGATAACTACAAAAACAACTTTTTGGGGCTTACCGCGGTGAAAATAATAATGCTTGTATATGGGCCATGTTGCACTTGGAGTTGGACCCCTAAAAACTCATGAGAGGAATTCACTCATCGTAAACTGTGTTTCATGAGAAAATATGCGGGACAATCCCAGCAAGAAAGCTACTGGTTAAATTACTAATGTTTATCTAGTCAAAATCCGTTTAATTTTCTGGGTACCGTGCATAGGCCGTCGGGAAAAAATTGACCTATATACTTCACACAGCACTCGTACGTGAGAGTTCCCCTACAATGTTATATAGTGAAAAGGCAACAATCTTTGAGTTATTTCCAACCAAACGGTCCGGTAATTTTGCGTTAAATACCATAGATTTATTGGTTATTTTATCCATTTAATCACTCGGTAACCTTGTAAGTATTATACTAGTAATATTACCAGTATTTTCCGTGACATTTACTATAAAACTATCAGGTAAATTAGCTGGTAGTACTATAGTGATAAAATCTGACCAAAATACGATAGATTTATTGGTATTTTTATCCATTTAATTGCCCGGTAACATTGTAAATATTATACTGGTAATATTTCTGGTATTTTCCGTGATATTTACCATAAAACTACCAGGTAAATTAGCTGGTAGTCCTATGGTACAGATCATGGAAAATACTAGTAATATTACTACTACGTTAGCCACTATTTTAGATCAAATCAGCGGCTATAAAGTTGCTAGTAACGCTAGTATTGCAGCAGAGTAAACGAACGTCATTTGATGGGATTTTTGGTAATATTGTTGAGGACGGTGCCTTGATTATGAGGAAAAAATTCTGGCCCATAGGGGGACCGGGAGTTGGAAAAAGGGGGAAATGGGGGTAATTTTTCGGTTTTAGCGATTATTTCGAAAACGGCGATAGTTACAAAAAAAATGTTCTAAGAACGAAAAAACTACATCAAATTACCTTTAGGAAGTTCCGTTTTTTGAAAAACTCTATGCTAGCATATTAAAGTTCATTGGTTAACTCACATTTTTGGGGAGTTATCGAGCATTTTTTCAAAGCATAAAATTTTCAAATAAAGATCCGTCGTATTATTGCAAGGGTAATTTTATTCAGTTTATTCCGTTCTCAGTACATTTTTTTTGTAGCTATCACCGTTTTCGAAATAATCGCTAAAACTTCACACTTTCACTAAGGATCGCTGAATACTGACGAAAAATTAAAATGTGTCCGTCTGTCTGAAGAAAAAAAAGTACCGTTCTCTTGCTTTATACCGAGAAATGACATTGCACATGGAACAATTCCTTCTGCTTATAGATTTAAAGAAAAGTCCTGATATAAATTACCCACAGTTGTGTGGTAAAACATTGTTAATAAAATAGTAATATGACCTGGCATTTACTATAAATCTTACGAGTTAATTAAGTGGTTAAATAACTAGTAATTTTACTGGCTATTTTTCTTATTATTAAATAGTAATATTTGTTGGATTTAACAGATAATATACCTCAATTTTAAGGGGTAAAAATAATATGACAAACTTACCGATATTTTATTGGGTATTTAACGTGTTTATTTCCCATAAATACTTGATATTTTGGCTGAAATTTACCTAATAATTATGACCTTTTTCACCAGGGGAAATAATGCTATGGGGAATATATAGGTTATTTATGGCCCAATCGTATACGTGCGTTAACTAGTCAATTACAGTGAGCCTTTTTTTAGATATTTAACTAGTCATTTGACCAGGTTTGCTAATGCGAACTCTGAAGGCGAAAGCAAAAAATATGTAAAGTATTTGTCTGTGTGAGTTTTCGCTGATAAAAGTTTGTATGTAGTAGTAGTTTCGGTTAGCGATTTCTTGCAGGGATGTTATTACATATGATGCTTTTTATATTCATATACATATATGTATGTGTATCTGAGTAGCATATCCAACCAGATTGATAACATAAACCTCAGAGCGGCAAGCCACTTAGAATAATTTCTGACTAATTTTGAAATGATTTTTTGTCTAAGTGCAATAAAGTGATCTTTTAGCCCTGTTAAGGGGAAGGCATCGTTCTTATAACCTGCGTTTGTCGTCGGTTTAATGCCCTTGTTGTGATTGAATTGGACAATTTAGCCATCAAGTAGAGTGTTAAAATCACAATTGAACGAGTTGCCGAGAGGTCAGGCTGAGTAATTGTTGAATTATAATATCATAATATAGACAGCATCATTATATACTACCTACATATGTATGTATTTGTATATTGCTCTTCGAAATTATTCCAAGATGTAACAATTGTAAGTACATAGCTTAGGATCTGGGCCGTTCTTCATTATGTACGAGTATTATAAAAACTTAATGTTTATTTTTAACTTCCCAAAAAAACTGTCAATTCATCAGAAAAAATCTAAAAAATATAGGTTTTTTGTTTAATTCCCTTTGAAAAAATGCATATAAGGTCTGGTTTTTACGTCATACGGAAACATTGACCTTTCCTATATGAACATTCCAGAACACTCCCTAAGTCCGATAAGTTAAAACCGGAACGACACTATGTCACAATCGTGTGTCTGTTTACCTATATCTGTCCATAATAATGCATTTGAAAAAAAATTCTAGGGAGAAATAACTCCCATGCAACAGGTATCTACGTAACGTTAAACAAGGGCCGACCTTATGGATGTGCTTTTGGTTTCTATTTCTATTCCCCCATACGCCGATTACCATATTTGTGATACCTGTGATTTCCTGCAATTATACCATTGAACCAGTGCCGGCCGGTTACGCATTGGTGTGTCCCCTTATGTGCATATAATTAGAAGTGGAGTATCATATAATGTTTGTATGTATGTGCATATTAAAATAATCTAATGTTTTTAGATACTCTTTGTAACACAATCACCTTTCTTCCGCAATTTCAAGTCACGGTTGTAGGTATTCACGTGTTGGCTTTTTTACATGTGGGAAAACATTTCTGTTTCTGGAGAAAGGTGACTGAGACTGCTGCTACGAGTATACAACTCGAGTAAAGGTAGAAATGTGACATTCATTACTTTTACTGGTCATCCTGATATGGTATGTTGTGTGGTGATCAGGGCCGGATTTACCCAAATGGCGCTCCTGGGCAGTAGTCGAATTGCCGCCCTCCTTCACTGGTTATACCTGGAAGTAGACCAGTCGCATGCGCATGGATGGTTTAAATGCAATTCTCTGCTATTCTTCCGAATATTTGTATTAATTATCTTTATGCGATTTTAAGTAGCAGGGCTTGACTGGAAATTTTAGTTAGTTTACTTCTTATTTGTAAAAAAAAAATAAGATATTTGGTCGGCAAAACTCAGACATCTCTGGATTTTTGCAGGATGGTTGGGTATGGCCCCCTGATTAACTTACGGTTTGCGGTAGGGAGACGACCTCTACTTAGCTACTTAGCTACTTAGCTATTTTATACGTTTATCAACGATGTAGCCATGAAGCGGAGTAGATGGCGGTGGCGGGGAAAATACATTTGAAAAAATATGAAGAAATGAATTGTTACAAAAAAAAAATAAGTGCACTTTCATACTTTTTTACGGTTTCTTCACCACTTCTGTCACTCACTTGCGTGTGCCTTCTGGTGAAGGATAAATAATGAAAACAAATTCCCTCCAGAACTCGGGGACGCTCACTTGCGAGTTTATGCACTCAGTAGCAATGGTTATAGCCCACGCCATCTAGATATATCAAGGCTGCAACTCAGGTGTACGATGACGGCATCGATCCTGCTTAAATTGTTCGTCGGACACGGGCAAACAACAACAATGTCATGAGAAGCAACAACAATGCAATGCAATTTAATCTGTGGATTTGACGTTTACGAGTCTACATTGCGGCCTTAACGTCGGTGGTATAGCTTAAACTTGTAGAGGGCGGGAAAGTTGGAGAAATCAACTATAGCGGCATTTTATGTAAATCTGGCACTGGACCAAGCGTCCTTTTTCGCCAGTTTCATTTTAGATATCTGGAAATGTGTATTTTACAAGTTAAAATTAATTAAAGCATTGCAAATCTCAGAAATATGCCGCCCCGGGCAGTTGTCCAGGTTGTCCATATGGGAAATCCGGCCCTGGTGGTGATGAGTTCAACGATTTGACTTTGACTCTTCCGTGAAAGACGACGATGAAACCATATACGATTACTTGTTATCATGAACAACTGGCATTAAGGTACATTCATCTGGCTTGGAGTCAATGGATTTATTTTTTTTATAGCTGAATGTAACACGTTTACAGCTAACGTGTTCCTATGAGTTTTTATAGATTAAAAAAAAAATAACATAAAAGCAGGATTATGGGTACGAAATTGTTGGACTCTAATCAAAGAGCCACCCGATCGACGACTTTACGGCGCCTTCCGAATGCAATTACATATGTACATAGCTGCTCATCGGCTATTGCATGTATTGTACAGTAGAACCTCGATTATCCGAACCTCCATCATCCGAACCCTCTATTATCCGAACTACCAGAGTTGGAAATTTTTTCCTAAGTATGTAATCAATCAATTTTCCACCCTCCCAATCTCAACACTCGTTCGCCTCATAAGCTTGCGCGTCGCAGCACTGCCATCCTAAAGATTTGTATTCGTAGAGACGACTCACGTGATGATCGCTCTGCGATCGCAGTTAAACAACTGTTCTGAGCACTATATGTGTATGTTTCTAGTCGACACAAGGAAAGTAGCACCATTCGAAAAAAATGTAAATATGGCTCGGAATTGGATGCAAAACTACGATCGCTGAGCGATCATCCCAAGAGGGATGATCGCTCAGCGATCGTAGTTTTGCATCTAATTCCGAGCCATATTTGCATATTTTTGTAATGGTGTTACTTTCCATGTGTCGACCATAACATGTCTGTATAGAAAATATGCGCGTATAGTGGTCACAACCGATGGTTTAACTGCGATCGCTGAGCGATCATCACATGAGTCGTCTCTACGAACACGTACCTTAATACATCCATACATGTTCGGAGAGCGATTATACATTCGCCGATATTCCGCCGGCCGACATTCTTTATAGTTAGTTACTTTAATGCTAGGAAGTTCATATGGTGTATTCAAATGTGCCATTGCAAGAATATATAATATATAAAGAATGTCGGTCGGTATTTTCCGGACTTCGCCTTCAGACTGGTTCAGACAAAAATCGACGAAATTGCAATATGCTTTCTTAATTTCCTTGTATGTATAAACACAATATGTACCTACTATTAAAGTAATACATTCATAATGGAATTTTTTTTTAATTTTTCGAGGTTTTTTAGACATGTCTTCAACAACCTCGATTAACCGAACTTTTCGATTATCCGAACCACCCCCGGGACCAATTAGTTCGGATAATCGAGGTTCTACTGTATATACATTTGCATACTTATAAAAACCCTTAAAAATTTATTTCTTTTTTAAATGCAACTATGCGCCATGCAAAAGTTCCCATACCAATTAAAGATTATAAAAAAAATACCGTGGAAATAAAAAGAAATTCCATTTTACGGGTCGTCCTTTTATGTTAAAAATATTATAACTTATGAAGTGGGGTGTAATAACGCCTTCTTCTCTGAATAATGAAATTGAGGGATTCGATTACAAATTTTCAAGTAGAAATGGGTTTAAATAGGAGAAGGTGGAGATATTACAAAATCCACTGGAAATTCAGTGCGACATGTAGAAACAAATCAATTTTAAAATAATGGAAAGACCAGATGGTGCTCGAAGCATTTATGCGTGGAATCGTAAAATGTTTGAAGAAATGAACATTGAACACCAAGGGACGGTGGAAAGGTTCAGGATTGAAAACAAAGTAAACTGCCTTCAATCATGGTTTTCTTGCTTATTTCGATTATGTATCGCAATTGGTTTACGAAGACTTTTCAAACTAACAGGTAGATATAACCATTTTATGGTTAGTTTCAATCACCGAAAAGCTCGAAGACCGACAAATAGATTGGTTTTGCCATGTTCAAGGGGGCCGGCTGAGAACCCCGCAAAGAAAGCGATATCAATGGAAGTTCTACTTGATGGACCCAAGGCAAGAGGCAGACCGAAGAACACCTGGATATGTCAAATGAAAAAGCAACAACAACGCATTGGTCTCGGTGATGACACGATCCAAGATAGTAAGACAGGCTAAGACATTACCGCCAGAACGGGCGATGTGCCTACTCCGCAAGTCGAGCAACGCGAAACCATGGAGCGGTATAAAGAACGAGGCAAGGAAGAAGAAGACGGTCAGTTTCTTCGAGGTAGAAAAGATAAGTGCTGGTTTATGTATGGTGAAATGTGACAGCAACCTAGTTTTTGCAATAGAGTTCAAGCCTTAAGCCTCGTCTCCATTGTAAACAATTGTGGTGCAACTGTATACGAACATGATGTTTCAGTGCTCACCAATTGTACGCGAACAGTTGCTGAGCAATAGTGTCACGTCCACACTGTAAAGAAAAGTTCCTGAGCTGTTGCACACATTTTGGAGCTATTGTTTCACGTCCACATTGTAAACATTTGTATCGCAACACTGCTCCTGAACAGTGTTCGTTTCGTTTCGAGTTTGTTGCTGAGCGGTTGCACTGATTTTTGTAAGTAATTTATTGTTGTTCGATGTTTTCCATTCAAATGGAAAACACGGTGAACATTATAAAAATTGAAAGAATTTTATCGAGAAATTAGGAGTTTTAGTGATGCTTTTTGATTTTATTTTATCTAAAATCAAAATATGTTAAGTCATTTTTAGAAAGAACCAAATATGTTAGAAGATATTTAGGTTTGAAGTTGTGTTAATATCCGCTAGCCTACGACTACGCATATGTAATGGTATTTCCTTTGTAACCCATTAAAGATAGTAAAATAAAACAGAAATGTTATACACGAAAGGACGACATACTTTAGTGCTTTAACGCTTTATTGGGCACAGCATGTCAATTTTATCTGACCAAAAACAACAAAGTTGTAAAAGTTACCCCGCCAAAGAAAAATTCATCTGCCGCAAAAAGAATACATATCACTCCAATTCGCCGCTCATACGCAATTTTCTTTTAGATGTAAATGCTGGATGTAATTTTGTTTTAGGTGTAAATGCTGGAGAAGTTTAAATGTACAGGACTACTTCCTAAAGTAATTTGGTGGGAGCCGTCAAAGTGGCACTGAGTAAAATGTTAATGCTTCCACCAAATTACTTTAAGAAGTAGTCCTGTACATTTAAACTTCTCCAGCATTTACACCTAAAACAAAATTACATCCAGCATTTACATCTAAAAGAAAATTACATATGAGCGGCGGATTGGAGTGATATGTATTCTTTTTGCGGCAGATGAATTTTTCTTTGGCGGGGTAACTTTTACAACTTTGTTGTTTTTGGTCAGATATCATATATTTTTGCATACTTAAATAGCCACCTTATATTTTTGTTTTGGGATCCTGATGTCCCAGTGTTCCAATTTCCTAATGTCCCAATGTGCGAATGTGCAAATATCACAGTGTCCCAATGGCCTTATGTCCCACTAATCTAGTGTCCCAATGTCCCAGTATCGCAATATCCCAATGTCCCAGTCTCCCTGTGTACCAGTGTCCCAGTCTCCCACCTAATGTCCTAATATCCCAATGTCCAATTGTCCTACTGTCCCAAGGTCCTAATGTCCCAATTTTCTAATATCCCAATGTACCAAATGTCCCAGTATCCTAATGTGATAATATCCTAATGGCCCAATGTCCTAATGTACCAGTGTCCCAATGTACAAATGTCCCAATATCCCAATATCCCGATGTCCCAATGTCCCAGTGGTCAGTGTCCCAATGTCGCAGTATACCAGGTGTCCCAAGGTTCCAATAGCCAAATATCCGAATGTACCACTATCCAAATGTCCCCATGTCCCAATTTCCCCAGTGTACCTAATGTCCCAGTATCCAAACGTCCCAGCGTCACAATGTCCTAATGTCCCAATGTCTCAATATTCTAATGTACCAATTTCCCAATGTCCCAATATTCCAATATCCCAATATTCCAATGTTCCAATGTCCTAATATCGCAGTGCCCCAATGTCCAAATGACCCTATATCACGATATCCCAATAACCCGATATCTCAGTGGCCCAATGTCCCTATGTACCAGTGTCCCAATGTCCGATTGTTCTATTGTCCCAAGGTCAATGCCCCAACGTGTCGCAGTGTGCCAGTGTCCAAATGTCCCAATATCCAAATGTTCTCATGTCCAGTGGCGGATTTACCAGTAGGCTGAGTAGGCTTGAGCCTAGGGCGGCAAATTTCAGGGGGCGGCAAAATCCGGAAAAAATGTTTTAGATTCTGCCGTGGAGGACTTTAGGATGTGGCACTTATCATCGGTTTGGGAATAGGCGGGGCGTATTTTCACCCTCAGTTAGATACCAACATGAAAAGGCATTTGTCGCCAGCGTCTAAGAGCGTCAAACATTTAGGGGAAAATATTGAAGACCATTTAAGCTTAAATTCGAAATCAAGATCCTACCTGTTCTTTTTCATGACTTGCTATGCTCAACCTTTTTCTCAGTTCTACATATTAAGGGCGCCACAAACCTGAATATTTCTCGGCCGACCGATTGGGCAATCGATTGCCCACAATCGATCTGCCGCCCGTACAGCACATACATTAGGCAATTTATCAGGCAATCTGAAATGAGGCAGTCTCACGGTCCACAAGACACAACACAAAATATCGAAAATTATACCATTTTTGGCGATGGAAGATGGACATCCATTGCTACTTTGATGGAGAATGACCGCCACAACCACAGCATGAAGAATGACCACAGGTTTATGTCAAAAAATCAGCAACTGAGAACACATGATTGTCATGACAGCTTGTACGGAAAATTGCATTGGCAATACGTTCCACATGTCAAATCAAAAAAACTAATCCGATGATCCCATACACCTTCCGATTTATCTCGCAATCAAAAAATCTGGCCGATCGATCGGAGGAGGCGCAACAGACCGCCTCTTAGAAATTGCAAAAATTGATGTTAGAAACGCAGAAATGGAATGCACTAAAAAAAATTAATCTGATAAGCAACTTTGATCCAAAAAAATAAATTAACTCATCTTGTGATTAAGAAGTTTCAGAGGAGTTTTAAGCATGAAAAGGGCATCAATTAAGCTGAATGTCTTAGGGAAGAAGAATACACAGTTTTAAATTTCTTTTAAATTGATATATCTGTACTATCTTGGATGCGACTTTCATATTTGAAGCATTGGCAGCACTGTAGTTGCCAACTAGCCAAGCCTAGAGAATACGGACTGAATGGTCAATTTATTGATGATTTAGCCTGGATACTACAATATTTCAAAACGGAAAACTGAAAATGAACTCAAATTTTGGAGTTCTGCCATTCCTATTGATGGTGGTTTTGCTCAACCAAATTTCACTATCGATTTTGCCAATTGTCCACAACCACTGCAGGACACACAATCACCACATAATATAGAGACAAATCAAGTTTCTTTTCAATTTTTTATTATAAGATATTCCTTTTCACCAGTCGCTCCAAATTTGTTCCAGTTCATATTGCCTTGTGAAGGCTTCTGAGCCTTGCGCTCCCCGAGAATATTTTGACCAAACCCAAAAATATGTGTTTTTTTCGTCCTTAGTTCCGCCATCACCATGGCTCCAGTGATACCTCGAGAAACATAATTGCAATTACTGGAGCGACCACAATCCGCAAGAGCTCTACCAAGGATAATTATATCCTAAAATGACAAGCTGACTGATGCCGTTTATATAAGAAGCGCGAGCTTAGGCATCAATTTAAATCAGCAATATCAAGTGATTTTATATTTTTTTTCGGCTCAAATATTCTTAGCGGTGTTCATCAAATAGATTTGGTTAGAGCTTTTCTTTTCAATCAAAGAATTTAAAATGTTTGGCCGATGTATTGCAACAACGGATTTCCTCCGGGGGATTTTTAAATAATTTTGATACAAAATGGTGGCCTATAAGCAAACCATAATTCATAAACGGCATCAATATTTGAGCCTTAGAAAAGTTTAGGATTCACCACTTTAAACCAATTCTCCAAGCAGAAAATTTATTGCATAAGCTTTACGCTCTGCATAATTTTTTTTATTTACACTCTGTGATTAATATTGTAGAATGCTCAGGACCCACGAAGCGGAAAGCTCGAAGATCATACGTATTTAAGTATAAAGTGTGAAGTGAAAATAATTGGTAAATAAAGCGTAATTTTTTCCCGACAACAAGGGTTTCAGTAGAGGCGGCTATATGTGAAAAGCCTACTGGCGGCAAATGGGTAAATCCGCCACTGCTCATGTCCCAATATCAGAATGTTCCAATGTCCTAATATCCTGATATCCCAATGTCCCAATATCCCGATGTCCCAGTGGCCCAATGTCCCCAAGTCCCAGTTTCCTCAGTGTGCCTAATATCCTAATGTCCAAATGCAAAAATGTCTCATTGTCCCAATGTCTCAATGTTCCAATGTCCTAATGTCCCAATATCCCTATGTTCCAATGTCCTAATATCGCAATTTGTTTCAATATCCCGGTGTCCCAATATCCCGATGTCTATGTAGCCCAATGTCCCTATGTGCATGTGTCCCAATGTCCGATTGTCCTATTGTCCCAAAGTCATAATGTCCTAATATCCTAGTGCCCCAATGTCCCAGTCTCGCAGTGTCCTAATGTCCCAATATCCCAATGTTCCAATGTCACAATGTTCCAATATCCCAATGTTCCAATGTCCCAATGTCCAAATATCCCGATGTTCCAGTGGCCCAATGTCCCTATGTCGCAGTTTCCCCAGTGTACCTATTGTCCCAATATCCGAAAGTCCTAATGTGCTAATGTCCCAATGTCCTAATGACCCTAATGTCCCAATGTCCCAATATCCCAGTGCCCCAATGTCCCAATATCACGATGTCCCAATGTCACAATATCCCGATGTCTCAGTGGCCCAATGTTCCTATGTACCAGTTTCCCAATGTCCCAATGTCCGATTGTCCTATAGTCCCAAGGTCATAATAATGTCCCAATATCCTAATATCCCAGTGCCCCAATGTCCCAGTCTTCCAGTGTCCTAATGTCCCAATATCCCAATGTCCCAATATCCCAATGTTCCAATGTCCCATTGTCATGTCCCAATATCCCGATTTTCACATGTCCCAGTGTGCCTAATGCCCCAATGACTTAATGTCCTAATGTCCTAATTTCCTAATATCCCACTGCCCCAAGATCCTCCCAGTGTCCCAATATCCTAATGTCCCAATGTCCCCGTGTCCCAATGTCGCAGTGTGTTTTAAAAAATTGTCAATGCGATGAGCCGAAAGACGCAATTGCTGGATATCTTTTGTTAACTTGACCTATTATTTTACCGTTATTCCATCCACTTATCTAAATGGAAGACATTGACTCTTTAGAAGGACCACCAGAGGATCATTCACTCCAAATTTCATAAAAATCCCATCACGGGGAGAGACAGTAGAAGCAAGTCTTTCTTCAACTGTAGACTCTCCAGTCTGAAATTGGGTTACTCGCTTAAGTCTGTGAGGGTGAAAATTTCACCGTTTATTGCATATATCTTATCCGTTATTGTGCCGATCGAAGATTTTTTTTTGGAAAGGCACTAGAACAGGATATGTGGAATATGTTGGTAAAAAAACTTTTTTGGGGGATGTTTCCTGGAAGGCTGTAGCCCTGTCAAACAAAAAAGCAAGTTGTCTCCGGTAATCATAGACTTGTTCGCTTTCGTTTTTTCCTTTGGCGGACGATACGCTCTCGCGTCTCTTGATTTAGACGTAAGGCAGAAGAAACAAAGACTCTGGGCGATTTCTATATTTTTCAGTTTTGGCAAAACTGTGAACACTTTGCTATGTAGTATGTAACTGCATAGTTTGATCGGATTCGACCGATTTCTGCGTGTTTTGCACAGAACCTTATTATAACGTATTATCCGAGTAAAGTGAGGGAAGAGAATATACCAGTCCGCTTGTTGTATAAGACGACTAAAGGGATAGGATTTGTATGGACATATATGCGGGTCCTATAAACAAGATTTTCTTTCTTAACTACTGACTACACTTTTCCTGGAAACGCTTAAGGTCCACATTAAATATATCACCAAGGTAGCAGCTATGGACGACTACAGGATGCCAAAGATTATGCTGCGTTGTTGTATTGCAAACAATTGTGGATTCTATGCAGATTTGCAGAAACTGGCGAGTAAAACCGGCGTCCATTTAAACTGGAATGGTAATAGTGATGAATGTAATTTGCTCCAAAAACTGTTGTTAGAGGTTAGACAGTCGGAATTGCGAACAACCAAGGAAGAAGCAAGAGCGTCGCAACATCGAGAAATTTATGTAACGCTAAACCACGATCTTCAGCAGAATACCTATTTCATGAATTCAAATAGTGTTAATAAAATCTCAAACATATTTAAAGCTAGAGGAGAGTTGTTGCCCTTAAATTATGTCCCACATCGAAATGACTTGCCTATAATATGCGATATATGCAACATGAATACCAGAGAAGACACTCGGCATTTTATAGGAATCTGTCCAGTCCTAAGAGAAACTAGAAGAACATGCTTTGGGAAGGATTACTTGGATGAAACAGAAGTAGAAGACTTGTTAAATGGATCCAACTGGGACACACTCAACGAATATTGTAACATAGCGCTTAAATATCGGTATCGAATACGAAATGAATACATGTAAACAAATCTAATAATCCATTCAATATAAAAAGCTGCAGCATATAATGTAAAATAATTAAAACCTAATAACCAAAGAAATATTTAATAATTGGAAATAATATTTATAAATAAAATATAACGATATTAAAATAATATTAAATTATATCAGCATAAATATATTGAAATAAATTTTAAAATGTTCTTAATCTAGTAAAATGCAAACAAGAAAATGTAGTATCAAAATATTGTCAATCCTGGCAGACGGCTTTACTATAGCCACGCCATAACCGTTTTTTTTTCTTGCAAACTACAGAATACACTGTACAACATAGTATGTATGGAATATTGAATTTTAATAAAACGTTTATCTATCTATCTATCTTAACTACTTTCTAATTTAAATGCATTAAAATTCCATTTCTTTATATGAGTACATATATTTGTTACGATTGCTACAAATAAAAAAACTTAAATCTAACGACAATCTCCCCTTGAACTCCTCTCCATGGATCAACAGGGACGGCTGTGGCAATGGCAACAAAGAATGGCTCAGCCACTGGAAAGGTTTCACTTTCGATCTCCTTAATCTCCATGGCGCTTAAAAACTTCAAGCTCTTCACGGTTTTTGGTACAATACGCGAAGTATGAATTTCAATACTTCCGGCACGGAAGTCCACTTGTCGCCGATTTCAGTGTCGAAATACACTTTATCGATTACTTCAAGATCTTTTGAGTCCTCGGAAACGACAACGATGGCCGCAAAAGCGCTAGCTACGTTTCATTTTGCGCAGCACCGGAAATATTCTTCTCTGGAGTGTTTGATATCAACACTACCAACTCAACTTTTGTACATTTCTAAAGATTTGTTAAACGATGATAAACACGTAAAGTCACTAAAATAAAAACTACGCTAGTTACAAACTACAAGAAATTGCACAAATTACACGGAAAATTAGAACTGTCAAAAAATAAATTAAATATTCGAACATGATGCGCAACTTTTCACGAACAATATACATATGTAGATTCTTGCTCCGCAACTGCTCATAAACAACATGGGAACGTGTATAGCAACCAGTGTTGCCAACTGGAAATTTAGAAAACGGCTAAATTTAGCCGGAAAACCGGCTACATTTTTTTCAAAAACGGCTAAAAATCCGGCTAAATAAATTTCAGCGGGAAAAATGGCCAAAAAACCGGATAAATTTTACAAAACAGTCACATTACGAAAAATATAGTAAAAAGCCGATTTTAAAAATGTTATTTCTTTTCTGGAGTACTACCCGTAAACTAGGCTTTAGGTAGATTTCTTAGATTTATTACATATATGCTCCACTCGCTGGCATTACAGTCAAAATTTACTTTGTTCGGAGTTAGATAGCTCAACTAGTCAAAATTTACTTTGTTCGGAGTTAGATAGCTCAACTAGTCAAAATTGTTGTAAACAGGTACAATTTCTCGGTCAAGTCCATAACCACATTAGGTTCGACATTCGTAAAATGCGTAACTATGGGAAAGGTTAACCGCATTTATGTATGGACATCTTACCATCATCGCACCTGACCAATCTTATATTTTGATTAAAATTTAACCATTTTAGGCCCAAGACACATATCCAAATCATCATGATGATGAAAGTTCGAAATTGGAGTGACACATATGCTTTCGTCATTAGAATTGGTCATTTACTTTTGACGTTTGTGTAAATGGTGAAAATGTACCTCACAATTGCGATATTTTGATGAATATTCAATTCAATAATTTGAAGACACACTTTTTTCTTAAAGAATTTGAATAGAAATATGGAAAGATTGATATCATATTTAATATTGTTCTTAAATTTTACAACAGTCATTATTGAGCAAATGATGGTCCAAATTCGTAATTTGGAACTCGTGCTAATGATGATAAATTTGCGTCATTTGAAAATATGTGTGTCAAGCTTGTTATTCCTTTTCGTATTTGAGCCCTCCAAATTTTATTTTCTTTTCCATAGTTACGAAATTGATGTTCCATTGTTGATGTTCCCCAATTACGAATTTGATGCTCCAAAGATACGAAATTGTTGTTTCAAAATTATGAGCTTGGCCGGGAAATGGTATAGATTTTTTATAAATTTGTTGCAACAAACCCAGCAACTAATTGTAATGCATCTACGAAAATTTGTAGTTTCTATGAATTGTCAGACGTTGTGCAAGTAGCTTGCCAAGTAAACTACAAAAATTAGATTTAAGTGAGTATATATTTCGGGGGCAACTTACCCCCTTCTTCAGCACTTAGCTTTTGTGCTGAAGAAGGGGCTTAGTTTCCCCCGAAATATATACACACTTAAATTTAATTTTTGTAGTTTACTGGGCGAGCTACTTACACAACGTTAGTGTTGAACACTACAAAGTTCCGGCGATATTATCAATATCTATGAATCACGCTTAAAGGTTTCCACTTGTACTTCATCTGGCATGATTACGTTATCTGTGGTAAAGAATTGACACTTTGAAAAATGGAAAAATGTTCAGGTACCCCCATGCTCCAAGAATTGCTCAGCAAAGAATTTTATCTAAGAAACTGTCTTCCATTTTGCAAATTATTCAGCATATTGGTGGTGGTTACATGCTAAGACTAGGTACTAATATCGCCAGTTTACTTGAGACCTATTACCCTAAATTTATTGAAAAAAAAGGGAAGTCTCTGCGGCAAATTTTTCCCAGGAGACATAAATGCCAGTTTTCCTCTAGGTGGACATATTAGGTGCTTACCCTAATACACGATAATAAGTGTATGTAGAAATAATTTCACGGCGATTAATTATATTGTTTTTGAATATTGAAAAATTGATTCAAGTTTCAAAGTAAAAAAAATCATAAGATATTGTTAGCCGGAAAAACGGCCGAAGAAAATCAATTCCGGCTAAAAATCCGGCCGGCCGGAATTAGAAATTTCTTCCGGCTAAACAGCACGGTTTCCGGCTAAATTTGGCCGGAAAACGGCTAAATTGGCAACACTGATAGCAACTGTTCAGAAAAAGTTCAGTAAAATGTTGCGCAACTGTTCGCAGACAATATTTTGAACTTTTTTGCAACTGTTCATCAACAAATGTTTACAATGGAGACGAGGCTTTAATCCTTATAATGATTCAGAAAGGAGGCTTTTTAGAATCAAGGGATCTAATACAGATTAGTCCAATCCAAAAAAAGTAAAACTCAAATTAGATTTAGGAATTGGGAGGGTTTTATATGGACTTCGCGAAATAATGATAATTCCGAAGGCTGGTTTGGAATCATGTTTATATAATTACTAGAGGGTTAATTCATATGGAGAAATATGAGATTCGTGAAATTACGCCCTATCCCGTTTTAGTGGTACCCTAATAATGCATAATGTCACGTACTAATTTTTTTTTTAATTTTACCCTGTACTCATAAGTTTGTATATGGTATATGTATATTGGCTTTGTTACGGCAATATTATGCAACACCTCAAAGGAGCCACCGGAGTTATGGCAAAGTAGATACAGGGTGTCCGGAAACTGCCGCATAAACGCATCAGATTGTGATTGATGCAATTTCCAGCAAACAAGTTGTACGGAACATACCCCCAATTCTTAACGCTTTAGCTGCCATAGACATTTGAAGATTTTTGAGAAAAACATTTTCTTGCACGACGTAAACCTCAATATCTCCAAAGCTAGCTAAAATAGCGAAATAAGATGATTATAACATCCAACAAATTTACTTAAAAAATAAAACCAACCACACTAAAATCGGATAAGAGGTTTGGTTTTTACAGAGCTTCAAAGTTAAATTTTTGCGATTTGACCCAAAAACGAATGATTTTTTTTTTTCATCTCAATTTTCTCCAACTTCTGCCAAGGTGAGGTGCTTGTACGATTCTTTTAAAAATTGGCGCATAGTCTTACAATCATATCATTCTTACATCATTTCAGTGTAGCTCCATTATTTCCTTCAGTTTTAATGCCTTAAGTGCAAGAAACTAGGTTTATTTTTGGCTCGATTTTGACATAATTTCAATAAATGTTACCAAGTTGCAGAACGTTAGCGGCAGTTTGAATTAAATTGAACTGAATTCGAGCTAAAGTTAACCCTAGTTTCTATACTTAGCGTATCAAAACTGTTAGAAATAATGAAACTAGAATGAAATGATGTAAGAAAGAAAATATCGTAAGAACTAGGGGGCTTCGCCCCCTAGTCGCTACGCTCGCCAACCCCCGGGGCCGAGGCTAATTTCGGGCGCGGCTGAAATTTGGATACCCTTCGCTTGGGCTAAAAGTTTTTTCGGGCGTACCTACGACTTGTATTTAATCCCCCTCCTCATTCTTTTTCTTCCGTCTTGACAAAAGTTTTGGGCTTGGTAGAAATAAGTGGGCAAATAAAAATATTTATTCGGAAAATTTTATTGGGGTTGCCGGAGCATGACTCCCCAGTAAGATTCCATTCGTTTTGAACTTTTTAGCTGCTTTGATAAAGACACATTAATTCAAGGTTTTGTGAAATTGGTGTAAAAAAATGTTTCTTAGAAGAACCATTATGGGGAGTTTGGTTTGTATGGCAGCCCCATGACCCCATGGTCCGATTTGATTCAATCTTACATATCGCTTTGTATCATTAATAGAAATACATTTGTGTGAAATTTGGTTGATTTTGGTGCACAAATGAAAAATGTTTTCTTAGAAGAACCTAATTTGGGGGGTTGGATTTGTATGGCAGCTTCATGACCCCATGATCTGATTCAATCCATTCTTACATATGTTTTGTGTCAACAATAGAAATACATTTGTGTGAAATTTGGTTGAAATTGGTGCACAAATAAAAAAGTTTTTCTTAGAAGAACCTAATTTGGGGGGTTAAGTTTGTATGGCAGCCCCATGACCCCATGGTCCGATTTGATCCATTCTAGCATATATTTTAGAAACACATTTGTGTGAAATTTGGTTGAAATTGGTACACAAATAAAAAAGTTTTTCTTGGAAGAACTCAAATTGGGGGGGGGGGCTAGGTTTGTGTGGCAGCCCCATGACCCAGTGATCCAATTTGGGTGAATCAAACATACGGGAATGGTCCCACAATACGTTTTCTTTTATTTTTGCATTTCCAGTTGTTTCGATAAAGATATATGATTACAAGGTTTTCTGCAACAGGTGCAAAAAGGATGTTTCTTAAAAGAACCCAATTGGTTGAAACATACATACAAACTGCCTGCAATAAAACGAAGCATGTGTGCAAAATTTCAGCTCGATAGCTTTTAAATGGGCCGAGTAAACGCGTAGCAACAGACGGACATCGCCCAATCGACTCAGCTCGTCATGCTGATCATACATATAAGATATTTTATATGGCCAGAGATGCTTCCTTCAATCCGTTACAAACTTCATGACAAAGTCAATATACCCTTTATTCTACGAGTGAAGGGTATAATGACTCGATCGTTTGAAATTTATACAGATCTTCTGAAATACGACGCGACGGACTTAAACATGCAAAAATGTCAAAATAAAGTTTTAGGGCCAATATTAAGCCGATAGTCTGTAACGGTAAATTGAGTTTACTAGCTGCAAATTTGGCATAAGTAGGCGCATTGCGTTAGCTTTCGAGTAACATGATAAAAGTATGGACATTGTTATGCAATTTCTAAAAAGTACATGTTAAGGCTTGGATAGACCTCGGACGAAAGTGAACATGCATTTTTTCGCTGCAATTTTTTCAGTGAAAAAGTAAATATTTACTGTCATGGAATATGTCGAAAACGCTTAAAACTAAAATCCGAAAATAGTTTCTGCCATTTTATGTATTAATTTACGATTCGCCGATTTTCGTGATAAAGTTATATTGGAAATTATTCAATTTCTCCGGGAATAGATACACAGGACATTAATACACAAAATAGCGTAAAATATTTTGATTTCAGAAAAAAGGGAAATCTAGAAATGGAACTTTTTCTTTATACATACATATGTATGTTATACAGTTTTATTTTGGGAGTAAACAATTGACATTTATTTAATAATTCATTCGCATAGTTAACTATTAACGAAAACCCCTGTTACAAACTTGCATTCCATGGCCAATGCCGAGAGTGCAGTCATTAAGGGGTGAGCAGTGCCAGTGAAACCAGGACGCGTAATGTTCAACAAAATCTATTCGTAACCGGTACTTAATCTGTGAGATCGTCAACCTTGGAATATTTTTCGGTATTCCGATTCGGGCACTCCTTTTAAATAGAAGCCCGTACTTTGGTATGCATGTGGGAAGATCATTATTGTTCCTTGTTTATTGCGCATGAAACACTTTCCACTCCAAAGTCTTTCCGGCATAGCCGTTGAGAGTACTACTAACATTTTATCCAAACTTATAATCCGAATTTCGAACTAGCTAAACTTCCAAAATAAATAATTCGAAAAATTCTTTTATTTTCAGATCTCAATCCAACGAAAGGCAGTTTCTAAAAGATTTTATAAGCGGAGCCCCAGGATCATCTGGTGCACGTTTGGCAGCATGGCTTCAACCAGAACCACGTCTCGATCCAAACAAGTAATCAAAAATATTTTATTAATATGTCAATATTGTATAAAATTTATTTCTTTATTAGATGCGAACTAAATGCTATACCGGAACCTATCCGATACGGTTGGCCAACACAATTAACTGTAACGATTCGTGACCAATATGGCGACATAGTTATTGTTCCCGAATTAAAGGTACGTCTACTGTAGTTATGAAATTGTAAAAATTTGACATAATCTGATTAATGACATTTTCAGGTTGAAATTAAAGCGATTCCTGCAGGAGCTGTTGTTAATGGCGGGCGGAAAGTAAAACGCATGTCTTGCGTTGAACCATATTCCATAGCCGGAGTTTCTGCTCCACCGAGAGTTAGCTACGAACCTACTTTCAAGGAGAAAATGTGCTTTAAAGCTATCACTTTTATGAAGGTAATATTGATTGGCTCTAGTCACAAGTTTATTAAAAATTTAACGAAATGCATTATAATTGATATTTTATCCAGGCGTATGGGCAATATTCTTTTGAAGAGCTGCGCTACTTCAATCCGGTTCAAACTCGCATCGCTGAAACACTTCAAGCCCAAGATATGGAAGATGGAACTTTTGGCGTGGCATGGATACCAAGTTCTGTGGGCGGATATTGCCTCACTGTGTGTATAGACGGCATCGCTCTTGAAGAAATCTATCGGGTCGAGGTGAAAGAAGGTGGGGTTCCTCCTCCATCGCAAAAGTCATCGGCCAAGAAACCACAGCCACCAAGCAAACTACGAAAATTCATTGCTAAAAATTCAGCAGGACTGAGAATTCGATCGCATCCAACGTTGCAATCAGAACAAATCGGAATAGTGAAAATGAACGGTGTTATATCGTTCATAGATGAAGTACGTATGGGTTTTAATATGCTCAGCATTTCATTATGAATCGTATTTTCAGATTGAGAATGACGATGGTGTATGGGTTCGACTATCAACCGAATCGATTAGACAACACTGTACAGCCGGCTGGTATCCAACCGAGGCATGGTGCTTGCAATATAACCAACATCTAGGCAAGACTCTGCTGCACCCAATAGTGGAGCATTCAACATGTAAAACAGCAACATCAAAGTCAAAGCAAAAGAGGTACCCCTCTAGCATTGTGGATAATTCAATGTTCAATTTTGTTCATCCTGCACTTAGCTTATCCGAAAATACGGATGGCAGTCCACCGGTTGAACCACAATTAAAGGTAAAAACAGCATCCCCTAAAAAGGGATTTGACTTTTCTGCTACTACTAAGGTATTTTTTCCAATACATAGTTGTTTTGTAAAACATTTGCGCACGCAGTATTATATAACTATTGTTCTCAGTTTACTCCTCCATTGTCCTCTGATTCCGGCCAATCATCCAACACAAACCCGTTTGTGTTCACTTCGACAACCAATACGAAACAATCGGACGAAAGACAATCCGCTGATAAAGTTGCCGAATATAACTTGGAACGTAGCAATGATTCGTTTAATCAAATGTTTGACACACAATCGTCTGAAGAAGGTTCTCGGATGGCACAAGATACTTCAAACCAAGCCCCAGGCTCGAGTCAATCCAATATCGGTTCGGCTTTTGCCGGAGTTGTAGGGGGTGGTGCGATTAAATTGCAAGCATTACAGAAATGGTTCAAGGGTGATTGTGTGGAGAATAAGGATACGGTTCGAAAGCGAAGGTAGGTCAAATATAAATCATGATTAACTCGTGTTTTGAACGGAAAAATTTTATTTTTTAGTGATATGTCCGATATTGCACCAGTTTCTGTCCGAGATCTAGTACGAGCAATTGGAGCACAGGAAACTAAAAGTAATGGAAACAGTGGAACACCACCACCTGCTAGTAGAAGTTCGAGTCCAGTTTTCATTCCGCCAAGTGAGTATAGAAGCTTGTATAAGCTGCTTATCTTTCAAATTACTTTTTAATTTCTTTTTCTAAGCCAAACCTCTGGACGGTGCAGCTTCTGTGTACAGCAGTAGCTCCAAATCTGTGGAGGTATCGGATACTTCGGCGCTTGCCAGTTCACTGACAAGAGACTTAAGCCAATCGCCAAGTCAGTGCAGCATAAAAGAGGTAGTTTTTACATTGAACTATTTTCGCTCAAGATCCAATAAAAAACCTTAATTCTGCAGGATATACCAAGCTCACCAAAGCAGCTCGATAGTAGTCACACTAGCCAATCGGATGGCAATTCAACAACAATTCGCGTCAGTGGTTTCTCGCTTGGTCCTAGCTGCTCAAATGTTGGTTCTCCAAAACACAGCCCTCGTAAGCTGCGCAGTAAACGAGCCATGTCTCCGGCTAACTATGGACCAAACAAAGATCCGAAATCAACAGATTCTCATCTTCCCGATCTGAATGTAAAAATCGAACAAGCCAACAATACAATGGTGACCAATGCATTTGATTCGCGAAGTTCCAGTGCCAGTACGGACAATATGAGTCCTCCAGTATGGCCAACAGCGAATACTGGTCAATTTTCACAAGCGAAAATGGCTAACATCAATGAAGAAAAATCATCGCGTCTCGGGCCAACAAAACGAGCTATGCCACCCTCACTTGCCGAAAGTCTCCGGGCCGTTTTTGCAGCATTTCTTTGGCATGAAGGTCTCGTACATGATGCTATGGCGTGTGCGTCATTTTTGAAATTTTATCCATCACTGCCGAAAGAAGGGGCTTTGGTGGTGACAAGACGTGATACTACTGAGGGTAAAGTGCAATTGTCACGTGAACAAAAAGCTCAACAAAGGCATTCAGTGGAGGTGGCAAGTGCTGGGAATTATTTGAACATACGTCCGTCGACATTGGAAACGCTGACTAAGTCGGGCAACTCGAGTATCAATAATAGACGATTCAGGAAGAATGCTGGAGAGGTAAGTAATAAAGAAGAATACATATTTGTTTCTCATCGTTATTTAGCCTACCGTTAGCACCACAGAATCATATGCCACCATTCCCGAGAAAAATGTTACGCATGTCAGTTGGTGTAACGAAAAGGGACCACATCAAGAGTAGCTACATCCGAGGCAGCTTGTCTATAGACCAACCAATCACCGAAAAGCTCGAAGACAGACAAATGGATTGGTATTGCCATGTTCAAAGGCCTGAGAACCCCGCAAAGGAAGCGATATCAATGGAAGTTCCACTTGATGGACCCAAGGCCAGAGGCAGACCGAAGAACACCTGGATGTGTCAAATGAAAAAGCAACAACAACGCATTGGTCTCGGCGATGACACGATCCAAGATAGAGCTGCCTGTAGAAATATGCTGAGATATTCCCGCCAAAACGGGCGATGTGCCTACACCGCAGGTCGAGCAACGCGAAACCATGGAGCGGTATAAAGAACGAGGCAAGGAAGAAGAAGAAGAAAATATTTTTTTCGCTAAAGTTGTCCTTATCAGGCATAGAAAGGTGAAAATTAGCGTCAGAACAACTATGTGTGATATTTTTTATGAAATCTGCGGTCGAAGAATTATTTGCCGTTCTACTTGCAAGCTATGACTGACTCGTGTCCAGTCACTTCGGTTCCGTGTGGATCCTAAGCAAACCCATCTAAGTAACGAGCCAGGAGGTACTTGCCGCCGCGATCTAGTATTGCAAGTGGGCTTGCCCTTGTGGTAATTAAATTTGAAAATTTATTTTGGCTGATATAGTGGTTAGTGCGCGCACCTCCGGTTTACAGGGTCATGGGTTCGAGACTCACCGTATTCATCGAATTCAGCTTATGGTGTTTTTCGAACTCACGACCCATGTGACGGACTATGATCTCACTCAAATGTTAAACGAGTACCAATTTATGCCACGCTCTGTGACAAACATCCATGGTCACGGTGGGATTCGAACCTTCGCTTCAGCAACTCAGAGATAGAGTTACATCTCTATCACTGAGGCACCGAATGCCTATTGCTGCCCGCTGTCGATGATTTAGTGTAGCTTCTTTCTGCCATGCCAGATTTCGAATCCCTTAGGTAAGGTTAGGTAAAGGGGCCGCCTGACTAGCGCCAGGCGCACTTAGACCCAAATTGGTCCATTGTGATACCACCGTAGTTCCTACGTTCCGTTCAAAACCAGCCAGTGCTAACAATGTATTTGCTAAGCAAAATAGGGCTCACATCTCGAAGATCATCTGTATCGTAGAAATACCTCGAACCCAGTGCACGCCTCCTTTTCTCGGATAAGGCCGAACATTCACATAGAAAGTGATGAACACTCTCTTCCTCCTCTTCATCATCACAACTTCTGCAGAAGTCGTTGTAAGGAATTCGGAGTCTCAAAAGTCAAAATGGAGATTTCTTCATCCAGTGAATGCACTCACCTTCAGAAACCCAACTCCGAGGCTCCAACACTAGTTGTTGATTTTCTTAACAACCTCCAACCACCTCGAGTCCAACACCTTAATGGGCCATGGTCTCCTGGGCATACCCATCCCCGAGGTACACTATTCGCTAAAGACTTCTCAATAGCAGGTGTGATCTTCCTTCAGCCCCCTATTGTTTAGGCCTCACGTAAAATATTCAGACGTGCATATCCCAGGTTCGTTGGACCTCTGACTACTCGTCTGCTTAAAGCAGACTTATAGCGCCGCTTTTCACATCCGGGCCGCTTGGATGGAGTTTACTAGTCAGCAATGCGATTCAAGCCGTGTGGTCATCAATCCACAAACTAGTTAGATATAGGCGCGTAGGCATTATCCACCAAGGCCATTCTTCCTAACTAGCCCCTTCGAGGCTCGGGTTATGCGAAGACGTCAGTTCCGAAGCACAAGGGCTTCGCCGGTATCTCTCTAGCTTCTTTTGGCTCGAGTCCTTGAGCTAGCCGCTTAAAATGTATAGCTTACATCCGGGGTCGGTGAGTTCTTTTTGAAAGGGATCCTGGAGTGTAAATTTTTCGGTCTTTCCGTTTTCGCTGAATAATGCTTCTTCTTCTTCTTTTAGCGGTGCAGAAAGGTGTGCAACCGCTGTGCATCTATGTGGATTCGAGTTATGGTTCGTCGATGCTTTCGTCCGTTATGTCAAGGGACAAAAACATAGCTGCTGCGATAGGGTTTTCCCACAGTGAGATAGGGGTTAAGTCAGTGGGCGCAGCTGGGCATTGAAACAAGTGACCCACATCGTGTGGAGCGCCAGCGCAGTTTGGACAGATGTTTTGAATGTCCGGGTTAATGCGAGAAAGGTACGAATTGAGGCGTGAACAAAAGCCCGACCGAAGTTGAGCTAATGTCACTCTGGTGGCTCTCGGGAGCCTAATCTCCTCAGGCGAAATGGGTGGAGGGCGCACTGAGAGGACTCTGTTCGCACCTAATCTCGCAATAGACCGACTCACTTCTGCAGTGTGAATCTCAGCGATGGCAGCTCGGTATGCATCATCGTCGTAAGGGTCCCTCTTGTATCCCTGGACCTCTCTCTCTAGGTCTCGCAAATCACGCCTGACATGTCGTGGTGGAGGAATTCGGTCCATGAGACTGTTGTTGGGATGATTCTCACGGTAGCAACCAGCAAGATATTGTTTGGACAGTAGGAGATTGTGGTCACGTATTGGCATCAATTTTGTCTCTTGATGTAAGTGATCCTGGGCAGACATCAAGAGGCAACCTGTGGCTGTGCGTAGAGCAGCATTTTGGCAGACCTGAATTTTGGTCCAGTTTGTATCACATAAACTATGTGACCAAACTGGGGCTGCATAATCAGCAACTGCTCGACCCACCGCTTTGTATGTGACTAGCATGGTTTCTTTATCCTTGCCCCAGGTGCTACCAGCTAGTGCTTTTAGGATTTTATTCCTACTGCGCATCTTTTCACAAACGGATGCTGCGTGATGAGCTGACGTCATCATGTTCTCTAAATGGAGCCCGAGAATTTTAGGATTTGCAACAGTAGGAATTGGATTGTTGCCAATACGTACATCAACCTCCCACCGACAATCCACCGACCAGGTGGTAAGAAATGTCGCAGAAGATTTAGACGCGGAGATGGTGAGGTTTCGGCTTTGGAAGAAAGCCTGTAATCGTCCGAGATAGCGATTAATTTGGAGGCGCATTTCATCCCCGGTGGCGAGTACGGTGCAATCGTCTGCGTAGGAAATCACCTCGATTCCTTCCGGTGGTGTAGGAAGGCCGGACATGTAGATGTTGAACAGAGTGGGGGAGAGTACCCCTCCCTGTGGAACACCTAATTTGATTTTCCTAAGCTTAGAACGTTTGCCACGAAACTCAGTGAAGGAATGCCGACCAGCTAGATAGTTTGCAATCCAACGGATCTCTTGAGCAGGGATATGCATATTCAGTAAGTTAGCGAGAAGCATCGAGTGATTGACATTGTCAAAAGCACTCGTTAGGTCAATTGCCACAAGAATCGTTCTGTGGCAAGGACGTCTGTGGTTTAGCCCATTACGGATGCGTGTAGTGATCGCATCGAGGGCTGTGGTGGTACTATGCATTTTCCTGTGCTGGTGAGGTTCTAGCTTAGCATGCTTAACAAGAGTGGGGTGAATAAGGGCCTCTAGCGTCTTTGCGACAGGTGAAAGTATTGTTATGGGTCGGTAGGATTCACCGAGACCAGCGCTTTTACCCGGTTTGAGACAGGGGACAATCCGTCCTGTTTTCCAGATTTCAGGGATGGCAAGCGTGGACATCGACAAGTTAAAGGCTGCCGTGAGATACTCAATGGCTGGAAGGTCGAGATGTTTCAACATGGCCATCGAAATGCCATCGGGTCCGAGGACCTTTGAATTTTTAGCATTCTCAATGACTTTTTTAACCTGGTCCGCAGTATACGATGGTATAGTGTCAACATTTCTACTGCGAATCCGTCTTCTAATTTTACGCTTTAAGCCATCGGACTTGGGATGTTCAATAAATTGCTTATTGAACAGGCTTGCGCACTGAAGGGGTTCGCTGGTGCTCTTATGGCCAAATTTGATGGCATTATTGCCCTTTCCTTTCCTAGGATTGGATAGGGCGCGGACAGTAGACCATAGTTTACTGACACCTTCATTGAGGTTGCAGTCATTTAGGTGCTCGTTCCATTTCGCCTTCCGATAGTCTTTTACTTTTCGGTTGATTTCAGAGTTAAGCTCCTGAATTCTGGGATCACCTGGGTGAGCGCGTCGGATGTTATCTCGTTCATCGGCTAATCTGGCGGCACTGGTAGGGAAATTAGGTCGAACTTTCGGGATACGTCCAGCAGGAATAAAACGTGCCGCTGCTTTGGCAATGACGTTCCTAATATTTCTTTCGGCCTTATGAACGTTAGTTGGTGTGGGTAGCTCGATGAACTTCGCCGACGAGTATGCTTTGAAACCCTCCCAATCGGCTTTCTTGTGATTGACAAACGTTCGCTTCTCAGACTTAGTCAGGTTTGCTGGTTTGTCAACTCTTATTATGATTGGGAGGTGATCAGACGAGAGAGCAGTGTGCGTCTCCCATCGAGTAGCACTGATTAGGCTGGCACTTACAATAGTTAAGTCAGGAGAGCTACTGCAAGTGCCTGTGACTCGAGTCGGCGAGTCTTCATTGAGTGGACAGAAATCTGAGGCGTCTAGAGATTCGGCAATAGCTATACCCCTGGCATCGTTGTTGAGGTCAGAATGCCAGAGCTCATGGTGCGCGTTAAAGTCACCAAGAATGATCCTGTGCTCTCCAGATAGGAGAGGACCAATATCGAAACGATAGCCAGAAGGGCAACTAGAGTGTGGTGGAACATATACATTAAAAATTTCGATATTAGTACTCCCTGATGAAACTGAGATGGCTTGCATTTCCGCCGTACCGTCGACATCTACATCTAATACACAGTAATGTACGGACTTGTGTATTAGGAAGGCAAGTCCACCTCCAGGGTGAGAATCATTCCTGGCGGCTGGTCTATCTTTGCGCAGTATAACGTAATTGCCATGGACGCTAAGAGACGAGTTCGAATGGAGCAAAGTCTCCTGGATAGCAGAAATCAGAATTCTGTTTACACTCATGAAGTGAGTGATCTCGGTGATTTTTTGGTGAATGCCGTTGCAGTTAAACTGCAATAAGGACAGTGGAGTGAAAACCGCTGGAGGAGGAGCAGGGGTTAAACTAGGCCTAGCATTCCTGATCATATTGTTTGGGGGTGCTGGGGGCTGAGGAGGAGGTGGAGGGCTAGGAGCAGCCCTTGGTCGCCCTGTATTTATGCATCCCGGTGCAACATATGCTGTGGAGTGCTGACCAACCCTTCTCAGGCCAGAACACCTGAGATGTACCCATTCCAAGCAACAATTACACTGCACTGACCTGGCATTCGTACCGATTCGTTGGCCGCAAACACTACAAAACCATACCTCTGGGCCTGGATTTGTTTCAATGCCGGCGCGAATTAATAAAATTGAGAGCAGCCGCGCCGAGATGTAATGCTCCCAATATGACGAAAAAAACACATAACTCGAATCCACACATATACACAGACAAACACAACCTTCCTGCATCGAACCTTCAGGGCTCTTGCCAGGGAGGTATATTGGAAACTTTTGGCCGTTTCCATGTAGAAAACGGGTGTAGTCCGCCCCGTAGAGGCAGTTTCCGTAGGACCACGCTGAATAATGCTCAACGACAGCCCCGGTATAGGCTCATCAATATTCGACAGGGACCGCGTTTCGATGGGTGGCCTTCTTACTGTCGTCCTGTGGCTGTTCAAACCAAGTAGCAGCAGTTGCTCGTTCTGAATTTTCTATTGTGGTGCTTCCCTAGGAAGTGGATTTCACCAATGCATATTGCTTTGTTTGCAATTTTTGGGTTATTTAATATTTGAATCCCACGAGTAGTTGAAGGAAAAGTGATCCACCGAAGTAAGTTTAGCGGCCGATATCCAAGGTGCATCGTTAGTGGTGATCATCTTCGCGCTCGGATCACCTTCCTCCGAAGGACACAGGAATCGAAAGAATAAGCGAAACCCGCTCAGCCTATGACACTCTTGAGTAACGATGGTTTTTTTAAACCTTATCTTAACTTGGCAATTTCTAGCGAAAAGATCTTCCTTGTTGTTGTACTAGCGATTCTGTTTTTTTTTTGTAATCAAACGGGCTTGGAACTCCAGACAAATTAATAATAATAACAAATTGCGGCAAACGAGTGTGTAGGATGCACCATGATATCATTGGCAATCTGAATGTTATTCAATTCAATTCAATATAATTTTATTTTACTCCCCCCTATATGAGCTTATCGCTTGTGTGGAGGAGGGAGGATATATATATATAAGTTTACAAAATTCTTAACAACAAATCCAAAATAAAAAAGAAAGAAACATTAATAATTAATAATACAGTCAAAAAATCAAAATAAAAATGGAAATTATAAAACGTAATCTCCAGATAAACGGGAGCTAAGACGACAAATTGTTGACTTTTTCTATAGGTAGTTACAACTCCTCTTATCCTTCACTTTACACAGCGGAGTACCTATTATTTGTTCACAATTTACATTTATATCATGAAAACATCACTAGTAAAATCGACTTTTCTATTTTCTCTTATTCATAACAGAACGATAACACCGATAAACCCAAACTTCAAACATTACCAGAAGTTGTTGCTGTTCTGCCGCCAGCCCTTCGCTGCCTCGTATATTTATGGGAACAACTATGTAACAATTGCATACAAATTGTCCAATCTAATACAATAGATCAGCAGAAACCGTGAGTATTACATAATTCCTTTTGAAAGCATTAAATATCTATGGGTTGGACCTTTTTTAGATCATCACCGCGGTTGGTTGCTTCTAATAAAGACAAATCGGAAGTAGCAGATAAGGACGGCAAAAAGTCGAGGAAGAAGAAGAAAGGTGAAGACATATAATAATAACACAATGTGGTAAATATCTGAACTGAATTTAATGATATTTTCCCCAGATGATGGAACATGGTGCGAACTATGCGAAATATTCTTACCCATTCCTGTAACGTATCACATGAGAATTGTCCATCCTGGTTGCGGTAAATCTGCTAAAGGTAGTTCTGTTTAATTTCATAGCTATTATAACTGTAATGTAATATGTGAAAAAAATCTTTACTATTTAGGCAAAGGATACAACTCAGTCGGCATTTTCTGCGAGGGATGGGCTGGAAATTGTGGTGAAGGTGGAAAGGGAGCTTCAAGTTGGTTCCTAATGTGCGATGCGTGTCGGGAGAAGTAAGTAGCCAAATGAATCATAGTTGACTAAATGATGACTTCTAACCATCACTTTCTTCATAGATATATGGCACTTGGCAAAAACACCAACATCGACCATTCTACTTCTCCGGCTGACTTGAATTTGTTCGGTATCAAAGCGACCAGTTTGATAGCAAACTCCGAGGTTTATACAACAATGCGTGATAATGCGATCTTTCTGCTGGAACTTTCATCGAGTACATCCAGTTTACTAACTAACCAGAAGCGGTCGCCACAACAAATGCCGGTCGTAACCGAGGATCAGCTTAACATGTTTACGGATATGAATCGGCCATCGACTAGTCGAGGTGATTCTGTTCCGAATTCAAATCGGAATAGTCGTGTCGGGTTGAAAATTAATGGAAAGTTTAATGGATGTAAGTGCAGAAATTTATAATAAATTGAGGAAAGCAATTTCATGTGATTATTCCCAATTAAAAATTTCGTAAATTCTGTTCTAGTTTCGTCGACACCCAACCGTAAAAGTTCATGTTTTCCTTCGTGTATATCACCCGAGTTGATGTGGCAAGCTCCTGATGCTTTTTCATGTCTTGAATCACTCGGTGCTTCAATGAACGATGACCTGCCATATGAAATATTTGGATTGAATTCTGCTGAAAATTGTTTTGACAGGGTAAGCTGCTTACCTATCGAAGAAAAATAATAATAAAAAATTGCACGTGAATATTCTCTACTCGCACAGCCTCTTTCGGAAATGTCTTTTGACTCATGTGACCCTAACAATTCGGATTTGATGACTCAATCGGCCACTCACGGCACCAATACTCTGTCACGATTCCATCGAAGCTTCTCAATGGGACAAGGGTGGTCGGGACAACAGAGTCTCGGCGGTAAAGGTTATTTTCAGCAATTCGACGATCAGCAGCAATTCAAAGTGATTTTAAGACGTCGCAATAATTCATCAAGCGATAGTGGTATGGCTTAAGATTTCTTCCCGTTTAAAGTCAGATTTAGTTATTCTTACTTGATTTTTAGATTGCTCACTATTGCTATGCTATCCGTCGGAAAACCTCCGCAAACTCGTCCCAGAAAACATACTTAGTACTTCATGTATTGTCCAACCTTCAGCGGCTCGAGTTCCAACAGCTGCGGAAAGTAAGTCGAGCGATAAAAACCAACAGGATGGTGATGCGCCTACGTTAACTCAAAAAGACTCGCGGGACAACATTTTCAATGATACTCTACAAAAATCCAACGATATTCTTCAAACATCATCGACCGAAGTGCTAAAGTCTAAAGACAGTGGAATTAGTCGCGAGATTGAAATCAATGCCAATTCGTTGCTGTCTCGTCCGGCAATGGCGTTCATAACACAACAACACGATTTGGAAAAATTAAGATATTACATGAAGAGGACACTGCGAATAGCAACTTGCCGAATTTATTCGATGCAAGCTTTGAATTGGCTTATACGGTCTGTAACGCAACCGGTGTGCTTGCACGATTTAATGTGGTGGTTTGTTGCGTCGTTGAATTTATCGAACATTGAAGATGGTTCGAAATTGGATGAAATTGTAAGTAATTGGAGAAAAGGCAGTTTTTTGTTTGCGAATTCAATTTACTGTTTCAATATTTCAGGAACTTGCTTTAGAGCATCCTGTGTCTACCACACAAATGAGTGGACGTATTTCTCAAGTTTTGACACAAAGTTTGCATACATTTTTGCAATCCGTTGCAGATTTAACATTGCTTTTGCCATCAGGATCTTCTTTGCAACGTATTGCAATTGAATGCTTCGGAATCAGGTTTCGACAAGCCGATCATCAGTTTTTGCATAGGTGAGATTATGTTTCCCGTTTAAATTGTTGTCGTTGCAGCACGCTAAACGTTAGTTGCGTCATCATTTCTTGGCCATTCAAAACATAGGACACAGGACATCCTGTTTTTACTTGTTTCCATTTATTTTTTTTCTATTCAAAAGCTCTCATGTCTTTGGAAATATTTCTAAAATACTGTCTAAATCCGATGAGCAAAATGAAGCGATGTTGGTATCATCATCATTGGCAATGGCTGAATCCAATGCTCATGGCATTGAACATAATTTTAACAATCAGATGGGACAATGCAGTGCAAAACTGTGTACTTTCGTGGAATTGAATGGAATGTTTGAGGTATGCGACTTCGTAAACAGAACCCCTTTATTTTCGTCCAATTTGTTATGAATCGTTTTATTTTGCAGATAACCGTCTCGTCAAGACAGGCCATGGCCGATTCACTGATCGACAATTCCACGGAAACATTTTGGGAAAGCGATGAAGAAGATCGAAATAAATGTAAAATTATCGAGATATCTATGAACAAATTGAATTATATTTGCAAATTCATTTTCGTGCACATTGATAATAGTCGCGATGTTCAGGTATGTAGTTGCTGGTAAAATCTTCACAACTTTTTGAATAGCGAACTTTGATTCGATTTCTAGAATAAAGTTCTGAATGTGGTGTTTTTCGCTGGTCAATCCCTGGGTGATACAAATTTGATAAAGACAGTTGACATTGATTCCAAAGCATGTACATGGATATCTGCGAAAGTACCAGGTATGTTCATAATCTTCTTCTATATTTAATTGAAGGGTTTTTTTTTCGCATGATATAACTTGAAATTGAAATGAAGCACGGAGAAACGACCTTAAAGCGCACGAAATCAGATTCATTAGAGGTTTTGCCATTTATGATTGATGACGATCTTTGAAAAGTGGCCACGAGAGGGCTTTTGAGAATATTCCGCTATTTAGAAGCTTTTTTACGCATGGTTTTATGTGTTAACATTTTATATTACATTTACTCCAAAGTTCAGCAAAAAAAATTGTGTATACACCGCACACTGTTCACTGCAATATTGTAGCAATCATTCGAAAATTTAACCCTAAATAACGGCATGTACGCGCAAGCGGTTGCAGAACCTGTCCAAAATGTTGATCTAACATAAATTCCAGAGCTTTCTCTTTCTAATGATTCTAATTTTTTCGATGCTCCATTTGAAATAAATCGTTCATTGTAAAATGGACGTTAGTACAAATTTTTCGAAATTAAGTAATTTTTCTTGAAAATACTAACGGCTTTTTTAGAGGTTAAAACACATTGTCCGCCTCTGATTTTCAGAGGACAATTTTTTTCGACCCTTGCTAATTAGGACCCAGCCCAACGGTTTGCAGCCACAGACTAATGGTTGCAATCGCCCTTGCGTATATTTTGAAAGCTCTACATGATATTCCACAGAAATACCAGAAACCATGCTGCAGGTTTTCCCTGCAGTCATCGTGTAGTCTTTGTGCCCTTATCAGTATCATAACTTAAAACGCGGTGTGAGAAGTAGCTCCTAATTATCGCGGCGAGTTATTCGGGCACATTCATCTTTTTTAGATCGGCACTCCCCGTTCGCGGAATAAAATGTGTTTTTGACGTCTAGGATCACTACAGCACAACATGTGCTCTTTCGTAATTAGTCCGTCGCTAATGTAAACCATCGAGATGGCGTCTTTAGTAGATGGTCTTGACCACCTCACTCTCTTTCCATTTACCTCTAGTTGGGAATCTGACATCAAAGTTCTTCCCAAAGCTTAGTTTGGGCACTTTCAGATCCGTTACAGCGTTGCGTATGTCTTGTGGTAGCTGGTTTAGAATATTGCTGTGGCCGTATGGCCTAGCACTCCAGCAGCTTAACGCTTTGAGTCTGACTGCACTACATGCTGCCAGTTGGTTGATAAACAGATCGATGGGTAAAAGATGCAAGATGATATTCAGCGCATCCCTCGGGCATGTTCGCATGCCCCCTGTGATGCTAAGGCAAGCCGATCTCTGCACTCTACCGAGTTTTGTTACATTATAGCCTTTACTGATCGCTGGCCACCAGACGAGTGACCCATATGTTAGGATAGGTCGTACCACCGCCGTGTACACCCAGAGTACCATGTTGAATATGGCTTCTTCTTCTTCTTTATGGCTTGAAATTCGCAATTATTTTCTGATCCATAGGTTGAATCAGGGAAGTTGTGTTGAGCGGTAATGGGGTAACTGGGCACATTATCTATTATTAATAATGCCTTAAATCATATGTTCGCCTTGGCGCAAAAGTTCTCAATCTCTGGGACTGCACACTTTGTGAACCATTCCCTGAACATAGTTGCAGTCAGCCAGGCTTTTCGGTTCCTTTTCTAATGAACAGGAAGAGGTGCTTTGCAAACACCTCTTAGCACTCTCGAAGTTTTAGACGTATGAAATAATAGCGATTTGAATTTCAAATCGCCATTGACATTACCACCGAGGAGCAAAGTGAGACGAGCTTTGCTGATTCTCCCCTCAGAGCAATATTATGCAAACTGGTTCTGTTTTTAAATCGTTCGAACCAGCCGTTCGGGTTCTGTTTTGATGATTTCGAAGAAACTCTTAGCCTTGGACTTAATAAGAGATTTTCTTCCGATTTCGCTCTTGTATCCATAGATTTAAAAGGGACTCGATTTGTACCATGACTCGGCGGCTGCATCTTGATATATTCTTTGTGCCGCAAGCTAAATTCCTTGCATTTTCGCGGACTTGTTCGGCATCTCTGCTAACAATGGTGCGTTGTAGGCGGCAATTCTAATTTTAGTACAAAAACAACAATAAATATTGAAAATTGATGCTTTAGTGCCTAAATTCTGTCTTGTACTGGAGCCAATAAAACGGGGCTAATAGTTCACAGAAAACGTTAGGGTTTATTGATGCAATTCAGGAAAACACATCCAAGACCAAATAATCAAACGTTGCGAAAGCACATGATTCAGCAAGATAATAATTTCAATGAATTTCCGACAGTAACGAACTCTCAGCTTTTTCATACCAAATCAGTGCGAGTTTTTGTCCTGTTAATTTAACTGTAAAAAAAATGAAAATGTTTGAAATTTGAAATAACTTACATGCTGTTTAGCTTAAAAGCGACAGCATACAGTTTTTCGCCAACTTATGCTTGAAATAGATCGAAAAGCAGCAAGACAGCAGACGAAAGAAGCACCATGCACTTTTAATGCGTGACGTCATTTTTCTCATCACACACCTCTTTCCTGCCGTATGACCTTTCGACATCGCCTTTAAGCAGTGCTTCAACGGGACACTTTGTGGTACATCAACAGGCGACACTCGTATTTGTATTTAAATTTATTGAATTTTAATTTGCCTCCATAGATATGTAAGTATTGAATCCTTGTCAATTATAAAGGACTTTTGTCCGTTTAAGGAAAATAAATAAATAAATAAATACAAAATACGATTTGGAAGAGTAGTATCAAGTACGACAACAACTACTTTGCTATCCATAAGATAATCCGGCCCTGCCATGACATGAAGTTTTATGTTTCCACCATATAACGTATTGGCATTCGCGACACCGTGCATTTAAGTCTCCCGGAATTATCAAGAGGATGTGTGTGTCTTCGCGTCGTGTCCATGCCAAGTCAATAACGAGACCGTTGTGTGCACCCTATACCCATATACAGACCCAAAATGCATGTAAATGCCGAAATTTTCAGTTTCCAGTTTTTGGTAGGGGAAGTAGGGGTAATGTTCCCTTTTCAATATTTCAATCGTTCTGGTCCTACCTACCCAGACAGATGGAATGTTGCATTAGAAAATACATCTGATGAGGTACCGAGACGCTAATTTCGCAAATGGAGTACTTGTAAGCGGAGTGGCTTCTGTTCATCATCAATTTTTTGAAAAATTTGTTGTACTTCGAATTTCTTATACAGGGTGGGCCAATTACAAGTTTGTTTTTAAAAATGCAATAAAATGAACAAAATTAAATTCTTTTCCATGTCTTATGGCTTCATTAGAAAGTAAGTAAGCTCCCATTAATGATGGAACACAATTTCATTCAAGTGGCTGCTCCGGCTGGCGTCGCAGTAGCGCATTCTGTCACACAAATTTTCCAAGACCCTGTTGATGGTTTCAGGCTGTAGATCACGGATTACTTGGATAACATTGGCCTTAAGTGCTTGAATTGTTTCTGGATTGTTGCCATAACATCGGTCCATCACGGTTCCCCACAAAAAAAAAGTCCAAAGGAGTCAAATCGCAGCTCCGAGGCGGCCAATTGACATCGCCAAGACGGCTGATAACACGATTTGGGAATTTGGTGCGTAAAAATTGATTGTGGCATGGCGCTCCATCCTGCATGAACCAGAGGTCGTCCAAATCCCTTTCTTCAATTTCAATAAAAGAAGTCGGAAACATGGCTCGGTAACGCCCACCGTTGACCAAAATGTTGTTACCAGCCTCATTTTGAAAAAAAAAATGGTCCAATGATGCCACCACTCCACAATCCGCACCAAACTGTCACTCTCTGTGGATGCATTGCTGAGTCAATTGGACCTTGTAAGCGAATAATCCGAGATCTTTGTGCAGAATTCTTCTCAGGCTAGTGCGTGAAATGTTCAACTGTTGAGATCGATGGCGTGTTGATGTTCGTGGATAGAGTCTCACACTCTGGGCTACAGCAGCCACATTTTCGTCTGGGCGCACCGTACGACGATGGGGACCGTGAGTGTTGTCCACTAGCATGCCAGTCTCACGAACTTTTTGCACAAACTTGCGTACGTGACGCTCGGTGCGTGCTTAATTTCGGCCAAAACTTCTTTTCAATACATGCACTGTTTGGGCTAGACTGCACTCACTTTGAAAATAAGTTTTCAATATATCCCAACGTTGTTCAAGCGTAAAGCGACTGATTTCGTTCTGCGGAGGTATGAGACTGACTTTCGATCCAGATTTAGAGCGAAAAACAGCTGTCAGTGTCAAACTAACCTTTGATCTAAAAACGAACTTGTAATTGGCCCACCCGTTACTTACTAACTCTCGATTTATCGACTCGAATTTCCAATCAATATTCCTCTACCATTTAAATCATTTATTTTTTCAGACGAATCTTTCACACATTTCCGCTTGGAATTTCGCGGGCCGGAAAACACTCTTCGAGTCCGACAAATAAAGCTCCTGGGCGTGCCCAGCAACATGGACGACTTACACCTGTGTCCAAAAATCAATCCAAAAGTCACGAATCCTGTTCAAATTCAACAAATGTATTGTGAGGCGGAAACGCTACGCGTTTTTCGCCTGATCACATCACAAGTTTTCGGAAAATTGATTTCAACTGCCGATACAATGCTCAGCGAGAATGCCAATCTCTTTACACATCCGTCCGTTATGGAGTGCAGCACAAACTCATTGTTGGCCGATTCGTTGGATTTGCGCGAGCATATGGTTGGAATATTGTTTAGCCGAAGCAAGCTTAGTCACTTGCAGAAGCAAGTTATCGTTCATATTGTGCATGCAATTAAGAAGGAAGCACAGCGTGCCAAAGAGGAATGGGAACTAGCCAATGCAACAGCATCGATGAAGGACGTCCATTTTGCTAATGATCAGAAAAGCGATTCGAGTAGTGATCGTTTTCGTCCGCCTGATACGTATTGTTTTGAGATGTTGAGTATGGTGAGTTATTCTTTCAAGGTTTACATAGTTTTGCGATCTCACGCCAGCTTCCCTTTAGGTCCTGGCATTATCTGGCAGTGCTGTTGGACGATCGTATCTTTCGCACCAGCATGGATTGCTAAAAGATCTCTTAAGTCTACTGCACACCGGCAGTGATCGTGTTCAACGACAAGTTACATCTCTTCTTCGTCGCATCTTACCCGAAATAACTCCCGAAAGTTTGGGCGATCTGTTAGCTGTGCAAAAAATGCCTCCAAACGATTTTAATATCGTGCATCAAAATGCTGCTGATTTCGATATGAATCGTCTGGGAATTCTCGATATTTTCCTTGCTGTAATAGCAAAATCTTTACAGCTTCAAGTAAAAGTCAAGACGACCACCAAAGCTAATTTGGATAAATCGCCGACATTTGTTAAACTCAGCAACTCCATCGATTTGTGCATACATTTACTGAAAGTGGAGAAGAAACCAAAGGAGGAAGGGGCTACCGAGGCCGCTCAGACTAGTGCATTTGAATCAACATCTCGTGAAAACAACGCAAATAACAATGGATTCGAGATAATCAGGAAGAAGCCAAAGGATACGGCAACTAAGAATTTGAATCAAAGATGGTTTATGAAAGGCGTGATATCAGTGAAACAAGCAGAAAGTATCATTGGCTTGATACGAGATATGACAAATGTAAGTTTATCCCAAATCACTGTTATGAGTAACTCCTAATGATTTTATTTCATTTTAGGGAAAACTGAACGAAAAATGGTCAGCTGTAACGAAAGCAGCTATTGCTGAAGCTATTCTGAATCTCACTCGACTCGATGAAATTTTCCGTTCGCCTGAGAATTGTGTCAAAACAGCGACATTATGGTTGGCACTGGCTAGTCTGTGTGTTCTCGATAGGGAGCATGTTGAAAAATTGTCATCGGGACAATGGTCGAAAGTGTCGGATACACGCCCACTTTGTTCCAATCATGATGATGGTGAGACCCCGGCCGTCATACAGTGTGAACATTGTGGCTCTCTATGCGGAGATTGTGATCGTTTTTTGCATTTGAATCGAAAGACTCGAAGTCATAGGAGAACGGTAAATATATTTTTTGTGGAGCTTGGCCTTATATGTTCAAGAGTTGCACGAATTTATTGATTACACATTACATAAATATAACTTTTAATTTAACTTCTTCTACAGGTCTGCAAGGAAGAAGAGGAAGCAATCCGAGTAGAACTGCATGAAAGTTGCGGTCGAACTAAACTTTTCTGGTTGTTAGCATTGGCCGATTCACGAACCCTGAAGAGCATGGTCGAATTCCGTGACGGAAGTAACACAGTCATCTCCGGACCCCAAGACACCGTAGGACGTTGTCGATTCTGCGGTGTTACTGGCAATTCCGGACTATTGGAAATCGGTAACGTATGTGCTGGAGCGCAATGTCAAGAGTACGCCCCGAACGCATGTTCAAAGATCAAATCGTGTGGCCACATTTGCGGTGGTGTGGCTGGTGAACAAAAATGTTTACCATGCTTGCAACAAACATGTCATGAACGTGAAAATCAGAACGCAGAAGCTTTGAAAGAGCCGAAATTGACACAAGATGCTGATGATGTTTGTACGATTTGTTTCGAGGCACTGTCCTATGCTCCTGCGATTCAGGTAAGAAATAATAATGTTTGGTGTATCAGAGAATGTATAATTAAAAATTCATTTTTTTGCTACTTTTTTCAGTTGTGCTGTGGACATGTATTCCACCATCATTGCTGCAAATCGGTTTTAGAAAACCGTTGGTGTGGACCACGTATTACGTTTAGATTCTCACAATGTCCTATTTGCGAGGTAAGTCTTGATAATTTTAATTAGTCAAATATGTCTGTAGGGTTCTTACAGCATAACTGACTTTCTCCCTCTTCTTTCGGATGGTCAGTCATATTAAGTCGAGTCATTTCCTTGCTGGAGAAAAGCTCAGCTCAGAGCTGGCGGCTTTATAAAATCAGAGTTTCGAATGGTAGTTAGAGAGAATAGTCCTCTACAAATGCCTATACGCCTGGCGGCTGTGGTGTTAGCCAAATCGACCAGCTAGAGTTGCAACTTATGAGTTCTGTTCATCTCATCAGGTGACTCTTGCATTGCATATCACATCGTCCGGAAAGATACGATTGAATGATAATGTCAGTGATCTAGTTTGTCCTCATTTCGGCGGCTGCTATCCCTACGGTGGTGCAACCGAGGGGACACATAAAGGCATATTGAACTCAGGTTCATACTGTCGAATTTAATGAAAAGCTTGTGAAGCAGTGATAATTCACATTGTGTTGATGTGATCGTCACAGAAAAGCAGCTAGCGATAGTCACTTATTTTTGTAATAGGCTACCGCCAAGCTCGGCAAAATAACGGATGTGGTTGCGCATTACCCAGATATTTAATCTTGGCAAGTTGCCACAATGCTTCTTAGTCTTCTTTTTGTCGATTCTGGTGGGAATTTTGAAAAATTACGGTATCAGTCTTTGAGTGTCTAAGGTGACCTCACTAGAAAACAGATTTCTTCGAGTCCTAAATTTATCTTGTTGTTGCGCATCAATTGTCATACAACAGTTTGGATTTTGATATAAGAATCAGACCTTTACACTGCTAGAAGTTCGTCGATTGTCGTCACAAAATCAATATGATCGTCCAAATGAAGAACCATGCAGTAAGCTTTCGCGGCAGGCATGGATGTTCAAGCTTAAGTAATCCACAAATGAACTGGAGTTAATGCTAAAAACCGAAAAACCCGAATCTATAGGAAAAAGGCCCAAATTAGCCAAAAACTACAAATTGCATGCACATTTTTGCGTCAATCCTGAAGTAGTGTGTGTGCTCGTTTCCACGCCTTCCATTAAATTAATTTCAAATTAAATTCTTCTTTTTTGGTTACAGTCCGATATTCAACATCCTTTGCTCAATGATATTTTGGAGCCTATCAACGCATTAAAAGCCGATGTAAAGCGAAAGGCAGTGATGAGGTATGTGGTCCAATTTTTTTCAGTAAAATTCAACCATTAACACCTACATTTATTTTCAGGCTCAAGTACGACGGAATTGCTCAGCCAGAGGATCACAAAGATCTTGCCGCTTATGCTATGACACGATATGCATACTACGTCTGCTTCAAATGCCAGAAGGTAACCTAGACATTGTAACCTCAGTAGATTGCATGAATGATATGTCCTTTTTACATTACAGGCATATTACGGCGGCGAAGCCCGTTGCGATGCCGAAATGGGCGAAGAGTTTGATCCGCAGGAACTAGTATGCGGTGGATGTAGTGATGTGGCACGTGCACAAATGTGTGCAAAACATGGCACTGATTTTCTTGAATACAAATGCCGTTATTGTTGCTCGGTGGCGGTATTCTTCTGTTTCGGCACGACTCATTTTTGCGATACGTGTCATGACGACTTTCAACGACTCACTAATATTCCGAAAAATAAATTGCCACAATGTCCGGCCGGACCGAAGGCCAAACAATTGCCCGGCGAAGAGTGTCCATTGCATATTGTCCATCCACCAACCGGAGAGGAGTTTGCTCTAGGATGTGGTATTTGTCGTAATGCTCAGACATTTTAGCAGTGGATCGGAGAGGATGTTTGAATCGATTGATAGATTGGAAATATGTGAAAGTTTTTTATTGACGAATAAGCAATTTGGAACCCCTAAAACTTAATGTATTATGCATCATATTTATATTCAATATTTATCATTCCGTAACTATTTATTACCAATGAATAAAAATTAAAAAAAAATAGCAGTTATGTATTATGCAATTATATCGTATTTTTATTTATATTCAATATAATATAATGTATTGGAATTAGCCAATCTTTAGCAGCCCTCCTTTTTAAGTAAAATCTCGTTCCTATATTCCCTCATTTAAACCTTAGATGTTCTGTATGTGTCAAATTAGAAAGTAGCAACACCAGACATTACAATTGTCAGCGCTAGCCTAATTAGTGAGACCTCCTGGGAAACACTTACTGGTCTTCCCTCTGATCACCTCCCAATCATAGTCAGAATTGACAAACCAGCTGACCTGACTAAGTCAGAGAAGCGAACTTTTGTCAATCACAAAAAAGCTGATTGGGAAGGTTTCACAACATTCACGTCATCGAAGTTCTTCGCGCTTCCCCCTCCCACCAATATACATAAGGCCGAACGGAACATTAGGAGCGTCATTGCCAAAGCTGCGGCACGGTTCATCCCTGCAGGGCGCATTCCAAAGGTTCGTCCAAACTTCCCAACAAGTGCCGCAAGGTTAGCTGATGAACGTGACAACATTAGGCGCGCTAACCCTGGTGACCCCAGAATTCGGGAGCTCAATATCCAAATACAGCGACAAGTTAAAGACTACAAGAAGGCCAAATGGAACGAGCACCTCAATGACTGTAACCTTAATGAAGGTGCCAGTAAGTTATGGTCCACTGTCCGTGCCCTTTCGAACCCCACAAAAGATAAGGGCAATATAGCCATAACCTTCGGCAAAAAAGAAACTAGCAATCCTCTTCAGTGTGCGAGCCAGTTCAATAAACAATTTATTGAACATCCCAAGTCAGATGGCCTCAAGCGCAAAATTAGAAGACGGATTCGCAGCCGAATTGTTGACTCCGTACCAATTTATACTCCGGACCAGGTTAAAACAGTCATTGAGAATGCAAAAAATTCTAAGGCCCTTGGACCTGATGGCATTTCAATGGCCATGCTCAAACATCTTGGTCTTCCTGCCATTGAGTATCTCACGGCAGTCTTTAACTTGTCAATGTCTACGCTCGCCATCCCCGACATCTGGAAACAAGGTCGTATAGTCCCATGCCTTAAACCAGGGAAAAGTGCCAAACTAGGAACTTCCTACAGACCGATTACGATCTTGTCACCTGTAGCAAAGACGCTGGAAGCCCTCATCCACCCCACACTCGTTTCACATGCAAAGCTAGATCCCCATCAGCACGGATTCAGACGCATGCATAGTACAACCACCGCTCTGGACGCGATCACTACACGTGTAAGAGACGGACTAAACCACAGTACACCTTGCCATAGAACCATCATGGTGGCGATTGACCTATCAAATGCGTTTGATAAGGTTAATCACTCCATGCTTCTGGCAAACCTCCTCAATATGCATGTTCCGACTCAAGAGATAAGATGGATTGCCAACTATCTAGCTGGTAGGCAATCCTTCACCGAGTTTCGAGGCAGTCGTTCCAAACTTAGAAAGATCAAATTAGGTGTTCCTCAATGTGGGGTTCTCTCTCCCACCTTGTTTAACATCTACATGGCTTGTCTCCCAACACCTCCGGAAGACATTGAAGTTATTTCTTATGCCGATGACTGCACTGTGCTCGCCACGGGAGCGGATAGGGATGTCATGCGTGAAGATGTCAATAGATATTTAGCGCGACTAGAAGCCTTTTTCCATAGCAGAAACCTAACCATCTCAGCGTCCAAATCGTCTGCGACCTTCCTTACCACCTGGTCAGGTGATTGTAAGTGGCCGGTTGGGGTACGTATTGGCAACAAACCAGTTCCTGCTGTTGCAAATCCCAAAAATTCTCGGGCTTCACTTTGAGAAAATGATGACTTCAGCTCATCACGCGGAAGCGGTATGTGAAAGATGCGCAGTAGGAACAAAATTCTTAAAGCACTGGCTGGTAGCACCTGGGGCAAAGATAAAGAGACTATGCTAACCACTTACAAGGCGGTGGGTCGAGCAGCGGCTGATTTTGCGGCGCCAGTTTGGTCGCAAGGTCACTGTAACACAAACTGGAACAAAATCCAAGTCTGCCAAAATGCTGCTCTACGCACAGCTATAGGATGCCTTCTGATGTCTGCCCAGGACCACCTACATCAGGAGACACATTTGATGCCAATACGTGACCACAATCGACTACTTACAAAACAATATTTAGTAGGTTGTTATCGAGAGGATCATCCTAATCGTAACCTCATGGACAAAATTCCCCCTCCACGCAACATCAAACGTGGCCCTCGTGACCTTGAGAGAGAAGTCCAGGGTTACAAAAGGGATCCTTTCGATGAAGATTCATACCGGGCTGCCATTGCAATGATTCACACTGAGGAAGTGAGTAGGTCTATTGCGAGTTTAGGTACGAACAGAGTCCTCTCAGCGCTCCCACCACCTATTTCGCCTGAGGAGATTAGGCTCCCGAGAGCCACTAGAGTGACTTTAGCCCAACTTCGGTCAGGCTTCTGCTCACGCCTCAATTCGTATCTATCTCGGATAGACCCAAATATACTAAACGTATGCCCTAACTGCGCTGGCACGCCACACGATGTAGCCCATTTGTTTCAATGCCCAGCTGCACCCATAAATCTCACCCCCCTCTCACTATGGGAAAACCCCATTGCAGCTGCCACGTTTTTGTCCCTGGAGATTGCGGACGAAAACGATGACGAACTATAAAACGAGTCCATATAGATACACAGCGGTTCACACCTTTCTGTACCGCTAAAAGAAGAAGAAGAAGATAGCTGTCTATAGAAATAGACCATTACCGTCAGAACGGGCGAAGTGCCTACACCGCAGGGCGAACAACGCAACGCCTTGGAGCGGTATAAAATTTTAGGCAAGGAAGAAGAAGAAACCTAAAGTGTTCTGGTACGTACGTATATTTATGATGTTATTACAATTGGTTGCAGTTGAAGTTTAAATTAGGTAAGTCATTGATAACCAGAAGGGTCTGCCTTTTTTATTATCAGCGATGATAAGAAGCTACTGAGTGATCTCTAAGGGCTTCAATGGTGCGTGTGTCGCTAAGCGATAAATGAGAGCGTTCGAAGATTGAAATAATCTCCACCAAGGATATTCCTAAGAAGCCGAGGAACCGGAGCTCGTTCTAGACCTACGTTCGCAAAACTCAAAGGTTTTGATGGACGATTGGGTACTACCACAAGGACAAAGCTCAGCGGCGAGTGTCTGCTGGATCTTGACACACTATAAATTACGCTTTGACTTAAGTAATGGCAAGATAAAGGTTTTTTGATCAAATTCAGACGATGACCTGTTGAACGGAGCCGACGACCTACTGGATGGCATTTGTATTTGGGACAGAGGAGGCGATGGATTGACATAAAGGTAGTGCAGATTAATCTACAGCACTTTAAGCTTGCCTCGGATAATCTTCTTTTCTCGTTAAGGGAGAAATGCATCGACATAGGTCAGGAGCCCTCGGTTCGCGATGAATCCATCATGGGGCAAGTGGATAAGCAATACTTTCTTTTCTACAATATAGCACTCGTAGCAGCCCAAAAAAGTAAAAAATGTCTGCCTGTGCAATTTAGATCACCAGCTGACAGTTATCAGAATGGAAGTTCCAGGAATAGTTTAACAGTATACATATATCCTCCGCATACCTGGCCCGCTGAAGGTCAGCGCCTCCGGAAGAGCTGGAGCTCGTGGTAACATTTAATACTTCGATGAATTCAACTCTTCTGATGGGGGTGCGATGCCAACACACGAAATAATTTGTGGGGAAGCACCGAAATAAACGGAAGAGGTGAGTATTTGGTTGATTTTATCTTTACTACTAACCCTAACCCGTTTTTCCAAGCTCGAAAAACAGCGCTGGTCCTCCAGATAGGCTCCGTGTAGGAGTTGAACAAGGGAATTGGAGCATTAGAAAGACCTATGAAAGTAGCCTTTAAAGGTTTAAGTTAGAAAGCCCTTCCTTCATGATGTAATGAGGACCTATCCAGGTTTAGAAAGCTTACTCGTGACATTTTCAATATCTGCAAAAAGTTTCGGAAGCCATGTAAACACGGTTTGACAATTAACTTGAAAGCCATAAGGACGGCAAAAGCTCAAGCCTGGGACCAGGGCCGGATTTAGCCTCTATGGCGCCCCTGGGCAGTAGCCAAATAGACACCCTCCGCCACTGGTTAAATTTGCAAGTAGTAGTAGTCGTATAAACATGTAGGCAAAACGTTAGGTGTATGGTGTGGTATGTGAAAAAATATTTCATATTTTTACGCTAGTGACCGATGTAATTTTGTTTGTCTAACAATATGGTGCTTGCCAGGAATGGGGCCAGGTGAAGGTCCATGGGGGTCGGACCCTTCCCGAAATTGTTTAAAAAAGCATCGAAATTCCAATGATGACAACTTTAAAACTGAAATGATGCACATCCATTACATCGACTGTACATTTTCTTCAGAATGTTTTCTAAATGCCTTTCCACTTTTGGATTGTTTTCTTTTTTGATCGTTTTTAGAAGTAATAAACGGTTATTCAAAAACTAAATTTGTCTATTTGCGTCATGTGATATGACTTTTTAGCAGTGGAGTTTTCCGTTTTTTGTTTCTGAAGCAAAATTACATTTCGAAAATTTAAGCGTACAAATTGATTTTTTTTAAACCTGTTCACACGACAGAGAAATGCTACTGAAAATTTTCTAGCTAATGCATCATTTCTAATATCGCGAGTTGGACACTTCCTAAAACCTCTGGCTACATCCCAGTTGCTTCACGGCCAATTTTAAGTATAGGAAGAAGAGAAAGTAGTAATAGAAACTCGAAAATGTTTGCCAGCTTTTACTAGCTACGGACACTGGGCTACCCACACAGAATCCATGGGAGAATCCATGTGTGGGCGGGCGGTCTAGAGTTGCCAATTTTTAGATCAGTCTATCCTAGAGACTCGTCTAGTACGAAAACTTTTGGCAATGTACTATTCCAAAAAATTAATTTTTTTTTACAAGTGTACCTTATCAATGGTCAAGCCGACAACGGTAAATATACCCTTCCATTTGACGAGTCGTGTAGTGGGGCAATCATGTTCTGATTACATGTCTAAGATTTAATGTAGGTTCAGGAATTCCTTGATTGTTACAGGGATCCGAAGCGGAGAGGGTCGAAGCGAATCAAACTCCCGGAGCGAAAGAGCGGAGCGAGGAGCGTTTCTGTTGCACGCCGAAGGGGAGTGGATCGAACGTTTGAGCTAAATGTCGAATTGTTAGCCCTAATCTGTATGCATATCGCACAAAAGGATACTGTCGGAGGAAAGACATCGCCTGTTGGCAAAAATAGTGACACAACTCTAAATTTATCATTTTTGAGACTATGGCACATACAGATATAGTCTTATCCACGATCTTTCACCTGTAAAAATCACGCAGAAATTTTGTGCTTAGTTTTTGCAAGGGCACAACATGTCAGACTATTAATGCTGCTATGTATGAGCACTGTCGCATCTTCGTTGTTCTCTGTCGTGAAAGAGTCGTGTGCGTCAAAAAAAGGGATGTTCCCAAAACTATATTACCGAAGAATATCATTAGTTTTCTGTCGAGTGATTAGCAACTAAGATTGGTCACAAGAACTTTCTATACGATTACCTGCAATCATTTGCACAGTTGACCCATTTTTTACACTTTTAAAACTTGCCAAATTTAATGTTGCTCTCCTCTAAAAAATTATGTTTTTGAGTTGTGTCAAAATTCTTGCCGACAGGCGGTCAAATTTTAAATTTGTCCAAGCGATTAAATTGGGCCGCTCCGGATCCCCGATTATTGCACCCAAAAGCTCTTCAACGCTTGTGTACACTGAAGTATGAAGAACATATCCCTTGTTTAAGTTGAAGCCAATGTTTGCGAAAATACTTTCTACTTCTAGACTCAGTGAACTACGCGCCACCCGTATGTTACTCGGAATGAATGCTAAAATAATTTTGCATGAAGGATAACTCCCAGCTTTTTAAGTTGGAGATTCTCATTTTAATTTCAGTTGAGGGTGCGATTGGGCGTCCTGAAATACACCCAACTTTAATAAATCTGAAAGATGAAATTAAAGTTTTTGTCTAATTATGTCAACTGTTCTTCGAGTTTCCAAAATACATCTTTCGCAGAATTTAAAACCAATTGATATTTTCAAAAATTGCCGCCCCTCAAAATCTGCCGCCCCGGGCAGCTGCCCAGGTTGCCCATATGGGAAATCCGGCCCTGCCTGGGACGAATTCTGCCAAATTCTGTCAAAGTGATATTAATATAAAATGAGAGGATGGAACCTGAACAGAATCTACTGATGAATCCCTTGAGCTGGGGTGGTGGTGGTTCAGTGGCAGAGATGTCACTCTCTCTAACTCTGAGTTGCCGGTGCGTGGGTTCGAATCCCACTGTGGCCCATGGATGTTTGTGTTGTCCATAAAATGCTCCTACGACAGCCGGTTCTTCGATGTAAATCGTTCCGGAGCTACCCGTTGTTAAAACGGCCAAAAGCTGCCAAGACCCCCTTCGATTCAAGAGAAAAAATATCTCTTGAATCTCTACAACAACAATCCCTTGAGCTCCTTTTGAAAACGCTACCTGGGAGCAAAAACATTTGCACACCCGGACGGACACTGCATTGTGCTGACATTAGAAAGAGTGACTTTGTAGACTCCGTCATTACCGAAGAGATGCAGGATCTTGTAGTTCCAATGCTTCCAACACTCTTCAGGAGTTTTATTATCCCCAACTACTTCCCCCAGGTCGTGGCGGCGAATGTAGTTTTTATACAGAAGACAGGCAAACCAGGGTTTGCAACTGTGAAGCTTTTTATACCTATTGTTAAAAACTTTTTGTAGTCTGGCTGTTCTAGCGGTTATTGCGCGCACCTTCGGTGCACAGGGTCATGAGTTCGAATCTCACTGTGAACCATCGTGTTTTTCGAACTCACGGGCTTGTGACGGACTATGATCTCACTCAGATGTTAAAGTACTAGTTTATGGAGATAAATAACACTGCTGAGCGTGATGCTGATCTCATTACCTCAACAAAAAGCAGCTCGGGCTCGGCATATGGATAGCGACTCTACTTAGTAATCTTGACTAAAGTAATCCATATAGACATAGGGAGCAGCCAGCTGACAAAATTCGAATCCGGTACTGTGGCTATAAACTCGATGAGGAGGGTATAAAAGTGGTCGCGTATGCGGATAATGTAGCGATCGTGGTATTAAGAGTATCTCTCCGTGATCAGTCAGATCATGGTCAGCAACTGGGCCAGAAGCTGTGGCCTTGACGTAAACGCAGGTGAAAAATATCAATCGGGAAAGGGGCGAAATTAAAAACACGAAATTTTCTTTTTACGGATACTGCGAACACTGACTCCGCAGCGCGTTTATTAAACTATACATCATAATGTATACAAAAAATAATACAAATATCATTTCATGATATTTATGACCTAAGGTTCTTGCACATTTCCAATACACCAATTCAAAGATCTTAAATCAATATTTTATGATCCTTGCATGTGGTGTTTCTCATTATGCACAAGAATCTCAAATCGGATACGTACATATCATGTGCATTGTCTGTGCACCAAAATAAAATAGTCCGAATATTGCTTGACTAGTTTTATTACAAAGTAAAACGATCCTCGGACGGTCATAAAACGTATCTTTGGTTTTGAAACATTGAATTAGATAATTCAACACTAGGCAAAACAAAACTGATGCTGTTTACTACAAAAACCATGTTACGGCATTTTTCCTTTCCAAAATTAAATGGACAATCACTCATACTATCATCCAGCTGATAGTATCGGGAAGTTGTTTTAGACCCGATGCTTAAGCCCCGGATAGAGTTCGAGCGGAATGAAAATGAAACGGTAATGAACCAGCATAAAAACCGTGGTGAATTTAAAATTTTAGCCTCGAAAGTTGCTACAAAGGCGTTTTAGGTCCTAAATCATCTTAAAAATAACTAAAAAAAATAATTTCCCCCTTGTCCGAATGCACTTTCAACGTGAAAATGAGTCGACTCTCTCCGTCGGGCGTGGTGAAGTTTGCAAACGTCAAACCGATTCACTGTCCACGACGAGTTCATCGTGGAAATTATCTAATGACCGGGGAATCGAAAAATAACACATAAAATGGCAGAGACAAATTGTAAAACCATTCTCGGATTTTAGTTTATGGAATTCCCCAGCATTTATCACATATTCCACGACCGTATGTATGCATTTTCATTGAGAAAATCGCAGCGGACTAAAATTTCATTCTCATTCCGCCCGAGGTCTATCCAGGCCTTTAACTGGAAGTTGAACACAGAAGAATGTGTTAAGGAAGAATCCTTAGCTTTCTACGCCTGCATATACAGGGTGTCCCGCATTGGGTGGTCAATACTGTAAGGGTTAATAGCGCAACTTGTTTCAGCAAGAAAATTAGCAATACAATCGGAATTTTTTTTACCGTTACCTTGTTATCGCTCTTTTTGTGAAAGTCATCGAAAATCGTGACTTGCCATGCAAAATCATGATTTGCAGTCCTCCCAATGACTTAATCCAAGATTTGATTTCAGTTTCAGAAACTACATAAAAATTCACTAAAACTGAAGTTTTTCCTGTTGCCAACATTATCGCCACTTTCAAGATACAGTTACTCAAACTTAATAGAAATTTTAAAATAGATTTTTCATCGAAAATTCAAACAGTAATTTCATAACGGCGCTTTATAAGTAGAATTCTGCAAAGTTGATAAAAGTTGCTTCAACATGTTGGCTTTCCAACGGTATATATCACTTTTCATATTTACATTGCAGAATTTTAGAGAAACACGCATTGAATGGTAAAAATCAAGGTAATTATTTTCTTATCGGATTATTCAAACTGGAATTTTATTCATTTATTTTTTATATTTTAGTATCGCAATTTTGAAAATTTGTTAAATAAAAATGGAAACAAAGTTCTAAAAATGAGAAAGAACCAATAAACTAAAAATATTAACTAATGATTAAATGGGTCTGTTTAATTAATTGGAATAATGCTGCTGGAATTGGCCTCCTCCATTTTGTATGCAGACTCGACACCTGCGGCACCTGTAACGGTTCAAAGGATTTCATGAGGGTTTTTCTTTATGTTTCATTAATTCGCTGCAGCAGCTGTTCCCGGGGGGTAAAATTTGCAAATTGTTATCCTCCTCTGACAGTCGTTCGGTATTATTTCCAGAATTTGCGTAGGGTGGTACGGATACCGGTTGTCCGACTGAAGAGTCCTTTGGATCATCATCCGAGGAATACCCAGCTGAAGTGCTGCTCTACGCGTGCTCAATTTTGGGTTAGTATCGAAGAGATTAAGAATCTATTCTTCTCGTCCAACGCTAGTACCGCGAACTCCTTCTTTAGCGGTGTGGTTTGGTGTTCGACCTGTCTCTCCAAGATGCCGATACGTTCTTTGGAAAGTACGTCTATCTGGAATTCGTCGCTGTGGGAATCGCCGACTATACTCTCGAACTGCTTCAAGTCCATTTCCTCATGGAACCCCATACACAAACACCATATCCGCATACTCTCTATCGGAGAATTGGTTTTCCACCATCGCGATTTTATTTAATTGGTCTAAAAATGAGGGCTATATTCGAATAATAAATTGCATTATTAACAAACTTATACCTGAATTTTCTAACCGCCAAGAAGTAACAACACAATCACGCTTGCGAAGTGAAAACATAAGAAAGAATAACAGCTCTTCGATTATAAATAGGAAATAATTAATTTTAACTGTTATAAGTACCGTTGCATTTGCCAAACAATGTAAAATTTGCAAATATCTTAGAGTTCTGGTCAAAATAATGTAGAGAGATTCTATCCCGAATTATAATAGCCTTTGTTTGTCTTTTTTCGAGTAAAGCGATTCCACTGAAGCCTTGATTTTAACCATTAAATGCGTGTTTCTCTAAAATTCTGCAATGTTAATATGAAAAGTGATACACCGTTGGAAAGCCAACATGTTGAAGCAACTTTTATGAACTTTGCAGAGTTCTACTTATAAAGCACCGTTATGAAATTACTGTTTGAATTTTCGATGAAAAATCTATTTTAAAATTTCTATTAAGTTTGAGTAACTGTATTTTGAAAGTGGCAATAATGTTGGCAACTGGAAAAACTTCAGTTTTTGTGAAATTTTTTGTAGTTTCTTAAACTGAAATCAAATCTTGGATTAAGTTATCAGGGGGGCTGCAAATTATGATTTTGCAGGACATGTCACAATTTTCGATGACTTTCACAAAAAGAGCGATAACAAGGTAACGGTAAAAAGAAATTCCGATTGTATTGGCAATTTTCTTGCTAAAACAGGTTGCGCTATTAACCCTTATAGTATTGACCACCTAATGCGGGCCACCCTGTATATAAATTGACACTATATTTTGAAGGGATATTTTCCAAACTTGTTTCGCTTTCCAGATCACTCTGAATGGCTCTAAACGCCTCTCTACACTCGAAATCGTATTTCATATATCCTCCATCGTTTAAATAACTTAACGGAGTTTGTGGTTTCAAAAAGGCTCTTCTTATGCTAATTGGGTTTCTTTTCTAGCCTGTTTCGCCTTAGCCACTAATTTCATCAACTCTGGTTGCTTATGGGGAAAGGTTGTAAGGTTAATGTTCGTTGGAATATATATTGTTTAAGTTCGCAATTGCCCCCCTAAGAGATGTTTCGAGTGCTTCAAATTTGCCATTTATGTGAGAGACAGAGTCTACTCTAGCCAGCACAGTAGATCAGATATGAGGTTTGAGTGAAAACGACGACCACAACGCTGCATCCTGCGACGAACAATTTTTGAACTGCATATTATGAGTATACAGGGTGTCCCCTCTACCCCCCCCCCCCCTAGACTATGATGTAAGAAAGATATGATTGTAAGACTATGCGCCAAATTTTTAAGAGAATCGTACAAGCACCTCACCTTAGCAGAAGTTAGAGAAAATTGAGATGGAAAAAAAGATTGTTTTTGAGTCAAATCACGCAAATTTGACTTTGAAGCTCTGTAAAAACCAAACCTCTTATCCGAGTTTAGTGTGGTTAGTTTTATTTTATAAGTAAATTTGTTGGCTGTAATAATCATTTTATTTTACTATTCTAGCTCTAGCTTTGGACATATTAGGCTTTAAGTCGTGCAAGAAAATTATTTTATCAAAAATCTTTAAATGCCTGTGGCAGCTAAAGGGTTAAGCTGAGGAGGTATGTTCGTACAACTTTTTTGCTGGAAATCAACTGAGGAATCATAATCCGGTGCGTTTATGCGGCAGTTTCCGGACACCCTGTATATTATAATTATTATCTCGTGCTCTGTGGCCGTTATCGTTCGGTCCCCACTCTGTAATCTAGAGATTCATAGAGAGAGAAACGAGTTTCCAAACTCGGCATGACTCGCCGCAAGTTTATTATTCAGAATATGATAAGAAATGTTCTTATCGTAGAATAATAAACTAACGATGCGGCTAGGAAGTGGTATGGCTGACAACCGTATAACACTCCGAATTCAGTTGTCTTTGTAACGTTGACGCGGTAGTCGTCAACGCACCATGCTCCACTAGGAGTTAGGGTAATCTAGAGAGAAGAGAGATATTATGCAATGAGGCAAATACTGCCCGGCGGCAGGCGCAGACATCAAAGTAACAATAATCAATTAGTGACGATCACGAGCAGATTTTAAAGGGTGGATGGGGTGTCAGAACTTTCGGGTTTCAGCCGAACCGCAACCTGACTGAACGGTTCTCGGCCAATCAGTTAGTACCAATTTTGAAGGTGTCGAATTGGTACCTTCGGTCAGGTTCCGGTTTCATTTTAGGTGCTCAGGTTATAGGAGAATGGGTCAGTACATTGAAGGATCATATGTTGCAGCGGGTTATAGGCTTACTGGGCGGACTCGGGTAACACCAGGCCCTTCCTCACCACCATTGCCCTCTATACCCCCCCCCCCCCCTCCCCACCAATGTGATCTTGAATACTAACTATACCAAGTTTAACTCCTGCCCTCCGCTAGCAATTTTTACACCGGTGTCCATATTTGTGTCACGCTCTGTGGCTCACTTGGTTGAGTAATCTAGAGGTCCAAAGATGGAATCTCGGCGTTGTCCAGGAAATATACAGGGTGTCCGGAAACTGCCACATAAACGCACCGGATTGTGATTCTTCATGTGATTTCCAGCAAAAAAGTTGTACGGAACATATACATACCCCCAATTCTTAACCCTTTAGCTGCCACAGGCATTTGAAGATTATTGATAAAATAATTTTCTTGTACGACTAAAATCTCAATCTCTTGGCAGAAGTTGGAGAAAATTGAGATAGAAAAATGGATTGTTTTCGGGTCAAATCACAAGAATTTTAATTTGGAGTTCTGTAAAAACCAAACCTCTTATTCGATTTTAGTGCGGTAAGTTTTATTTTTTTAAGGTATATGTATATTTGTTGACTGTAATAATCATCTTATTTTGTTATAATTTTCAAATGCCTGTGCCAGCTAAAGGGTTAAGAATTGGGGGTATGTTCGGTACAACTTTTTGCTGGAAATGAGGATACTTGTTCAGAAACTCTGTTTGCCTAGTACCAATATAATAGTTTTTTATTGGAACTCATGCTAGGTCAATGGATACTAATGCTAACGATGTAATACATAACTTTTTAGGTTAATTTGTGGTTCCCACCTAAAATTGTTTAATATGTATTACATCACCCCTGTTAGACTAGTATTCCAAACAAGGCTCAATGGCAATGGTAGAATATAACTACCTAAATGTATTCTATTGGAGGTCGATTTTTTTCTCTTTTAGTTTCCCATGCTGAACATGAGGAATCACAATCCGGTGCGTTTATGCGGCAGTTTCCGGACACCCTGTATAGTGCTTGCAACATTATATACACTCCTGTGTATATATGTAACGTTGACTCGACGCTCGAAGTAGCCTATGAACGGCTGAGTGAAAGCACCATGCCCCACAAGGGGTTACGGTACAGAGAAGACAGAAGTCCATATTGCAGGTCTACTGCAATGGCATAAAGTACCTGAAATAACACTTCTTGCGTGAGCACAGAATTCTGATTGCTGCCATCCAAGAGACGAAGCTCCACGCAAACTCGCCTCTTATTGTCCAAGGTGACGGCATGACCCGTTGCAAGTTTATTATTTAAAAGAAGATGATAAGAAGTAAAGAAATATCGTAGAATAATAAACTAACTATACGCTAGTAAAACTTTACAAAAAAAGGCCTAAAGGTACATTTTCCTCGACACGACTGCACGACAGCGACTCGCTCATTCCATATAAAAACTCGATTTTAAAATGAGAGAGAAACGAGTTTTTGAGCGAGTCGCTGTCGTGCAGCCGCGTCGAGGACAACGTACCTTAACCTTGGAATAAATGGAATACCACCGTTCTTTCGCTTATCTGTTTTAGAGCATTACTGGCTAATTTTTTGGCGAGCGAAAATAGCCATTTTTTTGCTCTTTTGTTACATTTTCAACAATCTTTTTTAAAATAATTGTCATGGATAAAAACTGTGTTTGGCATTTTGAAAGTAGACAGAATTTCCAATCCAATGATATCCTAACCAATTTTATAGGTCAAATATTGACGGAATTACAGGTTTTTAAAAATAGGGTATTTTTTACCAAAAAAATGCAAATTTCAGGTAAATGTCGTTTCGGCAAACAACATAAGCTTAGAATTCGCCTGTTTTTTGTGGAAAATACTGTAATGTGTCTAGGATACGTCAACCCAAATTGGCACCAGATGGCGCTACGACAACCCAAATTGTATTCCATACTAGGCAATAGATGGCGCTAGTGTCACTAGCGAGACAACGAAGTTTCTAGAACAGCGAAAATGGGTATATAAGATCGTCGACTAGAGCCAGTCAGTCAGTCTAGTTTTAGCCGTGAATAAATAATGTCGAGTCAATAATTAGTGAAGTAATTAGTAGAAATTGTAAACCGTGTATATCCGTGTGGTTGTAATAAATAGTGTTACAGTAAAGCGAGTGTTATTCATTGTCGTGTACGCGAAAATCTATCGAACCCACTGGAACGTCTAGAATAGACGAGAAATATATAACAATTGGTGTCAGAAGTGGGATTTTCAAGTACGGTGAAGTGTGACTCGTGCGCGGAATATACGACGTGAAACTGCGAGTGCCGAGTGAACTCGTGAATATTCGAGGACTCTTCGAGAAATATCGGTATAGTTCGCGTTGGAAAGTTCTGGATTGTGAACTTACGCGGTCGTGTTGAACTAGTGTGGACAGATTCAGTGCGTGAAACTGTGTGACGAGTGTATTCGGGAATATTCGAGAATTCTACGAGAATTTTCTGGAAAATTCGCGACAGAAAATTCTGGAAAGTGAACGCAATCGTATCGGACTAGTGTGACGAGATCCGGTAAACGTGAAATCGCGTGTGTTTGCGAACACTCAAGAACTCGACGAGAATTTTCGGGAAAGTTCGTGACGGAAAGTTCTGGAAAGTGAACTTGTGAACTTCGGGTCGGACTATTGTTGACTGAAAAACTTCTCGAAAGTGAATTAGTGCCGTAACGTGTAGAATTCGAAAACATTCTAGAAAATTCGATTCGTGTAAAATTGAACTGTAGACAGTTTATAAGTCGAGAAACGAAATGCCGCGTAATATCTCGCAATTAACCACGGCCGAATTGAAGCGTGAGCTGGCGAAACGGAATTTGTCGACTTCGGGAAACAAAAGTGCGTTGCTTGCTCGGCTGATGGACGCACTGAGGGATGAAGGACAGGATCCCGACACGGTGGAATTTCGGGAAGAGCAAGACCCTAGTGAGGCAAGTGCAGAAGAAACCACAGACCCAATGATGCAGTTGCTGAGAGCTATGGCGGAGCTGAACCAGCGAGCAGCAGAGCAAAATGAGCGGTCGGTGAAGTCTGAGGAGGCAATGAGCAAAATGGAGGAATCGATAAAATCGGAACTGAAGGCCACAACGATAAAACAGGAAGAAGCGATTAGTCATTTAAAGAACAGCCTCGAAGAAAAATTTGAAAAACAGAAAGCAGAAGTTCTGAATATAATCGACGAGAAATCGCGAGAAAATTCTGATAAAATCAGGTCGGTGGCGGAAGAAGTCCAGATGTTAAAGAACGATCTGGAACGTTTGAAAACATCGAATGTCCACCAATACCCGCAGAATGCAGCAGTAGTCGGAAATATCCAGAAGTCTAATAGCGACCTCGAAACATCGAGAAAAAGTGAAATATTTAAAACCGACTCGAATATTAAAAGTCTAAAAGCGCCGACTTTCGATGGACAAATGTCTTGGAACATCTACAAGACACAATTTGAGGCTGCTGCGGTGGTAAATGGTTGGTCCGACAGTGAGCGTGCCACGGCTCTTGTTCTAGCATTGAGAGGACCTGCTGCTGAAATCCTGCAATCGATTCCTGCTCCACTACAGACATCTTATGTGGAGCTTGTGAAGGCGTTGGATGGGCGATACGGTGACGAGCACATGAAGCAAATTTATCGATCACAGCTTCGTAACCGGACACAGAAGCCAGGAGAAACTCTTCAGCAATTGGCGCAAGATATTGAACGGCTGGCTCTTTTGTCATACCCGACCTCTGAGCCAGAACATCGGAACGAAACAGCAGTCGATGTGTTCGCTACAGCTCTCCTGGATCGTGAACTACAACAGGCGTTACGGCTAGCTGACAAGCGGACGATCAAGGATGCACTTGCATACAGCCTGACATTTGAAGCTGCGAAGCAAGCTGCCCGTAATTGTGTGCGAGTTCGAGAGGTAGTGGAGGATTGTGTCTGTCAGCGAATGGATGCATCAAGGCAAGCTATCAACAGAGATGCAATTCGGTGTTGGAACTGCGGTAAAAAGGGTCATGTCCGGAGGAATTGTCAACAACCTAGAAAGGCTGAAACATTCCGCAAGAAGTGTGCCCAGCAGGCGAGAAAAACGAGTTGGCAAAGAGCGAACCGAGTTCGAGAAGTAACGGACGATTACGTTTGTCGGAAAATCGATGTATCGAGACGATTTGTTAACAAAGTTCCGATTCGATGCTGGAAATGCGGTCAACAGGGGCACGTGCGAAGCGCCTGTGAACAACTGAGGAAGGCAGGCACATTCGGCAAGAAGGTTACAAACGGAGGTTCGAGACGATGCTGGAAATGCGGTGAACACGGGCACGTGCGAAGTAACTGTGAACAGCTGAGGAAGGAGGGTACATTCTGCAAGAAGGGTGTCAACGGTAATTCAATTCGGTGCTGGAATTGCTTTGAAAATGGTCATCTGCGACGGAATTGTCGTCTGCCGAGAAAGGCCGGAACATCCTGTAAGAGATGCGTGCAGCGAACCAGAAGAATGAGTTGGCGAAGTGCGAAACAACCTGCTCCCGTTGTATGTGAATCGGGAAACAAACGATTCTACTGGGTGGACGTTCGAGGTGACGTTGAGGAGTGGTGCAGCCGGTGTACGAGTTGTGCAGCTGTTAAAGGACGAGCATCGGAAGCCGAGAGCGGAAATGAAAGCCATACGTGTGGATCGACTGGCACCCTATCGAGGCGACGATACAGAGGAGACCGAAGCGTGTTCTGTTCGGGACGAACAGGTTTAAGGAGGGGGTAATGTAATGTGTCTAGGATACGTCAACCCAAATTGGCACCAGATGGCGCTACGACAACCCAAATTGTATTCCATACTAGGCAATAGATGGCGCTAGTGTCACTAGCGAGACAACGAAGTTTCTAGAACAGCGAAAATGGGTATATAAGATCGTCGACTAGAGCCAGTCAGTCAGTCTAGTTTTAGCCGTGAATAAATAATGTCGAGTCAATAATTAGTGAAGTAATTAGTAGAAATTGTAAACCGTGTATATCCGTGTGGTTGTAATAAATAGTGTTACAGTAAAGCGAGTGTTATTCATTGTCGTGTACGCGAAAATCTATCGAACCCACTGGAACGTCTAGAATAGACGAGAAATATATAACAATACCCTATTTTTGAAAACCTATCTCTGTCAATATTTGACCTACAAAAGTGTTTAGGATATCATTGGATTGGAAATTTTGTCTACTTTCAAAATGCCGATCATCGTTTTTGCCCAATATAATTTTTTTCAAAAATATTGTTGGAAAAGGAAAAAAAAATAGCAAAAAATGGCTCTTTTTCGCTCGCCAAAAAATTAGCACAAGGTCCCCAGGGTAGCAAATCTGGATTTATGTAGCCAGTAATACTCTAAAACAGATAAGCGAAAGACGGATAGTATTCCATATATTCCGAGGTTAATGTCGATTTTGACTGGCCTACAATGCGACTAGGAAGTGGTATAGCTGACACACACACCCCGAATTCAGTTTGCTTTGTTGCCGACTACACACTGTGTAGTCGCAGCAGCCACGTTCCTGTCGACCAATAATTTGGTACAATGTTCTGCCACCAGGTGCACAAATTACGAGTTGTCGATAGTTACAGCGCTCCATGCGCATTTAGTTATTATTGTTCCTGTCGCCTAGCGATTGTCCACAAAGTATTCCATCGACATTGGCGTTCAAGATCCCTCATTTAACAATTATAAATGTCACCTCTACCAAAGGTGTCGTATCTCTGGCGGCCTAGAAATAACTCTTCTTTTGCCGATGATATAGTCCTCAGTAGCCCAAACATCGTTGCTTTGCAAGCTGCACTTGGTGTTACATTCTGGAGAGCATGGACTAAGGGTTAGTATAACAAAGACCGAGTTCTTATGCTGCCCGTTCTCAGACCCAGATGCACCGATACCAGATATGTACGTCAAAGGTCTTGTCCCAAGTTTAAGTATTTTGGTTCGATGGTAAACAAAGGAGCTACATGCGATGGTCTTCTTCTTCTTGTAGCGGTGCAGAAAGGTGTGAAACCTCTGTGCATCTATGTGGGTACGATTTATGGTTCGTCAATGTTTGTGTCCGTGAGGTCTAAGGACAAAAACATAGCTGCTGCGATAGGGTTTTCCCACAGCGATATAGGGGTAAGATCAGTGGGCGCAGCGGGGCATTGAAACAAGTGACCCACATCATGAGGAGTACCATTGCAGTTTGGACAAATGTTGGATGTCTGGGTTTATGCGAGAAAGGTACGAATTATTTTACATGCGATGATGAAATCAAACATCGCACAAAGGTGGAGTTTTCTGAACTGAGCGCCCCGCAAAGAAGGCGATGTCAACGGAAGTTCCGCTTGATGGACTCAAGGCCAGAGGCAGACCGAAGAACACCTCGATGTGTCAAAGGAAAAAGTCTGTGGAGGAGTATTATCGTCTTTACTTCTAGTGTAGAGCAGTACATTGCGAGAGATTAGTGTTGCGGGCGATCGGGGTCAGTTGTTTATAGTCCAAAGTTGTGTCGAGTTGTCCGATGAAATTTCAGTTACGCGGAAATTTGAATTGCGTCATTTAATTAGTAGTGAGAACGAAAACGAAATGGAAGCAAAATATATGATACACTCGTCGAAATAAAATAACTATTAGTTCTATTATAACATTTTATTTCTCACAGAACTATCGTACGACAATATGCTGAAGCTGGGATGATCTTTATTGTTGAGGACCTGAAAATATAGAGAGGAAAGAATTAGAAAACTCGAATTAAACAGACACTGAAATGTATCTGAAATCGGGGAAAACTAAACCAATCGGACATTTACAACATACGAGTACAGAAAAATGCAAGTTAGTGTGGAAAATCGCAAAGTTAAAACGAGTTGCTTCCAAAAAGTTTTCGGTTAATTAATTTTGGCAATGGCATTTTGCACAATTTTGGTTTGGCATCCTGGGACAGCATATCAAAGGGATATCCACTCAATCACTTACTGCCCGTTTGGCGTTGACCTCTTTTACTCTAACCCTGTGTGATGGCTACTTCTACATTTACTTTTCGTCTATACGAGTGTGTTCATTTATAAAGAGTGTTGGATAAATTAAAATGTAAAAAATAATTATAGTTTGAATATAGACGGAATTCATAGGGGTTGAAATGTGACAATACTTACGGGCAGGTTTGCCATCAGCCCATGGAGTGAATCTCACATGCGACTCATTTCGTCGGGCAGCTTCGGCACGCATATCGGCTTTCAAGGCCTGTCGCAAGACACGAGCAGCAATGTTGGAATAGTTGATGTAGCTGCAAATTAAAAAAATGCAATTTAATAGTCAAAAACGCGGAAGGATATGCTTTTAGGAGCGCATTGGCATATTTAGAACTACTTTTTAGGCCTCCATTACAGGAAATGTAAACCGAATGAATCAAGTAGGCTTAAGCATATGATAATATCTATTATGAAATATGTATATGACTGTAATGGAGGCGAGTTCAACGTGAGTCTTTCCCCAACCTAGTATACTTCCGTATTGATTATTATTTATCTATAAAACAACGCGATAAAAATCATCCTCAAACTTAGAAGTAAAAGCAGACTAGTTTTGGGTGTATTTTACTAAATTCATTCTACACAAAGAAGTCCCTTCTCGCGGGATGGTTAAGTGATAGGTTACGTAATGGCATCGAAATTTAATTTTGCTTTTAAAAGTCAGTTCAGAATTCTAGTCATTTACTTACGTAAGTCCAGCAGCTCTCCAGGCAGACATTTTGGTGGAATTTTATGAGAAATTTAAATAAATTTAGAGAAAAAGTCGGACCACCGGGCTACTTGTCACACACGTCTGACAGCTGAAAATTTCCACTGAACCAACATTTTTGAAGGTTGTCACAGTCGCGACTGCAAAGAAAGTGGGCAATGCAGTTTCGTTAAAGGTGCTTCCTAATGTGCCTGTCCAAACATTTGTAATGCAAATTGTTCGGTAGTCTGTTCTTTATACTACACATTATTTTTTTAATTAAAATGCATTGGTGGATTTTGTCGCTCTTTGATTTGCTCTCTTTTATTTTTACTTGATTCTATTGTGGCGCGGCACTTGCCAATATCGTCTTGTAGGCCCCTTTAGCGACGGCCCTGCTTTCACGAGTGTCGCTGTCATTTTGATACCAAATTTTGTCTGTCAGTCGGGGAAGTCGCGATAAATATTTTGGTCTGAAGCAGTCTCAAGGCGAAATAATTTCAAATTTAACAACGTGAAATCCGTTGTATTTTCAAACGATTTTCAGCTGGACAGATGTGATTTTGTTTATTCATAGAGTTTCCAGCATTCACTGTCTTTTTTATTTGTTGTACACCTGGAGTCTGTAAAAATTGGCCAGGATGAAGTGTTGTGTACGCGGTTGCACAAATGTGGCGAGGGATAAGAAGCGCGGGGTATCGTTCCATCTGTGAGTATTTTTAAGATAATTCTCCAATTATGCTGGTCGCTGTTTGACCAGAAATTTCTATTAAACATAAATCAAAGTGGCAAAACTTTTATGACTGCCTGAGAACGCAAAATCCCACTTTTTGCCCCACTTAAGTCTCGTCTGCTGATTGTCCTTTTAAAGGTTTTCCCTCCATTTGGAAATATACTGCTCAAAACAAAATAAGGGCCACTAATGTCCGTTGACTTTAACAACGTCTTTTGGCGAATTTTTAGTGTGATAATTAATTTCGAAAATGCCATTCTGTAGCTGAATGTGATGTGAGTTATCACATGATTCCTCAACATTAGCTTTAACGGAACTGGCTTAAACAGTTCTTTTGGGGTCAAAAGTCATATATTTGGTAGTTTTGCTTATTTATCATTTTGATTTAGAATTAGTTTTCGCCAAGTTCTTTAACTGCACTTTTAAAGATAAGTAGAATCTGTAAAATACAAAATGCCAGTAATTCAGCGCCATTTAAATTTAAATTCTTCGTCCAGAGCCTTAAGGCATGTTCACACTATATGGCAACCTACCATATATTTGCTGCCATATGATTGCCATACCCGTGTGAACACTATCCATACGCTCTGTCATACGAAAAAAAATCGTATGGTAACTGCATACCATATCGTGCCATATAGAAGCTACCATACAGTGTGAACACCTGTTGCCAGATATCTGGCAGCACTCTGCCATATGATAAGCATGTCCATCATATGAAAAGCATCTGGCACTTGTTTTTCGTGGGTTGATCACATTTTGCTTAGAGTTTTCAGTACTTTATGCCAATTTATTGATATTCGTTGTTCAGTAAATCAGTTCTGATTTGACTGTAATATCGCATAGTTCACTAAATTGTGGTTGTATGTACACTTAAAAGAATTCGTAAATATATTATAATAAAATAATGCGTGGGATGTATATGCCCAAGTAACAACTTCATCCCTATAATACTTCGTAAAATACTCTCTTCTAACAATAATAGGGGCAGTTTACAGGGTATAAGCACTGAATAACAGTCCAATAATGGCATTTGGCGCCGTTTTTTTTATCCAATAGAACCTTATTGTAGAAGTAAATTATGCTTCAAAAAAGGCGTCATTTGTTTTATATCATCATTTTCTGTCATTGAACGAATTTGCAACAGATAGATAAACAAAATTTCCGCAGCTAGCATCGAACCAATGTCTGTTGATTGCCCGTCCTACACGCTACCACTCAGCTAACCTCACATATGGTCGGCATTCGTTCGTATTTGTATACACTTAATCTCTACTACGCATTGAACGCAAAATGGCTGACGAAGAGTAAGTTCACTTTTTTGAATTTCCATTTTTATACCCGTCACTATATGAAAGGGTATATTAACTTTGTCATGAAGTTTGCAACGCACAGAAGGAAGCATCTCCCACTAGAAAAAGGATATACAGTGAAAGCTCTCTTTGCGGACAGCTCCGATAAGCGGACATCTCTAATAAACGGACAAATTATTTGGAACATATGTTTTTCCAGTGATTTGTGTGTAACTTTCATTCTAATAAGCGGACACTCCAAAGAACGGACATGGACAGTAGTTTGTGGAACATTTCGTCAACACATCTCCAATAAACGGACGCGACGCTCTCATATCCGGACAAATTTGTTTCATACGGACGTTGATATTCTCAGAAATGTCCGTTAATGAGAGCTCCTCGTCCGCTTGTTGGAGATGTTCCCAAGAAATTGTTCTACTGGCAGACGTTTTCGATTGAAAAAAGGCTAAACCCTTGCATTTTCTGCTAAATAGTAAGTTCAGGTTTGGTTTCATAAGGGTGCATGTTTTGAAAGTCATTCAAGATGGTACCAAACAAAAGAAAGTTACCGATTGGGACCAAAATATTAAGTCATTTATAAATACCGGCAGTAATTTGCAAACGGATAACAGCAGTGTTGAATTGGAATTAGGCGAAGAATGTGATAATAGTGCAGAAGTTGCTTGAGAAGATGAAGAGCTTCGGATGCTCATGGAATAATTTGTTTTGAAGCAGCTTTACGCCAAATACGGAACATAAAACAATTTCAAGTAACAATTACATTGCATTTGATAAATGTGAAGACCCATTTCCAAAACTGTATAATAGAGCAAAAAAGGGCAAAATAGCGCCAAACTACTGTCTTCGATTTTTTCAAATAACATAAAGGATTAACTTTTCAAAAATTAACGAATACATATATTTATGCAAAAATGTTAACATATTAGCAACTGAATTAATAAAAATACAAATGAATTAAATTTGGTTTATTTTTATTTATCCGGCTATATTTTTTTCAATCTCTCTTAAGCGGACAAAAATACGGGGACCGTGACTGTCCGCTTATGAGAGCTTTCACTGTATATTATTGATCAGTGTGACGAGAGAAATCGATTGAGCGATGTCCGTCTGTTGCAACGAAAACAGGTCAGTTTTGAAGCTATCGGGCTGAAATTTTGAAAACAAGTTTCTTTTTAGTGTACGCTGTATATATGTCGGAACGAATGGAATCGGGCCATGGGGTCATAGGGATGCCATACAAACCAACCCTTGAGAATTAGGTTCTTCTAAGAAAAACTTTTTTCCTTATTTATTAATCTCAACCAAACTTCACCCAAATGTGTTCCTAGTAAAGCGTCAAAACATATAGGAACGGATGAAATCGAAACATTACCTCATAGGGCTGCCATACAAACCAACCTCTGAAAATTAAGTTCTGCTAAAGGTCCCTCTAGATTAGCAGCCAAATGGCTGCGCGTCCACAAACTGGCATCGCGTGCAGCCATTTGGCTGCTCCTTAGCATCCACACTAGCAGCCAAATGTAGACAGAAAATGACATACCAAAATTTCATTTTGGTGATTTTTTTTAAATTCAATTATCAAAATCGGACTCTGCGCGTTTGTATTATTACACGGCCATTCAAGAATTATTCATTTTCACACAAAAGAACAAACAAAAGTTGGAAAATTGTCCCTTTGAATTTGACAAGCGGTTGTCAAAGCGGTTCGTTGAGTTGCCATATTGAATATCAAAACTGGACGCACAGCCAAATGGCGACATGTTTGGACGGAATGACAGCAGCCATTTGGCTGCACGTGTCGCCATTTGGCTGCTAATCTAGAGGGACCTTAAGAAAAACTTTTCCTTTTCAATCCGACCTTAACCAAACTTCACCCAAATGTGTTCCCAGTAAAGCCTTAAAACATATCTAGGAATGGATGGAAACAGAACATCATGTAATAGGGCTGTCATACAAACCAACCCACAAATATATGGTTCATGTAAGAGAAACTTTTTTCTTTTTGAATCCTAACCAAAATTCATCCAATTCATCCCGGACTAGCGTCAACACATCTAGGAACAGATGGAATCGCTACTCGTCATAGGGCTGCGGTAGAAATTGTTAACACAAAAGAATCTTAAGTTTCATTCAAATGTGACGGGTATTCAAATTTCGGCCGCGCCCGAAATTAGGCTCGGTCTCGTTCTAAGCTAATTTTACAGTTTATTTAGATTACAAGCGAAGAAAGGTGGTTGAAAACCAAGAAAAGCGGAGAAAGAATGGGATGACTCCGATACGAATCTACACTGATTCACTCTGTTGAAGGAGGCCACATCTTTGGGATCCATCAAGCGAATATTATAAGAATACTCGGAAACGAGAGTCGACATTCGAAGATATTGGCATCATTTTAAACAGATGGGATAACCTTCGAGTCCAATTCAGAACTTATTCTGTGAAAAAGAGATCCCATAAAAGCGGCCATGGCACATCAGAAAGTTATTCTGTCAAGTGGAAATATTATGCGATGAAATTCCTAGGTGTAGTTTACAAACCATCTCAAACAACAAGAAGTGAGTGAACTTTTTTTTGCTTCTTTTCTCTCTTAATTTTAACATCACCACAAAACCAGCGGCAATGACTGCTTTCATCAACATTTTAGAAGTGACCAACGTTTGCCATTCGTATGGCACCATACAAAAAGTGTTCCATACAGTGTGAAAACTCGCCATATAGTGTGAACGCTCGCCATATTTGCTACCATATACATATATGAACGCATTTTTGGAGATAGTACCTTTTCCATAGGGTGAATATACCGTCCTAGTCTAGTTCGCGAATTAACTTTCTTCTTCTTCTTTTCATTCGAATTGGTTGTGGAATGTGCAGATGATTAGAAATGGTTTATCTGACAATTCCATTATTTGGACAATATTATGATTGAAATTTGTTAATCTCGCGTATTTTCTAACCAGGAATTTCATATAAACTTTGTAGCGAAACGAAAATCGAAAATGATATCATTCCAGTAACAAGACGACTTCGCTCTTCCCGGATAAATTTCAGAGACAGCCGCTTGTCTAGGCATTATGGATTGGCAAGCACCTCACCATATGTTGCGAGCGGGACTAAATTTAGTTTCGATTAGTTAGTGCAGCCCGTATATGCCGTCCAAAAATAATTTAAATCTGTCTAAAACTTTTTATCTTTGCTGCGGTATATAAGCGGTCTATGTTACATTTGCAACTGGTAACGAAGCTGCCATACCAAAAACTGCCATATGTGGCAGTCAGTGTGAACACCCTGCCATACGTATGTCAGCAAATATATGGTAGGTTGCCATATAGTCTGAACACGCCTTTAGAAATGTGGGAAGAAGGTCGTTCGCAACGTTCTGTGGCCCTGCAATTAGGGTATTCGCGAAAAGCCATTCAAAATCTTTGGAACCGTTACCAGGAAACAGGAAGTGTCTCCCGTCGTCATGGTTAGGGCCGAGTTCGAATAACCACCCCGCAGAAGATCAATATGTGACACTTTGTGCGCGACTAGGCTATTAAGGACGACTGGGACCATTGTTAGCCCTCAAACAATCAGAAATCGTTTGCACGAAGACCAACAACGGTCAAGGAGACGTGTTACCAGAACACAACTGACCAGGACGCATCGTACCAATCGTTTTAAGATTTGCTCGTCGACATATCCAATGGGACATGCAACAATGCCGCAAGGTGCTCTTCTCGGATGAGTCCAAAGTAAATTCTTTTAGTGGCGACTGACGCATAAGAGTCTGACGGAGAACCGGAGAATGATTTTTGGATCCTTGCATTAATCAAATTGAGAGGCAAGGCGGTCCCAGTGTGATGGTCTGGGTCGGAATTAGCTTGCAAGGCAAAACTGACATTGTTATCCTAAATAACGGGACAATTTTGTCCGAAAGTTATATTGAAAGGATTGTTAGGTCACATATCATTCCTTTTTCACCACAGGCGTTGGATGGTTTTATCCTCATGCAGGATAATGCACGACCACATACTGCTCGGCCGACAATGTCTGTTTTCGAGGAGGCCGATATTGAGGTCATGGAGTGGCCTGCCAACAGTCCGGACCTACATCCGATTTGGGATCAATTAAAACACCGGATGCGGACCCCCGAAGAGGACATACACAATCAGCAACAGTTGCTTCAATTGCTAAAAATGTGTTGGGACGAGATACCAAAAGAAAGCGTCGATCAGCTTATTGAAAGCGTTCCGTCCAGGCTTCGAGACTGCATATCAAAAAGTGGAGGCCATCGTCGATACTAAAAAAAAACAAAGAATCAATTTTCTTTTACAGATTAGACATACAAATTAATTGTTATTGGTACGATGACATGACCGCTAAAAATTAACCAATCCGAAAAAATGCGAAAAAAAGTGTAACTTTTGGTCAACATTCAATAAAATGCATTATATTTAACATATTGTTTTATTAAATTAGACCAAAAAACTATGATTTTCCTTTTCCACAGAAAACTAATCAGAAAATTATTAGTGGCCCTTATTTTGTTTTGAGCAGTATCATACTCAGCACGGTGTTTTGAATATCCCATTCAGAAGGAATCGCTGCTGAGGGCCATCCGTGTGATATTAGGGGAAAGTGCACCATGTATATTCGCTTGCTATACTATATGTGAATTTACTTGAAAAATAGTCAAATTTCAATTCATAAATTAAACGGGTTATATGTAATTGGTATTTTAAAATGAAATTTGGCTTAAGTACTCAGGGAAGTGTCTGGAAAATAATTAAGTTCTTGCTGTACCTATATTTTACAAGCGCAAAATAAAGATAATTGTAACTTGGCACATAAACCAAATTATCGATTGTTAATGTCAACTCTCTAAGCACTTGAACTTGGAGGGTTAATCAATTAGTATTACCTAATGCGATGATATCAATGTTAATTAGTTGTGGATAGAAATTGATTAATAGACCGAGAACAAAATACTTCAGATATTCTCCAGTACATTTATTTGTATCTTCGATGCTTATTTATATACAATTCTTCCAATGAAATACAAGACAGAGAAATAGAATGCAAAAATGCGCGCATAGGTCAATTTCATGGGAACGAGCATATTGCTAAGCAAGGTACAGTCGAACCCGTAAAATTGACCTATGCTAATCTGTACATTCTCCCCGTGTTGATATGGTAATATCAAAAGATCAATTTAAGTCAAATTTGAAATGTTCTTATAATTGGATGATTACAATGACAATTATAGACTTATACTAAAGTCGGGGACTTGATGTGATTCATGTTGTGTTGAAGTTGCGTCCTGCGTTATTCTCCTGGACCGAGGCCTTGGCTGAGGTGGTTGCGTCGATGATTCACCCGTATTGATGAATCGATGTTTACATCGCCAGCAGGCCCACGAAATTATGATCACCATCGACAATGTTAAGGCCATGTACCCCGTTACATGATGATGCAGCGTACGGCTCTTCAATTCATTGGGAAGCGAGAGGACGTTTTGACGGATCAGTTGTTGATGGAGCTCCGATAGTTCCTTCACTTGCGTGGCGTGGTTGGGCGGATTTGTCGAGTTGACCCTCACGGCTGTTGGGGCGATTGGGAACATGGTATCATGGTATCGCCAAACCACGTTGAGTTGATAGTAGCAGTCGTACTGATGAAGGTCGTGTAAGACGCAATCGCATTACTGGTGATGTTGGATTGACCTTGCAAGATTATGGTCTTGGATTTCAGCGTGCAGCCTTCGTCAATCGTTAGCAACCCGGATCCTTGAAGGGCTATCGGATAAGTTCTGTCACCGCAAACGGCGTTTAACCGATCGATCTAACGCAGCGCAAAAATCTATCGATTATGATGCATTAGCGGCGACCACGTGGAGTATGTGTGAATTTCTCTCAAGGCACACCGAGCGTTGTCTTCCTTGTTGAACAGGTCCAGCTCGCACTTGACAGCTTCCGATTCAGGGTTGTATATTGTCTTGATGTTGGAGCAGAGTAACTCATTGTCCTGGATTTTGGAGCACTCGTTTAGCATGCTTCGCAAAGAGCTGGTCTCGTACTTGGTTGATTGCGAAGAATGATGTCGTTAAATCGATGGCAACTAAGGAGTCGTTCCGCGTGGTGGGTAGGGGTACAAGATGATACAATTCGAATGATTATCGCTGCACAAGAGGCACCTTGATGGTAACTGCGAGGTAGGAAGTTGTCAGCGCCCCTGATACAGTCGCCAGTTTGCATAGCGCTATGAGATTGTCTTGATCCACGGGTGATTGGAGGTTCGGTGGGAGATGAGCTCTCATCTACATGGTTTCCTCGTGAAACTGCTCAGGGGACAACAACAGTGGGCTGATTTAAAATGATGATAAAACGTCGAGTAGCAAGTATAGAATTCGTTGCACTTGTGCTCCAATTAGACTTAATTGTAGTGATAATGCGAGGAAGGACTGGGACGTTTGGAGCTGAAATGTGGCAGCATCCTTGCTTCTGATGGTATTTTCAAGCTGCCTAATGTGATCTTTAATTTGGTAAGGCCTCCCTTCACGGTTATCTCGTCGTTCTTTATGATATTTAAGGTGGCGTCAAGAACCGATGTTTGATTTCTAAGAAGATCCAGTTGGTGATTTTCGTTCCCCTTGACACCTTCGATGATGCTTGACATTCTCTCCTCGTAATCAGCGTCAAGAACTCCGAACGGTGAGTGCGCTATGTTTCCAACCAGGTTTATGGCGCCCCTCTTAGTACGTCTTCTTGATATGAGCATGTAATCAATTAATAACTCTGCTTGCATTTGATGCAATTGCTTTATTAGCAATCTACACATAAAGCCGTCTGGTATTGAGTTGCATATCCGCTGAAGTGCTATAGTTCCATTGTGAAGAACACTGATTTGGTCACGTGTGGGCTGGAACTTGTAAAACACGACTAGTTTCCAGTCGGTTGTGGCCAATTTAACTCTGCCAATTCCCTCAAAGTGGATTCCCGGGTTTGGTCCGAACATAGTCACTTGAATCGGGCTGTTTTCTTCTTCCAAGGGTGATCTGGCAAGGTGTATTCCCTTAGAAGTATTGATCGGAGTTGCAAGGCAAAGGGGAAGAAGCAGCAAGGCGATAAGTAGAAGTGGCATACTCGGAAGGCAACACCGCTTTGTTGGAATTGGCGCTTCGTCGCCGCCATCTTTGCCTTTTTTCCTACTGCTTCTTATTGTCTCCCCGCAGGGGGGTCGGTGTCCTTGTGACATCAGCCAGAAATGGCTGTATGTAGTGGGACAAAGATCTTTGGTGAGCTGCGCCACCACGGACCTAGCAGCGCAAGGGGGCCCCTGGTACAGTTGATACGCCATGGCGAGGATCTGTACAAATCCCATTCGGGCGGTAACGTTCCCGAGCTCTTGAGTTATGTACGGGTGGCTCATGGCGTGACCTACCTCCTCCCATGACTTACGGGAGGGAAGTCACTAAAGGCCAAGCACGATTATGGTGTCCTCTGGTGTGGGAGTGCATCGTATGGTAAATCGTGTGAGCTTCGGAGTTGACGGATTCGCATGACCCGAGTCCTGAAGGGGCTAGTTAGGGAGAACGGCCTTGGTGGTAAATGCCTACGCGCCTATATCTAACTAGTTTGTGGATTGATGACCACACTGCCCGAATCGCATTGCTGACTAGTAAACTGAAGGGGCCACCTGGATGTGAAAAGCAGCGCTACGAGTCTGCACAGGCTCGTAGTCACAGGTCCAACGAGCCTGGGATGTGCACATCTGAATTCTTACGTGAGGCTTAACCAATAGGGGGCCGAAGGAGGATCACACCTGCTATAGAGAAGTCTATAGCGAATAGTGAACTACGGGGATGGGTGTGCCCAAGGGACTATGGTCCTTGCCCATCAAGGTGTTGGCCTCGTAGTGGCTGGAGGTTGTTACCCAAGTCATCCAGCTAATGATGCAACCCCGGGGTTGGGTTCCTGAAGGTGAGTGCATTCGCCGGATGGAGATATCCCCGTCTGACAACAACATCATGTCAGTAAAAAGCCGAAGGCCCAAACACTTCGAGGGACCGGGAGATAAAGGCCGAAAGGCTAGGTGCTCCCCTGACGGTATACCTGTAGACGGTTAGCTTGCTTCTTATTGACTGAGATGGTCGAATGGAATCGTTGAGGTCTTCCTTCGTCGCAGTTCCGCATATTTCATTCGATCAATTGGCCGCTTGCAGATTCCGTTGGCTGTTTTAACGTCTGCAACTCGAACTACGCCATCTCGACCGGGATACGTGGTAATAATTCTGCCTAAAGGCCATTGCATAATGGGAAGATTGTTATCCTTGATTATTACTAGCGTTCCCGGCTCTGCGTTGGGACTTGGTGAGATCCACTTTTGCTTGTATTGCAGTTCGTTAAGGTATCGCGGGGAGAATGTACAAAAATGTGAGCATAGGTCAATTTCATGGAAACGAGCATATTGCTAAGCAAGGTACAGTCGAACCCGTGAAATTGACCTATGCTAATCTGTCCATATATGATTTAGCATAATGGAGCTAGCGTTATTTTTGTAGACCACTACCCATTTTTTCATTTTCATACAAATTTCAAATTTTCGGAAGCTCTTCTGCCACCATGTTAGTCCCCAATTTTGGTCTGCCTTTTGGAATATATACGCGGAGAGCCATCCTCTATGAAATGGCATATGAGTAAACGCGAGGAATAGTTGCAACATGTTGCAACGACTTTGACGACTTCTGCCACCCATTTAGCCCCACTATCCAGGAGGTAAACTATCGTTTTGGGGCATCTCCAGTCAACCAATTTTTAATAATGTGGATTAGAATTGCGAGGAATAGTTGTAACTGAAGTGTCGCTGGCTCTAGGTCTAATGTACGTGTCGATGATATCTTCAAGGATCTGAGGTAAGGATGTCCAAAACCGGACGGACTAACCGAAAACTGGTACTTCAGAACGGACAAAAGGGTTATTGTTTTGTTTTTAATCTTTCGGTCGGACGGTTGTTCAATTTATCGGCTTCGATTGTAATGTCAGATTTACAAGAAAAACTTTCAGATTTTGGTCTTAGCTCCCAGGAAAAAATTATGTGTGAGATAAGATGGGTCAGGACGTTATATTCCTGCAGGACGTATCTCGAAAGTTCGACCTATCTTCCATACTAGTGCCGCCAGATTGGCCCATTAACGGGATAACATCCGGCGCATTCATTCTGATGATCCCAGAATTCAAGACCTGAACTCTGAACAATCGACAAGTTGAAGACTATCAGAAGGTGAAATGGAACAAGCGCCTCAATTAATGTAACCTTAAGCAAGCATAGACCACGGTTTATGCAATCTGTACAATCCTAGGAAAGGAAAGGGCATTCTTGCCATAAATTTTGGCCGTAAACTGTTGACACCATTGTACATTGCGGAACAGGTTAAGAAAGCCATTGAGAATGCTAAAAACTGCAAGGTCCTTGGACCAGATGGCATCTCGATGGCCATGCTGAAGCATCTCGACCTTTCTGCCATTGAGTATCTCACGGCCACCTATAACTTGTAGATCTCTACGCTTGCCATCCCTGAGATTGGAAAAACAGGACGGATTGTCCCCTGTCTCAAGCCTGGTAAGAGTGCTAGTGGAAATTGACCTATCAAATGCGTTTGACAAGGTCTATCAATCGATGCTTCTTGCCAACCTGTTGAATATGTATGTTACTGCACAAAACATACGTTGGATGGAACTATCTAGCTGGTCGACATTCCTTCGCTGAATTTCAAGGCAAACGTTCCAGGCTGAACAGGGTGGTGTACTCCCCCCCCCCCTATTCAGCATTTATATGTCCGGTCTTCCTACACTACCGGAAGGAATGGAAGTGATTTCATATGCGGACGATTGCACCGTACTCGCCACGGGGAGGATAAGGCAAGATTTCATTTCTGTGGCGTTAAGTTTAGATGTTAGCATTCCAACGATATTAGCATCAGTTTGATGTGAATCAATAGCAGTGCACTCACGATAACATTTTACTTTTGGCCTCGCTTTCTGTCAAATTTTAAAATTTCTCTTCGCAAATATATTTTTTTACAGTTCATATTATAAACATCTTGCACAATTGGTGAAATTTACTATTGTGTAGTTAGCACTGATTAAAATTAAAACGTAAATTTGAATGCATGAAAAACTTTCCCCAATGTGTAAAGCGGAAATATCCCCTTTTCTTATCAAACTACTGAGCTTGCCTCATAGAAAAGTCAAACTTTGACATTAAATATCTGCAGAACCATTACGCTTTCGTGAAAAAGGATTGCAGATTCGATAATTTAAGACCAACATTACCGTGGCATATCATTTCTGAACGCAGCTGGCAAAATATTTACAACTATTCTTCAAGCTAGATTCACCAAATGGATAAATGATGGAACGAAGATAGTCGAAAACCAGGCCGGATTTCGCAAAGGGTACTCAACCGTCGATCATATTTTTGTTCTCCGAAATACTGCGCAACTATATCTGAGCAACAAACGGAAGCTATATGCATTTTTTGTTGATTTCAACGCAGCCTTTGACACAATTGACCGGCACGCCCTATTCTACAAACTATATAATTGCGGAATGTCGGCTAAATTCGGGAGCATTTTAGAAAAGTTATATGAGGATACACATGCGATGATCTGGAGTGGAAAGCAGGTATCTGCGTCATTCCAAACAAATGTTGGTGTCCGCCAAGGGTGCAAACTTAGTGCTGATGCTTTTGCGATTTACATAAATAATATACTTGAAGATTGTCCGGGTGGAGCTGAAGTATTTGGCATGTTATTGAAGGGGCTAATGTATGCTGACGACATTGTGCTTTTTGCGGAGTCACCGAAACAGCTCCAAGAAATGATTAATCATTTGGACGCATATTGCAGTCAGTGGAAACTGACTGTTAATCTGGATAAATCCAAAATAATGATCTTCAAGAAAAGATATCGTGTAGCCAGAGGAGAAAAATGGACGTATAGAGGGCGTGAAATAGAGGTTGTCAATAAATACAAATATCTTGGAGTATTTATAGCCAGTAATCTAAGCATGGAACCTCATCTTAATGAAAAGCTAAAAGAGTCTAAATGGGCTATAAACTCTGTTTGGAAGAATTGCTTCAGGAATGCAGACTTAAGTCACACGATTAAATTTAAAATATATGAGGCAGTAGTAAAGTCAATAATGCTTTACGGCGCCCAGGTATGGGGAGGCAGGAGTTACGATGATGTTGAGAAACTACAGCGGTATTATTTGAAGCGAACGTTTAATTTACCTATGAAGACACCAAACTACATGTTGCTGCAGGAAACTGGATTAATGCCACTGGTTATGGACACTCTCACACTACATATAAACTATCTTGTCAGAGTATCAAATATGAGCAGTGACAGATTGCCAACACTAGTGCTTGCTCACGGAGTACATACGCAATCGCTATACTATAAGGACTTGCAGACGCTAGCTAATGAAGCCGGGGCGGCGTTTAACTGGGACGGAAGACGTGAAGCCAACAACCTTCTTTATCAGCTAATACGAGACGTGAAGCAACAACATATCGAAACGACGTATGAAAGAGCAAGTTCCAGCCAACATCGGGAAATCTATGTCAAGCTAAATCACAATTTACAAGCCAACACATACTTCCAGAACAGCTTTAGTGTGCCGAAAATATCACTTATATTCAAGGCCAGGGGAGAACTTCTCCCATTGAATTATGTACCGCATCGTGACGATCTGCCAATACTGTGTGGTCTCTGCAATATGAGGACGCGGGAGAATACTATGCACTTTATTGGTATATGTCCCATATTGAAAGAGACAAGAAGAGACTGCTTTGGTAAAAATTATCTGAGCGAAATGGAAGTACTCACTCTCCTTGACGGTGCCGACTGGGAAGGCCTATACGAATACTGCAGAATCGCGCTAAGATATCGTAATCGAATTTTCAACGAAGATTTGTAAATATGTGTATTTAAATGGGTGACACGGAAGCCTGGGTAGATGAACATGCAGAATTTGGAGTTGCGTGAACTTCATCACTCAGCTCCTAATCGTCACATAATAAAATAAAATAATTAAATAAATCGGTTCACAATATGGATTAATATAAATAATAAGTAATTAATTACACAATTTCGAATAAAATTTTTTAATATTATTCATAAAAATCATAATGAATTTGAAACAATAAAAATAAGTTAATGGATTTTTTTTAAATATAATATAAGTAATGTAAACTAGATAAGTATATAATTATCAATCAATTCTGGCAGACGGCAATGCCAAGCCATAAAATTGTTTTTACAGTTTACCTATTTTTAAAAAAATATTTGATTGTTGAATTTGAAAAATAAAACATTTATCTATCTATCTATCTATCTATCTATCTATCTATCTATCTTAATGAAATGCCATCATCAAAATTTGGCTCAAATATGTGAAACATATTGGTCCAAAATTCAGGTCTGCCAAAATGCTGCTCCGCACAGCTACAGGTTACCTTCTGATATCTTCCCAGGATCACTTACATCAGTAGATACAATTGATGTCAATATGTGATCATAATCGCCTACTCTCAAAACTGTATCTTGTTGTTACCGTGAGGATCATCCCAACCACAATTTCATGGGCCGAACTTCTCCACCACGACATGTCACACGTGGTTTACGAGAGCTAGAGAGAAGTCCAGGGATACATACGGCATCCTTAAGATGAAGAGATATACCGGGTCGCCATTGCAGCCATTCACGCTGTAGAGGTGAGTCCGTCTATTGCGAGTTTAGGTACGAATAGAAGCCTCTCACCGCTTTCATAACCTATCTCGCCTGAGGAGATTGTGCTCCCCAAACTTCGGTTGGGCTTCTATTCGCACCTTAATTCCTACTTTTTTCGCCTAAATCCAGACATCCAAAATATCTGTCCCAACTGCACTGGCGCGCCTCATGATTTAATGCCCACTGCCACTGATCTTATCCCTATTTCACTGTTGGAAAACCCTATCGCAGCAGCTATGTTTTTGTACCTTGACATCTCGGACGAAAAAAATGACCATAACTCGAATCCGATAGATGCACAGCGGTGTCGCACCTTTCTTCACCGCTAAAAGAAGAAGAAGGACATCTAAAAATCATCAGCAAACAATACGAAAATTCTAAGAAATTGGGTCGGTTACAGACGTCACAAGACCTGGGCATCATCGTTTAGCCCGTCCGACCGAAAACACTGGGAGTATTTTCCATCTGGATTTACATCTTCATCCGTATAAAGTCCAGCTGACTGAAGAAATTAAGCGGGCGTATCATCGTTTGCGCAGGGAATACGCCGGCTCGAACAACAGGCAACAGGCCGATTTTCCGAAACATTTTCTTCAGCAACGAGGCTCATTTAACGCTTGGTGGATACGTAGACAAACAGAATGGCGTATCTGGGGAGGGAAAATCCACAAGTAACTGCTGAGAGGCCATTGCATCCACAAAAAGTGACTATTTGGTGGGCATTGTCGCCGAGAGGTGTCATTGGGCGGTTTTTTTTTTTAAATGACGATGGCATCGCCGTTACCTTCAATTCTGAGCGTTACGGCGCGGCGCCTAGATCAATGACTTGTTATGCCGAACTTGAAGGTTTTCTTTGGTTTGGGATATAGCGTCATATCCCAAAAAACACGGCCGGCTTTAGCTCTATTGCGCGTATTTCCGCGATGGCCAAGTCGCTTGGCCACCAAGATCATACGATTTGACGCCTTTAGATTTCGTTTTGTGGGGCTACGCAAAAGACCGGATTTATTATTATTGAAAAGTTATGGCCGAATCACGACCCGAATTATTCGAAAAAGTAATCGAAAATTCGCTCAAAAGGATCGGGTTCGCGAAAAGCGTTTCAATGATGTTGTATTTCACATATAATGGTATTGTCTAAACATTAAAATTAAATTAAAATATCATCCAAATTGAAACGGCTTTTGTGTGTTTTTATTTAACTTTCTCAAATTAAAAATGGACAACGCATTATAATAAAATGACGCTACCACAATGGACATATTTGTGGGTCTCAAATTCCTGGCGGCCCTATTACCTAACCCAACCTATTTCGTACCTATTTCGAAAATTAAATTCATCTGATTTTTTATTCCAGGTTTCCAAACATCGAAGAAAAAAAACAGGAGTGGCTACATAAATTGAACATGCCAGACGTAAACAGAAAAGACGTTATATGTTCAGAACACTTCCGCGCGGAATATATTTTTAAACTACCAACGAAATCCGTTTTAAAAAATGGTGCGATTCCGGAACTTAAGATTCCTACCTCTCCGGTGATAATATTTGTCAAATTGGTTTCATATTATTTTATATTTATGTAATAAAAACTCAATTTTCAGCTTCAGAACAATATTCAAGCGAGCAGACCATTGAGTATTTCCTCTGCAACTCCAATTAAAGAAAGTGTAGATTTAACTGAGAGTACGGTAAGGCAAAGAAGTTATACATTTAATAGAATTGCAATTCTTTGTGTTATGTTTAATATTTCCAGGAATCAGAATGTTATGGAGATGTGTCGTTTGAAGAGATTCTTGTAGAGACTTTGGATGTTCCGACCGTTACCGAATCCATGTGTCAGTCGACAGTATGTATTTTCTACAGTTCTTTCAGTTCTATGCTAAATTTATTTACCTTTCTATCCGGTAACTACAGAAGTGACCAATTTTTAAGGTTCTTTGTGTAAACCAAGCGTTAACTCTTATATTTAGATGTGTAGAAATTTTATTTTGTAGATTTTATAATATAAAATTGTATATGAATTAAATCAACGACTGTTACCTGTGTTAACTTTATTTTTTAATTAAATAATTCGTTGCATTACTTTCCTAGTCTGGAAGGTCAAACGCCTTACATTCCCGTCGGTTTGGAACCGGAAAAAATCAGCCTAAAGCTCCGAGCACTGAAGAGCTGAAACGTGCTCGAGTTCTATGCTTATATGATGCCAAAGAACAACACTTACCCAAGCAGATCATTACAATTGGGCATATTCGAACAATATTTCGGTGTATTTTACATAGATTTCTATTGAACGATTTTGAGAGCAAGCAAAACTTCAGAACTTCAATCACAGCTAACCGAAGAGGCTTACGCCAGCGGGAGACGAATTCGACACTACTTCAGAGCAGATCGTTTGTCTAGTATTCTTTGAAACGGGGAATGTTGGGGTCCAGAATTTGAACGGACAACGATATCGGGATATGCTGCTACTCCCTGACTATCTCAAGAATCTACAGAATCTAATCTTCCCTCTGTCTATTTTGTTTAAACAAAAGTTATCCATGGTTTACACCAAGAGCCTTTAAGTGGCCTTCTCCTCATATAAATTATAATTAAAATGCCATTTTATTGCTGTGTTTTATAAAAAACAGGCTCAAGATGATATTCGGATCGATGAACCTGAATCTGTGACTACAACTGAAACAATTTTGGATTTAACTGAGAGCAGGGTAAGGACAAGCGGTTGTAAATATAACTGAATTTAATTCCTGTATGTATAGTCCTTTCAGAAATCTAGAGAGATGCCGTGCAAAGAGATTCTTGTTGAAGATGCCGCTGCCGAGACGGCCGATACTGAATCCATGTGTCAATCAACAGTATGTATTATGTAATACTGTGCTCCTTGAGTTCTATGCTAAATTTTACTTTGTAGACACACATGGATTGTACTAATGTAAGCCCTCAATCCTGCCTTCCTCAACCCACTGTGGAGCCACTACGCCTTTTTGCTCTGGTATTATTTTGATACAATATATTTTTTCTTAAAGTGATGCCCACACTGGCGCGTCAGCGAATATTCGCGGCGAATTTTTCCGCGGCGTCAAAATTGTAACACACTGCGTTGTATAGAGATGCCAACACCAACGCGAATATTCGCCAGTTTTGCAGTATTTTTTCCGGTTCGAATATTTGCTACCTAATGTCATTTTATTAAAATAATTTATTTGACAGGTGCAGTGTAGTACAACTTGATGTTGGTGTACCCGAAAAAGATGTAGATTTGGAATGAGTTGTTTAGGTATTGACCGAGCATTTAAGTTTTGAATGTTTTATGGTATCAGTGGATGAGTAAAAGAAGTAACATTTTTGGAAACATGAATTCCAAGGAAGGAAGGCGACACCCCGATCGTATCGCTCGGCCGAAGAATTGCAGAGATATCGACGATTTTCCAAAGTGCATAGTAAGAAGTTGATCGTGAAATTGCTGTGACCGACATCTAGGTTGACAACTAACAAAAGCATACATTTTGTGAATTATTGTACTTATCTCGATTATCCCCTTGTGAGCTGCGCAGTAAAGATGCCCCGACGCCACCTTAGAGAATTTTGTTGCGAGTCCAGCGAAACCTTGATCGTTTCGCTGGACTCAAGGATTCCAAAGATATCGACGGATTATCTACTACTTCGAAGCTAATTGTGAAATTGCTGTGACCAACATCCAGGTTGACGCTTATCTCTGACCACCCTGTGCACTGACCGGAAAAAAAGAGGATCCGATGACCCTTTCGGCAATTTTATGGTGAGTCTAACGCCACCTCGGTCGTTCTGCCACACCATAGGATTACAGAGATATTGACGGATTTCCGAAAGAATACAAGGTCAATCGTTTCATTCATGAATAGTATACGATAGGAAATGAGGATCCTAGTGGTTCGGTGCTTTCGTTTGTCCATAAATAGTTACATACAAGCTTGAATATTCTATTGAATTTAATGTTTACTTTGCATAGTTACGCCATATTTTGCTTGGTTACGCCATCGTAAGGATTCTACTAAAAGTTATTATGCAATTTCATACGATGGCGTAACCAAGCAAAATATGGCGTAACTATGCACAGTAAACATTCAATTCAATAGAATATTCAAGCTTGTATGTAACTACGCACTTTGCGTAACCATGCTAAGTAAACAGTTACATACATACATACGTATATTCAATTCTAAATAGCCACAAAACAATGTTCAAGTTTTGTGTCTTCTCTATACGATAAGACTAACCATTTGACGGGCACAAGACAAGATATAAACGCCGCAACTTTTTTTAGGGTACGATATAACAAGGTTGTACTGCACTGCATATTTGCATCAATTTGCGCATGTCAATGATTTTATCCTTAGAATAAGTATAGACGTGGAGAGGTAAAATGTCGAATTTCATGTTGATTTCTTCTGCTTACGCTTTCACATAAAAAGTAAAGATGCCGCGACATTTTGATATAGTGCACGAAAATTACAGCATGATTATAAATGTTAAAATAATTGTATTTGACCAGTTTTTGCAGTTATTCTCTATCATGTCTAAGTCCCTTCCTTACATAAATCTAATACCTTTTCTAAGGGAACAACATGATATCAGCTGTGAGTGACAGTACCCAGCGAATTATTCGCGCCGCGCCGTTGTGGGCACCAAAAAATGTGCCGCGAATTTTCCGGCGCGGATTCGCGACGGAAAATTCGTGACGCGTTGGTCTGGGCAGCCCTTAAGTATGTATATTTATTTATTTTTTATGTCGATGTTTAGGAAATAAAACGTATTCCATGCATCGATTGCTTAAAAAAAGACTTGGAGATGAGTATACTGGAGAAGCGCATACAAAAATTAAAGGATAAACTGGCCGTAAAAGTAAAAATTATACGTACTCTGCGTCAAAAAATTTCCAGAAGGTCAAAAAAGGACGCTATGAACGCTAAACTAGTCGCAGAGGCATTGGAAAATGAGATCTTGATTTGTTCAGACGAACAAAATATTACAGGTGCCAATAAGAAGAAAAGGTGGAAAAACAAATCAAAAATTCAATGAAATCCAAGTCTGCCTGTGTAAATCAATGTTATGATGAAATAAAAGCCTACATGTAAGAAAAACATTTAAAAATTGGGCTTGCTGCTATCTGTTCTCATAAGGATAACTTTAGTATTTTCCGATATTGTCCGTTACATGGTGCATGGTAAGTTGAATATCGCCAATGTGTTTGCCAGGTTTGCATTATAATGCTTGAAATAGAATGGATGCAGCAACAGCAGCAGCAACGATAATGCAGTCTAATACAATTTAAATGGATGACGCCTCGTTGGCAGCAAAAACTATAAATAACTTGCTGCCACCAATTTAAATAGTATTGGGCCGCTGCTGCTGTTGCAGCATCCATTCTATTTCAAGCATTAAAATGCAGCAAACCTGGCAAATAACTATCATGGTCAGCAATACACAAACTTTTTTCTAAACCGGATTTCGGGACAGTTTCCCCAAGAGGCTTCATATTTTCCTGCACAAACAAGACAAATTAAAGTGTCTCGAATAACATTAAGTAAATTTTTGGTATTGGGAAGATTTCTGAAATATTTATACCCTTCGCTCGTAGAGTGAAAGGGTATATTAACTTTGTCATGAAGTTTGTAACGCATCTGCGACCATATAAAAAGTATACAGTATATTCCTCATGTGATTTCTAGCAAAAAAGTTGTACGAAACATACCCCCAATTCTTAACCCTTTAGCTGCCACAGACATTTACATTAAAAAATAAAACTAACCACGCTAAAATCGAATAAGAAGTTTGGTTTTTACAGAGTTTAAAGTCAAATTTGTGTGATTTGACCCAAAAACAATATATTTTTTCATCACAATTTTCTCAACTTCTACAAAATTACAAAACTAGCGCATAGTCTTACGATCATATCTTTCTTACATCATTTTATTCGAGCTCCATTATTTCTAACAGTTTCTAAGCGTTAAGTGTAGAAAATTGGGGTTAATTTTAGCTTGAATTCAATACAATTCAATTCAGACTGCCCCTAAAGATCTGCAATTTGGTAAATTCTATTCAAATTATGTCGAAATCCAGCCAAAATTAACCCTAGTTCTCTACACTTAAGGTATTAAAACTGTTAGAAATAATGGAGCTAGAATAAAATGATGTAAGAAAGATATGATCGTAATACTATCCGCCATTTTTTAAAAGAATCCTACAAGCCCCTCTTCTTGGCAAAAGTTGGAGAAAATTCAGATGAAAAAATAGATTGTTTTTGGGTCAAATTACACAAACTTGACTTTGAAGCCCTGTAAAAACGAAACTTCTTGTCTGATTTTAGTGTGGTTAGTTTAATTTTGTAGGTAAATTTGTTGGCTGTAATAATCAGCCGCAGCTGCGGCAATGTAAATTAGAGGGAAACCCTGGTTCACTTTCTGTGTGAATGCCCGGGTCTTGCCAGAACCCAGTATAGGACGCTCGGTACGGCTTTTCTGGGAGGCTTGGAGGATGCAGCTAATGTGAAACTAGGGGAGCTGCTGTACTTCCTAAATAACACGGGCTGGTTCAAGGCACATTCCCACTCCTAAATTCATTACCTAACCTTCATCATATACACTAGTTAAGCTTCAGGGAGTTTGTGGTTTCAAAACGATGCTTTATGCTCTAGTTAGGCTTTTGGCTAGCATCTGCCTAAGCCGCCACTTTTACCAACCAACCAACCAATCATCTTATTTCACTTTTCTAGCTGGTCTAACTTTAAAGATATTGAGCTTTTAAGTCGTGCAAGAAAATTATTTTTTCAAAAATCTTCAAATGCCTGTGGCAGCTAAAGGGTTAAGAATTTGGGTATGTTCCGTACAACTTTTTTGCTGGAAATCACATGGGGAATCACACTCCAGTGCGCTTATGCGGCAGTTTCCGGACACCCTGTATACAGGGTGTCCCGCAACTGGTTAGCCATAGACCAATGGTAGACTCTACAGCAGTGATTCCCAAACTGTGGGGCGCGCCCCCCTAGGGAGGCGTGACGGCTTGGGAAGGGGGGCGTGAGTACAACTTATATATTGCTGTAAAAATAAATTTATTTTCATACTATCTAAGAGCCTCTGGCCAAAAGATCGCTGAAAATATTTTAGGTCGAAATCGCTTTACATTGACGTCTAGGCTCGTGATGAAAAAAAATTCTTTTGATTTATTAGAGCACCTTCGGACTCTTATAGCTCCAGTAATAGCACTGCTTTACTTATCTCATCATTAAGCCAAAAATAGTTTTTTTTGTGTTATGATGACTTTTTTTTTGTCAAAAAACGATTTTAAAACATTTTCCACTTGCTTTTGGCTGTACAAATCCCCACCATAAATAAAACTGCTTGCTACTGCCAAACTTCCGAAGAAACTCACGTTGAGTGCTTTTCAAAAATGTCCGAAATGTTCCAAAACTTGGGCTCCACTAAGAAACGATTGTGCTTTTTCTATGCAAGGGTGGGTAACGTGTTTGCATACGAGTATTTGCATTGTTAACAGGTAATTCTCTGCATTGGACTATGACAATTCGGTGGCTCAGTGGCAGAGATGTCTATCTCTGAGTTGCCGGTGCGTGGGTTCGAATCCCACTGTGACCCATGGATGTTTGTGTTGTCCATAAAAATGCTCCTACGGCAGCCGGTTCTTCGATGTAAATCGTCCCGGAGCTACCCGTTGTTAAAAAAAAACGGCCAAGAGCTGCCAAAACCCCCTTCGATTCAAGAGAGAAAAAGAAAATCTCTTGAATCGCTACAACAACAACAGCTTTGAGAAATTATAAGGAAGTTTTAAATAAAATAAAGCAATTAACCGAAGAACGCAAATATATAATTAAAGTCCCCACGAAGTGAACAATGGCGGAAATAAAAATTTTATTATGCCTATTTTCGGTTTTTGGCCAAAATTTTCTCCGGTGGCGCCAGCCTCAGCAGACTTTGCAAAGGGGGGCGCGGACTGAAAAAGATTGGGAGCCACTGCTCTACAGGATGTTTTAGGAAAAATGTCGCCTAAATTATTTCTCTAGCTTTTACCGTAAAGGAGTAATTGCCTTTTTTGTGATTCTTGTCAAAAACACGACTTTTTTCGAAAAACTCTTTTTCTAGCTTCCATAGCCAAATCAATGTTTTTCATATTCTTCTGAAAGTACACAAAATTTCCAATAATTTGTTTACACGTGCACTAAACGAAATGGAGTAGGCTTAAGGATATGATAATATCTATTATTATTACCAATATATGACTGTGTAATAGCACCCTTAGCTTTCGAACGGCATATAAGAATAAAGCACAGAGTCATCCAGTTTCTGAATAATACGTATAAATGAAAAAAAAACATAGTCTGCAAATGTACCAAACCAAATTCAATCTTGAAAAGGAAGTAAAATTTTTACATCAAACATAGACTTGGTTGTTATGCTTTATGGAAAAATACTTTTCGCTACTGTTGTAAATGCTACTATACTAATTATAACGGTAAGTATGTATACACAAATTTGTTAAACTGCACCCATATCATCTAATGGAAGTGCAAGATTTACTACCTGCAGATTATCAGAGAAGAATTAACTTTTCTAGGTGGTTTTTACAGCAAAAAGCAGTTGGCCGCCATTTCCCGAATAAAATTCTTTGGACCGACGACGAGGCCACTTTTACTCGAAGTGGTGTTTTCAACAGCCGAAAGAGTCACATTTGCAGTTCTGACAACCCCCATGCTATACGGACATCTCGCTACAGCATGAGTTTAGCGTAAATCTATGGTTGGGGGTTCTTGGGGATAAGTTGATAGGTCCGATTTTTCTCCCGCATCGGTTGAATTCTGATGCATTTCCTCATATTTTAGAGGACCAAATAGTATCTTCGCTTTTGGACAATTTACCTATTGCCCAACAGATCAATATTTGGTGGCAGATGGATGGTTGCCCAGCCCACAATGGGAGGGTATTACGGACTTTTTAAATACATAATTTGGAGAAAAATGGATACTAAGTAGAAGAATTCAAAATTGTTGAGAAAAATACACTTACAGTTATCCGATTGAATTCATTTTACCGCTATTCGATGGAACAACTCTTCGGTCATAACAGGACTAAACATGAGTTCAATTGTGCAATCAAGGGCCCGGCTAGGTAATTATTTGTGTCGGATTCTGATTTCGTATTTGAAATGGAGCAGATCAAGTACCGCGCGGTCATTGAATTCCTTTTTTTGAAATGATACACGGCTTCCCAGATTCGAGATGAACTCAAATCCGTGTACGGCAACTCTTCACCATCCCAGGCGACTATTTACCGGTGGATTTTGGAATTCAAGCGAGGAAGGACGAATGTTTTTGATGAACCCCGCACCGGACGCCCAATAACTGACACCACCGAAGAAAACGTCTAATTAGTCGAGGAACTTGTATTGAGTGATCGGCGGCTAAAGTTATCAGAGATTGCAGAAAGGACAAGTCTATCAAAAACCACCGTCGAAAGAATTATTACCGATCATTTGGGGATGAGGAAGATCTCGGCAAGATGGATCCCGAAACTCCTCTCAGCAGATCAAATGAAGCAGCGGATGAAATGTTCGAAAGACTTTTTGGAGCTGTGTCGCGCCGACTCGGATGCAATTATCAACAGAATTGTGACAGGAGACGAAACCATGGTCCTTTACTATGATCCCACGACCAAAAGGGAGTCCATGGAATGGAGGAGGCCTTATGAGGAGCGCCCCAAGAAGGCGAAGGTGCAGCAGAACCGAAAAAAGATTATGGCCACCATCTTCTGGGATTCTAAGGGAATTATAATGATTGACTTCAAGGAAGAGGGCACATCAGTAACAGGGAAATATTATGCAGATCTTTTGACCCAAATGAGGGCCAACATCGTGGAGAAACGGTATGGAAAACTGGCGAAAGGGGTGCTGCTGCTTCACGAAAATGCACCAGTTCACACCGCCGCGGTGGCCAAGGCTGCTGTGGTCAAATGCGGGTTTGAAGAAATTGAACACCCCCCGTGCAGCCCAGACCTGGCCCCAAGTGACTACTTCCTGTTCCCAAAATTAAAAAAGGACCTCCGAGGACGAAAATTTGAGACTGATGCGAGAAAGATACTGTTTTGGACCATTTTCAAGACAAACCCGCGGACTACTTTTTGAAAGGGATGCAGGATCTTATTAAACGATCTCATCGTTGTATTGAAGTAAAGGGGAGTTACATTGAAAAATAAAACTATATAAATAAATGAATTCAATCGGATAACTGGAAGTGTGTTTTTCTCAACAATTTTGGATTCTACTACGAAGTTTCGGACCAGTCGCATGGCCCCCAAGGAGTCCAGACTTAACACCTCCAGATTTTTATGTATGGGGAAAAATCAAAAGCGAAGTTTACACCCAACCGATTTTGTCTCGAGAGCAACTAATGGAACAAATTCAAACGGCGTGTAATAATTTAAAAATGAACCACCAACAAATCCTTGCAGCAGTTACATCAACGTCTAAAAGATGCCAATTATGCGTCCGGCACGATGGAACTTATTTTGAACAATATCTGTAGGGTAAATTTGATGAATAACCACACCATCCTAATAGTGCAGTATCCAGGTGATAATCCTAGTACATCAGATTGCAAAATGTGGTGGAGACAATTTTTTTTTGTTTCTTATGTTTTTTGGGGTGCTGAGCACGAATCCAGAGCTTCCCACCATGATGATCGTGAAATCGAATTCGCTTGGTGGTACTCACTTCACATGAAAGTCTCCACACCGGTTTTTGACATTTCGCCAGCGAAAATAATGCAGTTGCTCTTTTTTTTCACAATGAAAAGATGTCATCGGCCATCAATCAGAACGCGAGTGAACATTTATCTTACATTGAGTGAATAAAAAGCAAGTCTCCACGGCACCGTTTTCACGGGAGACATAAATGCAATTGCATTATTTTCGCTGGCGAAATGTCAAAAACCGGTGTGGAGACTTTCATGTGAAGTGAGTACCACCAAGCGAATTCGATTTCACGATCATCAAAATTTTGACAGTATTTGCATGGATTTCACGTGAACTGACGATGTTAGTACCTGTTAGTACCCTGTTTATCAAGTAGGTAATAACATCGTCAGTTCACGTGAAATCCATGCAAATATTGTCAAAATTTTGATAATCGTGAAATCGAATTCACTTGATGGTGCTCACTTCACATGAAAGTCTTCACACCGGTTTTTGACATTTCGCCAGCGAAAATAAATGCAGTTGCACTTTATTTTACCGTGAAAAGATGTCATCGACAATCAATCAAAACGCGAGTGAACATTTGTCCTAAATTGAGTGATTAAAAAGCAAGTCTCCAAGGCACCGTTTTCACGGGAGACATATATGCAAGTTTTTCGCTCGGTGAACTCAGTACATACCTTTAAGGTTTGTGTTCGTAGAGACGACTCACAAGATGATCACTGAGCTGTCGTAGCTAGGCGATGCTTGCTATGTGACTATCGACTACGGGTGTTTTCCTACAAGCGACTAAAGCGACCACGACCATGACTTATGTATTCCATCGTTATCTTACTCCCGCTTCCTGAAAACCGTTCCAAACAACGCATCGGTCGGCCATCACTCAGCCAATCAGCATGTGCACGGATGATTTCTATATACAGATACGCTCGCCACTCAACCGAATGTCTACGAAACGAATACGACCATTGCACGATTTTTATATACACCGTGTGTAGCACCCCAAGCAGCCGCTCCCCAAAGCCCACAAACAAGTGGCTTGCACCACGGTCACCACACAGAGAAGCTGCATGCACGACAATAATCGCGCGACTCTTTTCTATATACATCCACAAGAGCCACAGTCGTCACTCATCCGGATATGTACGAGCATTGCACGAAATTTTATGTGCAACGCGCGTAGCACCCCAAGCAGCCGCTCCCCGAAAGCCTACAAACAAGTGGCTTGCACCACGGTCACCACTCATCGAGGCAGCATGTACAACAATGAGCGCGATCGTCGCGACGATAATTTCATTCTACACTTGCCACACGACCGTCGCCTGACAAGCTCAACGACTATCGTTTGGAGGAACACAGCTCCATATAAAATATATGCAAGCAGTACTCAATTCCAGTCGTCAGGCGACAATCACTCAGTGATCGTCGTATGAGTCGTGTCTACGAACACAAACCTTTAAGGTATGTACTGAGTTCACCTAGCGTTCACTCGCGTTCTGGTTGATTGTCGATGACATCTTTTCACTGTGAAATAAAGAGCAGCGGCAGAGCAGAGACTTTCATGTGAAGTGAATACCACCAAGCGAATTCGATTTCACGATCATCAAAATTTTGAGAGTATTTGCATGGATTTCATGTGAACTGACGATGTTAGTACCTACTTTAATGATGGTAAATTTTCGTCATAATGACTTATTTCCGTCATTCGAAGATATGTGTGTCAATGTTATTATTCTTATATGCCGTTCGAAAGCTAAGATATTAGGCCAATTTTTGTCAACTTTGCCACTACAATGTACCGTTACGAAATTCGGGTTTAATTTTGACATTAAAAGTTGAAATTGACATTTCTGCAAAATTCAAAACGTCGTATCTCGGAAGATACGAAACCGTTCGAAACGTTCGATAAGTTCTTTTATTGGAAATTTTGTGTACTTTTAGAAGAATAACATTGATTTCGCTAAAGTGGAAGCTAGAAAATAGGAGTTTTTCGAAAAAAGTCGTGTTTTTTTTACAAGAATCACAAAAAAGGCAATTACTCCTTAACGGTAAAAGCTAGAGAAATAATTTTGGCGATTTTTTTCCTAAAACATCCTGTAGAGTCTACCATTGATCTAAGGCTAACCAGTTGCGGGATACCCTGTATAATTGATCAGTATAACGAGGGGAGTCGATTGGGCTGGGTCCGTCTGTTGCAGCGCGTTTTCCTCGTCGTTATATAGGTAAAAGCTATACGGACATGAAATTTTGCACACATGCTTATTTTTGTGGCAGGCTGTTTGTATGTTTGAATCACCAAAAACTTGTTTTCATGCACTAATTTTAATCAAACTTCACCCAAATGTGTTTCAGTGGATAGATTCGCAAAGCGGGGTGGGCTGCCGTACAAACCCAACCCTCATTTTAGTTCATTATGTTGTTTGTGCACATATTCCAACCAAAATAAATAATATTGTTTCATCGACATCGTCATGGAGCTTTTTTTATTTATGTTGAATAAGTCTTAGAGGAGATTCACACTACTGACAGGATTTACTATAACCAATAAATTAATCGAGTAGACACCCGCCTACAAGATTATCGTATGTTATTAAATTCAAAATGCATCGTAGATTGTACTTGCATTATTCAAATTTCAATACAATATGGTACGACTTCAACTAAATCTAGGATTTAGTAAACCTTATCGATAGTCTGATTCCCCTTTAAAATAAAAATTACTCAAATCATTCCAATTATTAAATCCAATTAAATCAAACTCGCCCATTAATCCGTAGTACGAGTATTTACACCGCCGTCTATATATTGTTATATTATTCTCGTCTTTTCTAGACGTTCCAGTGGGTTCGATAGATTTTCGCGTATACGATAATGAATAACACTCGGTTTACTGTAGGTACCACTATTTATTACAACACACATGGATATATACACGCTTTACAATTTCACTAATTACGACTAGTTATTGATCCGACATAATCCACGAGTAAAACTATACTGACTGACTGACTCTAGTCGACGCACTTATATACTCGTTTCCACTGTTCTGGAAACTTCGGTGACGCACTTTCTGGAAACTTCCGGAAAGGCGTTGTATTTCTTGCTAGTTACACTAGCGCCATCTGGTGCCAAGTACCGAAATACAATTTGGGTTGTTGTATAAGCTAATACGTCAACGTTATTTCTCGGTAGTGACATAGACGCCCTCTGGTGTAAACTAAGGGTTGACGTATAGCCTAGACACATTACATTACCCCCTCCTTAAACCTGTTCGTCCCAAACAGAACTCGCTTCGATCTCTTCCGCATCGTTGCCTCGATAAAGTGCCAGTAATCCACATGTATGACTTTCATTTTCGCTCTCGGCTTCCGATGCTCGTCCTGTAACAGCTGCACAACTCGTACACCGGCGGCACCACTCCTCAACGTCACCTCGAGCATCCACCCAGTAGAATCGTTTGTTTCCCGATTCACAGACAACGGGAGCAGGTTGTTTCGCACTTCGCCAACTCATTCTTCTGGTTCGCTGCACACATCTCTTACAGAATGTTCCGGCCTTTCTCGGCAGACGACAATTCCGTCGCAGATGACCATTTTCACCGCAATTCTAGCACCGAATTGAATTCTTGCAGAATGTGCCTGCCTTCCTCAGCTGTTCACAGGCGCTTTGCACGTGCCCCGGCTCACCGCATTTTCCAGCATCGAATCGAAACTCTGTTAACAACTCGTTTCGTTACACCGATTCTCCGATAAACGAAATCATCCGTTACTTCTCGAACTCGGTTCGCTCTTTGCCAACTCGTGTTTCTTGCCTGCTGGGCGCACTTCTTGTAGAATGCACTGGTCTTCCTCGTCCGTTGGCAATTCCTTCGAACATGACCCTGTTCGCCGCAGTTCCAGCATCGAATTGAACTGTTGGTATCTTGCCTTGATGCATTCATTCGCTGGCAGACACAATCATCCAGTACCTCTGGAACTCACACACAGTTACGGGTGGCTTGCTTCGCAGCTTCAAATGTCAGGCTGTATGCAAGTGCGTCCTTGATCGTTCGCTTGTCAGCTAGCCTTAACGCCTGCTGTAGTTCACAGTCGAGGATAGCCGAAGTGAATACATCCACTGCTGTTTCATTCCGATGTTCAGGTTCCGAGGTCGGGTATGACAAAAGAGCCAGCCGTTCAATATCTTGCGCCGATTGCTGAGTTTCTCCTGGCTTCTGTGTCCAACGCCTTCACAAGCTCCACATAAGATGTCTGCAGTGGAGCAGGAATCGATTGCAGGATTCCAGCAGCAGGTCCTCTCAATGCTAGAAAAAAGCCGTGGCACGCTCACTGTCCGACCAACCATTTACCATCGCAGCAGCCTCAAATTGTGTCTTGTAGATGTTCCAAGACATTTGTCCATCGAAAGTCGGCGCTTTTAGACTTTTAATATTCGAGTCGGTTTTTTAAATATTTCACTTGTTCTCGATGTTTCTAGGTGGTTATTCGACTTCTGGAAACTACAGCACTCTGCGGGTGTTGGTTGATATTCGCTGTTTTCAAACGTTCCAGATTGTCCTTTAACTTATGGACTTCTTCGGACAGGTCACTTTTGAGCTTAGACACCTCTTCGGTAACGTCGCTCTTCAATTTCAGAACCTCTGTCTTGATTTTCTCCGAATTTTCTAGCGATTTCTCGTCGATTATCTTCAGCACTTCCGTTTTCGTTTGTTCGAGGCTGTTTTTTAAATGGCTGAACGCTTCTTCCTGCTTGGTCGCTATCGCCTTCAGTTCGCTCAGTGCCTCTTCGGCCCTGGCTGATCGTTCATTCTGTTCCTTCAGTTCGGATTTTATCGATTGCTCCATCTTGGCTGATCGTTCGTTTAACTCAGCCATCGCTTTCAGTAACTGCATCATTGGGTCTCTGACTTCTTTTTCTGCATTTGCCTCACAGGAGTCTTGCTCTTCCCGAAACTCTACCGTATCGGGATCCTGTTCTTCATCTCTCAGTGCATCCATCAGCCGAGCAAGCAACGCGCTTTTGTTTCCCGAAGTCGATAAATTCCGTTTTGCCAGCTCACGCTTCAATTCGGCCGTTGTTAGTTGCGAGATATTACGCGGCATTTTGTTTCTCGACTATAAACAGTCCACAGTTCAATTTTACGCGAATCGAACTTTCTAGAATGTTTTCGAATGTTCGACGTAACGACACTAATTCACTTTATATATCTAGATGGCGTTGGTATTTATCTTTCATAATTCATTCAGAAGTTAAGGAGATAAATCGAGGATTATCGTTACGGTCAGATACAGATGTAAACAAATCATATAATGGCTTCATAATGCATTTCTTGTTAGTATTTTGAAAATGTAGAGTATGTATATATTTTGTTTTTGGCAAATACATACAAACATACATAATATTAAAATTTCAACTTTTGCACCATTTTTCTACTTACTAATTGCTTCGGTACATATTATGATAAAAGAAATAATACAATAAAGGATAAATCAATCTTAACACTTGTTATTCAACCATATGGAAAAATTTTCCATAGTTTGAATAAAAGAAAAACCAATAATTGTTCATAATAGTTGGTTAATTCATACAGTGAACAACGGATGAAAGGGGACTACATAGTGGAAATAAATCTATCGAATCTATGCTAATTGATCGTACAATTTTTGCAAATTGTTAACTAATGTACGAATATGAAAATATTTTTTCAATCCACCGGAAAATAAATATACTTTTAAATTTTTGGCACAATATAATTGTATGTATTTGGAAGTGTTTAGAGGTTGAACTCTAATTTGTATTAATTTTTTAAATAAATAACATATGTAGGTACAAGTACCCTTTCAACCAGTTAAACAGAGACTTTCGGTAGTATTTTTTATATGTATAGGGGATGAGATTGAAGTACATAGATTAATATATAGTGTGCGCATATTTTATGCTCTGAATTTCAAAAGTCTTATAAGCCGTTAGCCTGTAGAGCACAACAACTTTCACGAGACCGATAACTCTAATCAAGCAAATAGCACGATGAGTGAATACACCATACCCATGTACAGACCTAGAAGGCACGCCAAACTCAAAATATTTAATTAATTTATTTTTTATAGGAGATGTAGGAGTAGATGGGACGGATTCACACATTCAGTATTTTATAAGAACATCCAACATCTACCATTTATCACTAATTTTAAAAAATTCTATTTTTATTTTTGAAAATAGCTTTGCAGAGGAGGTAAGGGTAGTCAGACCTACTCCACTTTCCATCAATATCAAGCATATGTCACATCGATCAAAATTTCAGGTCGCTAGTGATATTCTGTCGAAAGTTATGGACGAATTAAAATATCAAGGAGGGGTAATTTGTACGGGAGGTAGGGGAGCCTTTGGTCTAACTTGGTTTATTTTCAATACCGTCCAAGGTTTTCTCAAAACAAACAGCTCACCAACATTTCAAAACGCTAGCTTCATTATTTCGGGAGTTATCGACAGACAGACGGACATGGTTTATTCGAATCAGGGACCGACCCTGATCGGTTATATACCAAATATACTTTGCCATACCTCCGGTGGCTCCTTGGAGGTGTTACATAATATCGGCGTAACGAAAACAATACACCCTATACAATCTTATGGGTATAGGGTATAAATATTAATTATTTCATCGTGAGGTTTTTTCTAACTTAAAAAAAATTTGGCAGGTGACATTTGTATTATCGTTCTATGGAGGTTTTCACAGCCAGATTATGTAGTCTAAATTTGAGTTGTCAAATTGCATACTATACATCCTAATAGACCTGAGCGTCACACATTTACTTAAATAAATTTCAGCTTTTGAAATTTAAAATTCTTTATGGCACGATAGCCCGACGTCGGGCCTTGGCCGCCTGGATTGAAACCCTCCAATTGTCGTGGTCACGCGACCTTGTCCTCCAGTTCTGGTGGGCGTCCTCACATACAGAATGCTCCCATCGGGCTCTCGGTCGTCCACGCAATCTTGCTCCGTCCACTCGTTGCGCGTTCATCACCTTTTTGGGCATGCGATCGTCGTTCATCCTTTGTACATGTCCCGCACATTGCAGTCGCTGCAATTTCACGATTTTCGACACCTGTAGCTCATCATACAGCTGATACAATTCAAGGTTGTACAGGATGCGCCATTCACCTCGTTCACGAACGGCCCCGAAGATTTTTCGGAGAACCTTTCACTCGAATGTTTCCAACAGGAGTTCAGTGTGTTGAGTTAGGGTCCATGCCTCGCAATCATAGCATAGCACAGGTCGGATTATGGTTTTATACACGTGGAGCTTCGTGTACCTGTGCACCAGCTTCGGATTCATAATTGAGGACCGAAAAATAACACTTATTAGCTAGTTGTATCCGTCGCTTTATCTCATTTGTTTCGTTGGCGTCCTTTGACAAATTGCAACCCAGGTAAGTGAAGTTGTCTACATACCCTATATTGAGGTCCCCCACTGTGATGCTTGAATTTACTGGCGTTCTAGTTTAAAATTGGTTGATATGTAGCCCAACTTCTGTGGCGGAATTATTGAGATTATGCAGAAGGCTTTCTGCATCACCCATTCTTCGAGACATGATGTTGATGAAATAGGTCAGTGAGTTTGTTCTGAGCTCTGACCTGCGAAACGGTATTAGTCATCGTCATCCTTATGAGTCCCACTAGCCGGTATTCCAAAATGCAGCAAAATGTTGTACAGTACGCTTCGATCGACACTGTCGTATGCCTGCTTGAAGTCGACAAATATTTGGTATACGTCGATGAACTTCTGGAGTAAAAGCTTCACAAAAGCTGATCTGTTGTCGAACAACCAGGTCTGAAGCCGCCTTGGTACTCGCCAATGATTTCTCCTGCGTGCGGATTATTTCAATTTTCTAGAATTTTAGATAAAATCGTATAAGTCGTACAAACTAATGAGATGCCTCTTTAGTTCTCACATTTCAACTTATACCTTTTTTGTCGATTGGGCAAATTATACTTTTACGCCAATCTTCCGGGATTATTTCGTCGTTCCATACTTTAACGATAAGTGTGTGTATAGCCTTTACAAGGCTCTCCCCATCATGCTTCAGCAGTTCGGCTGGAATCTCATCAGCACCCGGGGCTTTATTATGTTTTAGTGATTGCATGGCGAGATCAATTTCTTGTACTGTTAGGGGTTGAACGGGAGGGCCTGTTCAGCCATCAGCTCCAGAACTTCTTGTGTGGGGTTGTTCGGTTGAACAATGAGGAGCTCTTCAAAATGTGAGGCCCAGCGTTTATCAACGCTATCGGTGTCACTAATGATATTGCCATCCTTATCCTTACATAGGCTGATCCTGGGTTGGTATCCAATCGAATTAATTAACTTGTACGCTTGTCTACTGTTCCTACTAGCTTAGCTAGAATAGGTTAATTAGGTGTGAGAAACGTAAGCATCTTGACGAGCAGTTAATGTAAATAAACCAAAGTATTTACATTAACTGCTCGTCAAGATGCTTACGTTTCTCACACCTAATTAACCTATGCGAAACTCGTCGAGCGCTCGTCGTATTTGTTTTTTTTTTTGCTCTAAAATTTAAAAATTATAATTCTTAATTTATTAATTAACACATAGTTCATTTCAGCTTACTTTATTTGTATACCCTTCGCTCGTAGAGTGAAGTTTGTAACGCATTGACGGAAATATCTCCGACTATATAACAAGTATACAGGGTGTCCAGAAACTGCCGCATAAACGCATATTCCGATGCGTTTATGACACTCTGTATATCTATACTAGTCTATACTATCTATCTATACTAATTATATAAAATAGCTTATATGGGAATGTTTGTAACGGTTTGGATCAAAAACTATTGGACCGATCTTAAAAATAATTTTTTCCAATGGGTGAGGTTATAAAACACAACGTTCGCGCAACGTTACCTTTAATTTCAAATTAACCGGCCGTTACGGATCAGAAACTTCTCCCTACAAACAGATCCCCTAAGCGCTTATGGAATCTGTTTGTAGGGAGAAGTTTCTGATCCGTAACGGCCGGTTGATTTGAAATTAAAGGTAACGTTGCGCGAACGTTGTGTTTTATAACCTCACCCATTGACTGCACCTGTAACGGAGACGAGAATAGGATCCTTATTTTTCCACTTTCGACGTAAAATACGGTAAATTCCGTTGGGCTTAAAATTTGTGATACTCGCTTAAGTCTTTTCGAATTTTGCTTAATGAAGCATTTCACGTGGTTCGATTTTGACCAAATTAGGTGTACAGCTTACTTGAGGCATGTGTAGTCATCCTAATACCACACCGTAATATATACATAGATCCTGCTGCATGTAAGGATATAGAAAAAAGACTCTTTCAATCATAAGGTGAAAGGAAATCCAAAATTGATAGAAATGGATATCTTTGGATTTATAGTGAAGATATCAATGTACTGGAATATCATTGAAGAAATTTGGTATCCTTTCACAATCGTGCACGCAGTTCAAGTCCTTTAAAAACAGTTTGAACTCTTTCGAAAGAACAAGGGCGTTAATAGTAAGGAAGTGATATGTAGGCGAGATGGGTGTCATATAACTGGAAATAATGGAGCAATAGATCATTTGTAAATGAAATTGGAGTCTTTTGAATGCATAACGGATCCTTTAAGGTGCGGAAAGGACTTCGAAAACATAATAATTAGATTTTATGGACTTGGCGGGGTATGTTGAAGCGTACACAGTAGACGATTTACGAGTCCTTTGGAAACAATTTGATTCCTTTGAATGGGAACAAAGATTTTCTCAACAAAGAAGTGTTATCAAGCTAGCGTTAAGCTCGCCATAGACTGTTTAATCGATTGGACAATTTTTTTGATCTTCAGATAAATTAGAAGGTGCATGTGACGAACCAACCCATTTTTTTATTCGGCGTTGGTTTTCAGTTGCTGATTTTTTCACATAAACCGGTGGTCATTCTTCATGTTGTAGCGGCCATTCTCTATCGAAAGTAGCAATGGATATCCATCTTCCATCGTCATATATAAATACATATAAAAATTTCGCTATATTGTGTTTTGTCGAGTGGATCGTGAGACTGCCATTTTAGATTCTACGATAAATTGTATAGTGTATGTGCTGTACGGGCGTCAGATCGATTCTGTACAATCGATTGCACTCTGTGTGTTATGCGTCATCTCCCATAAACTCCTATAAGCTCTTGACATTTTTTTTTTCCTTTTTTAAAAAAGTTCGGTAAGTACTATTTCATATCCTTTTTAAAATATGCCTGTGAATTTACTCCATAGCCTTTAAACTACATATTTAGAAAAGCAAAGAAAAGCAAATTGTCCAGATTCTCCCCGAAATGGCGGCAAATTACATTAAGAAGAAGTGAAACACCTAAAGAACACGCAAACCGTGTAGAAAATGTGAGGTTAAGGAGTTTGCAAGATCGACAAACTGCGTTTGAGCATAAATTAGAATTCAACTACCGCCCGGTTGTTAGCTATATGGAACATCCACTACTTTCTATGGATTCCATCAACGCCATCTAGATATACAAGCCGGATTGTCACGTAACTAAAATTAATCTGTCATTGCTCATGCATAGGCTTGCAAGGAGTCAAGGCGGTCAAATAGTGACATTTCGAAAAAAATTTATATAAGTCGATAAGTTGTCAAAATTTACCCTAATCGTTGCGACCGAGTCATGAGGACTCGATGCTTCTCTCAAAATTACTCTCTCATAAGGATTTGTCAATCCTCAATTTTTATCGCCTCTTATATTTTTAACTTAACGCTACTTATTACACACGAATTCGGATTCAACTTATCGACTTTTATTAATTTTTTCTCGAAATTTCACTTTTTGACCGCCTTGACTCCTTGCAAGCCTTAAATTTGTATCCCTATTCCGCAGATAATGATTTTCCGTTATCCATATTAAAGCTAATATATTACTCAAACAACAACAAAAAATTGGGGGTCCAACGTCCTCAATTGTGGGAGATCGAAAAAGAAAGAAATTGCATGTATTATCCAGATGACAAATTTTAAATAGCTATTTTGTGTGTTCTTTTTCGAAAAATAATTATAAAACAATACTAAAAAATGTAAACACAATACTTTTTGTTTTATTTAACTTAGAATTAAATAGACTATTACAGTTATATTTTTAAATTTTAGCTCTTTTAGTTTGGTTGGAATCAGGCGAAACTATTCAGGCGAAGGGGTGTGCTAATCTGATGACAAGCAGTGTATGTGCTCAGCATGATTTAGGGAGTCAAATGGGCGATGTCCATCTGTCTGCCTGTTGCGACGCGTTTTACTTGGCGGGTATTAAAGCTAGTAAGCTGAAGGCTGCAGGCTGTTTGTATGTTTAAAATAAATAAATAAGGATCACTGCAATGCAAACCTAGCCCACAAATTTAAGTTCTTCTAAGGGCCGGATGTACAATCATGGTTTAACTAATGGTTGTCAGTTAAACCGTCGACGGTAAAAAAAATGTGTGCAAAAAGTTAAACAGCCGTTTATACAACGAATTATCTTTATAGCTGGTTCACACTAAAATGAAATCATATTTGGTCTAAATTAAATCAGTCAAAACCGTAGTAGATGGGTTTGAATCGTATGTCACTAAATTCAAAATGTATTATAGAGTACACTTCAACTATTAAAGTTTCATTACAATATGGGACAACTGTTAATTAAATTTAGATTTCAATCAATTTCGTCAACAGTGTGAATCAGTCGTTTAACTAAATTTCTCTCAATTGTAAACAACCAAGTTTCCATGGAAATATGTGTACGAATACAGTCGAACTTGCCTTAACGGACACTTCTACAACCCAAACATTTCTCATAAAAGGAAACTTTTATTTTCACTAACGTTTTTTTTTACATAGCATCCAAGGAAAATTAAGTTTTGAAGCCTGACACTCTCATAGCTGCAAACGTATACACTAAACAAGCTGGCAAAAAATTTACTTTTAAATTTTAAGAAGAATTGTATTTCAAAGAAAGCATTTTGAGGTTAATTGAAGAAAAAGTAATAGTCATATCCTAACTGAAAAAAAAGGGAACCAAATCCAATTTCTGGCGGGGCAAAATTTAGATTTCATTCGGCCTTCCCTATTACTTGTGTTCCGATTCGGAACATCATTTTTGTAACTTAGCTTTTTGGGTGCGATTTCGGCTCCACCTTAGTTTCTTTTCCTTCTGTTCATACATAACTTGGTAGCTTCTCAGGTTTAAAACTGGACCAGTAAAAAACGTCGCATACGAACATCGGCAACCCAATCGACTCCTCTCGTCCACTGATAATATATATATTTTTTATATTTTAGTGAGATAATAATCTGCCTTTTACAAGAACAAAACATTTTTTGAAAAAAAAAAAATCAATTAGCGAACCTTTCGGAACTGTAAATATATATGTATATTTAAGAGCACGGTCGGTGACTTAATATTCCATTCCCCAATGCGGTGTTCGTTTATGCCAAGTTCGACTGTAGCGTAAACTGGCTGTCAGCTACACCACAAATCACGAAATAATGATTACGCGGTGTTCGGGTGAAGACATTTGGGACAGCATCAAAATCACTTATGAAAATTTTGAATCTGTCTCACGCAAATTAAAAGTATTAAAAGTAATTGACTTTTGTGAAATTCGTATCTTTTCACAGAAAATACTTCCAGCCGTCTACGGTACAATTTCAGAAGTTTATGTGCGCTTCCTTCTTTTTTATTATTTCATGAGTTAAATAGCAGTAAGCGTTGAAATTTGCAAAATAGAACTCGCTCAATCGTAAACAATATTAAGGTTACCATGGAAGTTGACTACCGTTTAAAATTGTTCAACCAATCAGCAGTCAGCACACACAAGTTAAACGCAGTTTAACGATTTCAGTGAGCGAGGTAGTGGCTGATTGGTTGAACAATCAGCTCGCTCAATCGTAAACAAGCAATATTTCCATGGAAACTTGTAGACGAAACAATATAAATTAATAGGCAAAGCAAAATATAAATATTTTCTGCTTCGGATTTTAATTAGAAGGCGAAACTGAACAAATAGTAGTATGAAATACTTTTTTAGGTTAATATTATTTTTATAATTATGACCTGTTTATTTTTCATTGCTCCAATTTCATGTTGGTATCTACTAATATTGAAAATTGCCAACTTTTGTTCAGATTTCTTGCTGCATTTTCTTTTCTTTGGACTAAGACGAAATAAAGAGTTTGATTTCACGGCTCGACCAAAATGATTAACTAAGAATACCTCCCGTACACAACAACCCATCAGGAGTTCTTTCAGTGCGTTTTATTAATCTACGCGTACTGTGGAATATCATGTCGTGATGCATAATGATGTATGGAAGGAAGAGACCTTAGTTTTTATCTGATTGAGCTGATTTTGGTGGCAAGTACATTGGCGACCTCCCAAGCACAGGCTTGTCAAATATTCGGTCATACGCGCCTGTGTAGCAAAAATTTCCACAAACTTTTATGTTAGGTTTTGTATGGCTGAAGTTATACGTCCGACAAAGCTCATAGATCGAATCTGGATTCCAGTTTTTCTGCCGAACAAGCCCTCACCTCCGTAGTTCCGCAAAATCTTACCCTGATCTGAATATGTCTACATCAAATTTCTGGTAAAGTTAATTATAAGGAACAGAGCTTCTGTTCTAAATAAATAAATATTACCTATTATCGCATATAACAGTATAAAAAATGGCTGCTATTTTTGATATGCTACTTTCAACTGAGCAGATAAACCTTATGAAAGTGGGATGGATTATGTCGGTTGTCGGGTCCTTACTTTCTATTTCTCTATTCAAAACTAACCCAACTTCGGGTAGCCACCTCATCAGCCAATTATGGAGTTCTTAGCTCCCGTAATGCGGTTAGGTAAAAAAAAAATCATATCATATTAATATGATCACTCACTATATCGCCGCAAAGTCTCATGTATTGCAAAGTCTTATAAAATGGTCCTACGGCATCCTGTCAAGTTTTGAATTTGTCGACTTTTACAAATATCAATAAAATTTAAGATTAATCAAATCAAAGATATTTGCGAAGGAGACGAATTCGGAAAATTGACTCAGATGTGCCTAGATCGGGCCATTACATGTTGTTCACGTAGCAGTGAATGTTTGCATCGTCAAAAATGTTTCTCATGTGCGCTTCAAATAAAAAAACATGAAATAATTGATGTCTTCTCGAAAAAAAATGTTTGGCCTGCCATCGCAAGCCAATAGTGTAACCCTGGTTAAAAATAAGTTGGACACCCCTGAGCACATAACTTTCAAAGAGAAAGTGGGAACTATTTAAAATACATCAATGTAAAGAAAATTAAATGATTTTGAAATAATTCCAAAACTTACAACCTTGCAAAAAAAAAAAACGCAAAAAAATGACTATCAATTGTAGCAATACCGCTTAACACATTTTAATGATTAATATGGCGCGTTGGACCCGCAATTATGTTTTCTGTAATATTTTCATGGACAGGTTTTCAGAGAAATGTACACTTTCGGAATTATAAACAAAAAACGAGAAAACTCTTTTTCGCGGTTTTGACCCTGTTCCGCAACGAAATTTTGGTGGAAAGCTCAGGATTCGAGCTCAGCACCCCAAAAAACATAAGAAACAAAAAAAAAATCTCCACCACACTCCTCGGATTTTTTCTTAATAGTAAGAAGAAATGCTAAAAGGCTTCCTTATAGAAAAATTATCCCAGTAAGGAGGATATTTTTTCGAGTTCTGTGCCGCCAGAACTTTGCTGTACTGTAGATGTTTTAAGGGCAACCGTTAGTTTGAAAGTCACACATAACGTGGAAAAAATGTTTCATTTTTTGACTAAAATCTTCCAACGTGGGTTCGTTGAAAAATACCATCAGTTACGTTTTCTTGATCATTCCGAGTGGTTATCAGTAACGAACTCCATAGAAAAAAAATACAAAAAAAATCTGTTAATTTTCACACTTGCCAATACCCTGCGCGGAATAGAGTTTAGGAGAATGAAATGTAGATGGCTAATGCATGGCAAAAAAATACGGCAATTTCGTTTTCTAAGTTTGAGTACCTTCAAAATAAATTACAATTCAAAACAAAACAGCGAATGTTTCTTATTGAGGTATTTAGATTTTTCAGATATATCATTATCTTCTGTGACGAAATCCACCAAATCTAAAAAATAAGCCGACGATAGTGAGACAAAAATGTAGAACTGTTGTCAGTTGTTTGAGAAAAGTTACCCGCGATCTTTTTTTCTTTTGAGTCACGCGTTAACCGCTATGGCGAAAAAAACGCACTTATTGTCATGCGTTTCGACTTTGTGGATCATTTCCATATTTACTGAAAATCCCATACAAAACATTAATCTGCAAAATTGATCATCTGCCAATGCCATCCCCCAGATGGCTCCGCAAATAATTTCCCTAAAATTTCCTGTATGGCATTTTGTTTTTCAGTTTACATATTTGGTTTATAATCATTATTAGAGTCAATCATTTTAAAATTTCCTAAGACATTTTCCTTTAAATTAAATCTCGCACGGCGCATAATATCAAATGCAAGTTCCAATTCAGAATATCGCGTTGGGGACTAATGACACAATAGTCAGCTGTTCCTGAAGAGGGAAATTTTGTTCCGTTTGCGTTTCACTTGGACAATGATCCTGTCTGTCCAAGAAAGAAACGACTATAATTAAATATCTTTTCAATTCACAATGCCAAACACACTTTCATCATTGTCTTAAAAAGGCTATTGCCTCGAGTCACAATCAGACAGAATTGTAATTGTATACTTTTCTTTAATAAAATATGATTCATGCATATTTTTCTGAGTATATAATACCCTCGTGATAAAGTTCTTTTCACAGTGGGGAGAAGGAAGACCCTGACCAGTGGCGGCTCGCTCATATGTGCACAAGTGCACGTGCACCCCCTGAGAACCTGAGAAAAAATCGTAAGAGCACGTAATTCACCAATTTCTTCAAATCAAAAATCAATTTCTTCAAATCAAATACGCAATCGAATTGATTTGTCACTTTTTTTCTACAATCACTAAATTGTTAACCCATCCTTTGGGGCTTTGAACTTCTTGTATTATTCCCAACTGTTCCATTTCAGTCAGAGTCTTCTTAATTGGATCCACTAAAGCATTTGGTATACGAACCTTTAATTTACATTTTGTAGGAATTTTACCAATGCTTTCAAATATATCAATATTCTTAGATATTGTTTCATTTTTGTCTTAAGTTATGATATGAACTCTAATAATTAGCCCGAGTCTAGCACATTTGTCTCTACCCGATATAGGACTGACCACCATATCAACAATTAAAAATTTCACAAATGTTACTTTATCTCTAAATTTACATTCTAAGGTAGTAGTACCAACAGGTAAGATCTGATATTTCTGGCTTCCAAACAATTTTAGAATTTTTATGTCGATTAAGTTTGTCTAAAATATATTTTGGCAAAATATTTACGTGCGAACCATAATCTAATTTAAAATTGACATCAATTTTTTCTTGAATTTGAATTTGTTCTAACCAACCATGTGAAGTATTTTTATTTATATTAAAAACGAAATAATCTATCTCACCTGTATGTAATTCATTAACTTCTTTTTCTTTTCTTTGACAAGCAACAGCGAAATGATTAAACTTTTTGCATTTTTTACACAATTTACCCCAAGCAGGACACGGTTTCGACAAATGATTCACATTACATCTTGTACATGGGTCCTCTCTCTCATGTACCTATTAAACGCTTTCCTTGTCTCTTTCTTCATAGATTCCAATTCAGTGCACCACCAGGGTGTTGGATCCTTTCATTTATTATTGTAGCGGGACAAGCCAGTTTGAAAGAGTGAGTTATCGCAGAATTCACTTGTTCCACCGATCGCTCTATCTCAGTCGTGTTATTAGGTATTTCCCCTGAAATTTCCTCGATTTGTTCCAATAAACACATTTCATACTTAGTACGGACAGTGGCGTGCACTCCATACATGCAAAAAGGCACTGCCTACCCTAGTGAGATTATTAAAAAAAGAAAAATAAGTTTCCCATAAACGTTTCCCAATGTAAAGTTCAACATTCTATTCATCTTGTGTATCACTGTAATACTACATACATTCATTTATAAAAAGGCGGCGAATTCTGCACCTCCTCCAAGCTTTCAAGTCGCCAGAACAGGCATAATCGCTTCTGCCTTCAATATACGCATACAATGACACGCAAACCTGTGTACGGATAGACAATTTACATACACATGTCAATTGGACTGCAGCATAAACTATATGGAAAAGTAAGCATGCCTTTCGCTCCAAACTCTTTCTCTGTTTTCTCATTATATGGGAGCGCATACAACATTCAATTGTGCGGCGAGTCTCTTATCTATTCTGTATCTTGATTTTCGCAGAGGGGAAATTTTGTAGCAGCAATGAAATAGAGACAAAACCAACAGCAACGATAAATGGTTGAAACTAAAAGAGTGAAGGAGACGAGGATACGCAGCCGGAGCATTTTCTCCGACTAATTTAGGGGAGCATGGGAATTTGCTTGGATTTTTTTCCTAGCATGTTTCTGTCCATTTGCTACATAAAGAGATGTACACGAAAACACCAGTCGCCCGTACATCTAAAAATATTGCCGGTCCAGGCAACGTATTTTTGTGAATGAACTTCAAACACGTACAGTACAGAGTACAGTAGATGGTTAAATTATCTAAACCTTTGTTTTAAATGCGGAAATACATGGAATGGAATAAATTAGAATCTGTATGTATGTTTTTGGATTGTATCTATTTTAACGCTCTTTTCTGTAGTGTGGTTTGTGTATTATAAAATTAACAAAAATAACATTCGCCAAAGAGGATTCGGAAGTTGGTATTCAGTTCTCACAAAAGTCTCCGCATATTTTTTTTTAAGGTTTGGGACGAAAATAAATCTGCATTTAATTCCGAGTTGAAAAGATTTCATAGTAATGAAAATTGAATATAAGGTCTTAATGACAAATTTTTCATGGGAGATTAAGTGTAAGAGCCAATAAAACGAAGCTTTTATGATCAAAAAATTACAAAAAATGTGCGGAGACTTTTGTGAGAAGTGAATACCAACTTCCGAATCCTGTTTGGCGAATGTTATTTTTGTTAATTTTATAATACACAAACCACACTACAGAAAAGAGCGTTAAAATAGATACATAAAAAGAAGGAACTACATTTCATATTAAAAATATTATTTTACGACTTTCGGTTGAGAATATTTGCGTAAATGCTGATAAAAGCAATAGGAAGTGTAGCACTTGCAATGTATTGTGGAGCAGTGCCATGATTTGATAGTTTAACTTATGTATGTACTTGGTATTGTTTTTTCAAGGTTATTGGACTGCCTACCCTACATGGAATCGCTGTGCACGCCACTGAGTACGGTCCGTACTCCTTGGCACTCTAATACGTTTGTTTTCGCTACTCGGTTTCGTGCCATACAGAGTTCCAAACTGAATAGCCCTGTGATCAGACATGGTTAGTCTGTCCACCACTCTCCAGTTCTGAATTCTATGCAGCATATTGACAGAGCTCAGGGTAATGTCTATCACCTCAGCCATTCACGCATCATCACCCATCACCTCCGGCAACCTGTGCGAAGGATTTCTAACCCTGGTTAGGCTTCTGTTTCCTGTCTGCCTGGATAACCTCTTTTACAACAGATCCTCCCGAGACAACAGGCACCTCACATCGAGCTCCCTCCTTCAATGGTTGGACCGGCTCAGATGTTCCTGGGTTGACACCCTTAAACCTCTTCTCTGGCCTTTCCATTTCCGGAGTTGTCTCCTCATGTGTCTACCCACCAGGTTGATTTGACATCTTCCCGGCGGCCTGCCTTTCCTCCCTCCGCCTCCTCTTCAGTCTCTGCTTTTCTCGCTTTTCAGCTTGTAGTGTCGACTTAGAGTCAGCGTTCGGACTTTTCTCAGGAGACACTGCCAGAACTAACCTCTCCACACCCCGCGGCGTTTTATTGTCCGTTCGAACAGCGTCATCCTCAACTGAAGTACCTTTAGGAACTAACCTCTCCACGCCTTTCGTCCGTCCGTCCTTTCCTCTCTTCGGGTCGCGAAGAAGACGACTTCGCTTCCACCCGAAAGTTCCGTAGGCTTTCATGTAACTCCACCCCTGCGATCCTTGATGCCAGGCATGCAAGGCTTCTCCCCTAGTCTAACGGATCGCTACTCCGCAGACCGCGGTTCACTGGTTGCAAGAAAAGGAGCAAAGTGAAGTGTTGGATCCTGAACCCCGCAGGTGTACTCTCTCCTCAGTCACCAGCTCCAACCTCACACCCAGTTGCCGTGTCACCTATGCGGAGAGTTTCATAGGTACGAGGTACGGATCGTGCGACAGCACCCGCCCCATGGCTCAGCCTGCGTCCAAAAATCATTCGCAGTTTCCAGCGGTCACCAAGCGTGGAGGTGCCATGTTTACTTGTGAGAGGGTATCATGTAGTCTACTGGTATTTCGTAGACTATATGATACCCTCACACCACGACATCGGTTAAGAAATGATCGAAACTTTCACCGATCTCTTGGATGCGATTATAAAATTTAAATCTTTTATACACTTCACCTTTTTTACATTGCAGTAGTCTTCAAATGCATCCAAAATTTCTTGTACTTTCACGTTAGGATTTTGGCTTATATCCATTGTAAAAAGTTGTTAAATTGCTCCCCTGATTTTCGTCGCTCGATGGCCATTATGTATTCTAGTTCATTTCTCTTCGGCTAATGGGTGAATGGGTGAGGTTACGAAACAAAACAGAAAACTGTGCCGCATTTTGCAAACGCTTTTCTATTTTGTTCTCTAAATGGCATAGGATCGGATCAGATTTGGTTTTCCTCCGCCATCTAGCGGAAAATGAAAATTGTGACAATTGACACCTCATAGCTTATATAGTTTGTTCGTGAATTTAAATTTCGAGTTTCAAATGAGATTCAGTTGCATTTTATGCCTATGACGTAGTGTTCCGATTCCATTCGTTCCGGGATATGTTTTGGGGCTTTATTTTGAACACATTTGGGTGAATTGAAACAAAGACATTTTTACTTCCGCAATCCAGCCTTATACTTTATTATACTCCTATTTCGACGTACGTAATAGTTCAAGAGTGTGCAGTACTCAACGAAATATTTTTTTAGTGAAAAGCAATAAATAATTCATTTGGAAGTTATTGTTAGATTCTTGACAATGGTCTAAGACCGAAACGTACGTCGAAATAGGAGTATAATAAAGTATAAGGCTGGATTGCGGAAGTAAAAATCTCTTTGTTTCAAATCATCAAAAACCAGCGAACAATGAATATTACAACATTTGGGTGAAGTTTGATTAAGATTGGGTTGAAAGGAAAATCTAATTTTTGGGGGTACGTTTGTTTGACAGCCCTATGACGTAGTGTTCCGATAGTAGTATTAAGATTGGTTTGAAAAGGAAAAAGTTTTACTTACAACCCCTGTATGACAGCCCTATGGCGTAGTGCTCTGATTCCATCTATTCCTGGATATGTTTTGAGGCTTGACTAGGAACACACTTAGATGTTTGATTAAGATTGATTCGTAAAGAAAAAAATTTTCTTAGAAAAACCTAATTTAGGATTTTGGGTTGGTTTTTATGGCAGCCCCATGATAAAGTTAATATTTAAGATTATAAGAGTCCTATATTATATTTTATTTTTGTAATTAAATTATATCTATTTACATTAGTTCTTATTGTTAAGCCATTATCAAAAAAATTGTAATCCTACGTATGCGTATAATTATTAATTATGTATTACATATTTGTAAAAACTGAAATGTTGATGTTATAATCATTATAATTAATCAATCATCCCATCACGAGCATTTGCTTTTAGGGAGATTACTACACAAAGAAATTATAACTTGAAGAATGTATTAACGAAGAAAATAACTATTATGAATAAAACTGTTGAATTGATTGAATTCACATAGTGACGGGTATAAAAAGGGTTTAAAATTGATATTAAGAGTCAAGCATCAGTGTAGCTATAATAAACTAAATAATGATGTACTGTAATGTAATTATGAAAGATAGGGTTTAATAAAATCATAAGTGCGATTATGAATACATCTGGTGTAGTTCACATAATTGCTCCGATAAAATTATAAAACCAATGTGTAAATGACATTTTTCTATGGCAAACAGTGCAATATAATTTCGTCTAATTATCTAACTTTGCAATAAAGTAAGTGCAATTTATTTTGAATTTTACTGACACAATTTTCCGGAAATACTTCCATTCGAGACAAAACAGAAAACACGCATTGCTGATATTCTTCTGTGCAATTTGCATAAAATACAATTACGTTGTATACTTATATTATACCAAGTACATTTTATTCTTCTCTTACGCGACACATAGCAACGTATGTACCTACATTTTTTTTGTTATATTTAAAATTTCAACGTTTATTTGCTAAAATAACTCGACCAGTGCACGTGACAAATCACAAGATTGCAAATATTAGTATGGAATACAATAGCACCTCTCATATGATGCTCGTGTATTGTTTCCTGCTGAACATTTTCATGCATAAATTAGCGGCTAGATGTGTGTGCCATGGAAGTATACATACATACATATATGAAATGATTTATGTCTAAGCGTATTCTTTTATATTAGCTTTAAGAACAATTGCGCTCTTATCAAATCGTCCATGCGTTACCTCGCACTTCAGAAAGACTGTAAATTTTCGCAACGGACATACATTATCCATTATGTGGTTAGTTTTAGAATTGAAAAAGAAAGTACGTCCAAGTACATAGAAGTGACCTGGCATAAAGGCTAGGCTTTTTATAGTATACTCAGGACTTTAATAGTCGTTTTCAGCAAAGGAGGATGGGCACTTTCACTTTGGTATGAAAGTTGATCGTTGACTGAACAGCAGTAAAATTGATGTCAAATATTGTTCAACAGCGAACAAATGTCAGCCATTTAAAATGCATGGTGCTGCTTTCTCCGGCAGCATTCAACGCGTCCAATCTATTTCAAGCATTACGCAATTCTCAATTGAAATATTTACATAATTAGCCAAATACATACGCAGTTATATCAGTCGCAAGTTATCCAATACCTATAGACATAAATAAAAAATTCCCCATATTGAACTTCATCAAAACTACTTCTGACTTTTGATTCAAAAGTATTCGTCCATTTAAGGTTAGTATAACAAAATCAAGGTGGGTAACTTTGTACCGGAGGTACCCCTAATTTTAATCGGATTGATTTTTGGTGATGAGTGTAATGGGGCTTCACGCTCATAGCAAACCAATTTTTAGCCACCTACTATAATTTGGGGACCAAGAATGGGAATTTTTTTTAAATTTAAATAGGTGGATTTTTTTTTATTTTATCTTTGGGGGAGTAGCTTAATTTTTAAAGAAAACTCGATTTAAATCCTAATAATAGTATACGTTTACGTGTATTATACATCACTGACAAGAAAATATTATTTATTTTATTTGGTCTTTAATACAATTTAAAAGATAGTCACATAAAAGTGAAAGAATGCCTGCTTCCTCCTCTTGGTCCTACATCCGGACAACAACCGATCAAAACTTGTTTTCATTAATTCAGGAGATCATATTTAACAATCCTGGCAACTTTCACAATCGACGGTTAAAAGGCGTGTTTTAACCGTCGATTGTCAATGTTGTTTTATTTTTCTTATTGGAATAAGGAGATAATGGAACGGCTTACTTCATAGAAACGCTTGTTGATATGTGGATCCTATTTTGTGGCGTATGTATATCAACTGTTAATTAGTCTAGCGTCGAAAATCCGCGAAGATAGCACGCAGTTCGTCGTCGGTAACATGCCATTGCATGTGCGCATGCGTTCGATTTGTTTATTGGTACAGATTCATAGGCGTATCATAATAAGATCAATCGTGGGGTTTATCTAAAAATGTATGAATTAAAGTAGCTTTCTCTTTTCATCTTTTTATTGGTACTTTTTTATTCAATTTGACAAAAAAGTATGTATATTGATCGTCCAGGTGTTAACAGTTTCCAAATTGTGCATTCAATCCCAAAAAAACTTTGCTGATTACCGAAATTCCAATTATTTTACGATCCAACAATACAGCCAATGAGTAGGAAGGTCCTAAGAGGTACGTACTGGATACGTTTCTCTTTTAAATAAAATAAAACGCAAAATCGATGCCCCCTGAAATATTATCCCCACCGGCGCTAATGTATGGTTTAATTTTTTTTTTCTTTATTGTGTTTTTTTTTTGTGTAGTAAGGTTGTTGATTGTTGGTCAAATTTAAAATATATCTCCGATCTCCCATTGTTTACCTACTTATGGCTAGAACAAACAATATTCTACTCGTCACTAGCTTTCATTTGGCATACGTTTCATTGCTGTTCATCAAACGATTGCTTTGCCCATTCTACTTTAACCCTTTCGACTCCGATTGAGAAACAAATATTTTCCAAGATTTCATCGTGCTACGTTCACCTAGTGACCGGGAACAGGAAGTCGCCTTTAAGCAACTTCGGGCAATTGAGGACGTATTGTGAGACGAAGGGAAAATGATTGCTTTCTATGCTTTAAGTCAGAAAATATTTATTTGTAGTGAAATTTGTAGTTAATTCTGTATGATATAGCAAAAATTGTTTTCATAGTACTAGATCATTTTTCATGTATTTTTTTATACGTTGGCTCCAGTCATTCAAAGGAATCCATGGCTTTACACTGAAAAAAAAAATCATCATAATATTAATGAACAGGGAGCATAGACTTTTTTCATTACCATTATGAATTAGTTCATAGTAAATAAACCTTCTCTTCCTTAAAATAATACAGAGTTCATCTATTTTACGAAACACCGGTCGTTAGTATAACGAAAACAAAATTTCAACTTAATGTAAAGCGATCACGAACACAATGAACTTTCAGTAGAATCTTATGCATTGTACATTCCGGCTATGAACCCATAATGTATGGGTAGCTAAAACAAAATAATTGATGATATTGTTAATTAATTACATGACATCGATCATAGTAGTACATATTGATCTCACTATCACTTTATGTATATTTTATAAACCTTCGTCACGTATAGTCTTCGTGGTGTAGTAGGTAGGGCGTCTGTCTTCAAATCATAGGGACCCGGGATCGATTCCTACTGTAGGTAGGTAGGTAATTTTTGATGGCTTTTCAGAGCAGAGGTAAAATGTAAAATGAATGTCGTCAACACTTTTGAAGCTGGATGCCGGCCTGCGCCAGTTTTTTTTTTAATTTATGAACTCAGTAATTATATCAATGAACAAGTTATTAATTTTATGAATTTGTTCATAGTTTCAATGAAATTTTTGTTCGTTGCTTTGATAAAATCAGATTCATTGGACTGATGAAATCCGTCTTCGGTGGGATATCGGTGTAAATATTCATTACTTTAATGAGAAATTTCATTGTTTCAGGGCACCTTTTTTTCAGTGTATTAGAGCATATCCAATGGTATGGAATTTTTCATTGTACTATTTCAAGGTTGGTATTTCGGCAGATTATTTACGGTTTTTGAACGGGGCGAGTCAGATGAACGAGATAAGTATGTGAAATCTTAATGGGAATCGACTAAGGAGACAGGCAACAGGAGACAATCGCTTTGAAGTTTTGCTTATCCAAACGGCTAAGGAAGGCGTAAAAACAATCGTAACTACTGACTTACATACATACACTGAAAAAAAAATCATCATAATATTAATGAACTAGGAGCATAGACTTTTTTGATGAATTAGTTCATAGTAAATAAACCTTCTCTTCCTTAAGATAATACAGAGTTCATCTATTTTGGGAAACACCGGTCGTTAGTATAACGAAAACAAAACTTCAACTTAATAATCGACAATAGTGAGTGTGGACTTAATGTAAAGCGATCATGAACACAATTAACTTCCAGTAGAATCTAATGCATTGTACATTCCGGCTATGAACCCATATATTAGCCGCAATGTAAGTAAATAAAACAAAATTTGATGTTATTGTTCATTAATTACATGACATCGTTCATAGAAATATGTACTACTATGAACGATGTCATTATCGCTTTAAGTGTATTTTATAAACCTTCATCACGTATAGTCTGCGTGGTGTAGTAGGTAGGGCGTCTGTCTTCAAATCATAGCGTCCCGGGATCGATTCCCACTGTAGGTAGGTAGGAAATTTTTATGGCTTTTCAGAGCAGAGGTAAAATGTAGAATGAATGTCGTCAACAGTTATGAGCCTGGATGCCGGCCTGCGCCAGTTTTTTTTTTAATTGATGAACTTAGTAATTATATCAATGAACAAGTTGTTAATTTTATGAATTAGTTCATGATTTTAATGAACTTTTTGTTCGTTGTTTTGATAACAACAAATTCATAAGGCTGATGAAAGCCGTCTTCGGTGGGATATCGGTGTAAATATTCATTACTTTAATGAACAATTTCATTGTTTCAGGGTACCTTTTTTTTTCAGTGTACTAGTCTACGTACATTTAGACTTAAGGTATCTGTTATTCGCTGTCACTCACGCGATAACCTCAAAGCGATTTTAATTATTTTTTACGAGTCCTGAGCACTACATATTTTCTTTGATTTTCTATGATTTTGTATGCTTCAATCTATAGTGAATACAATGTATAATGTAAATAGTATTTAGTTCATTCAGGTCAGTATTCCTAAGGGCGACGAAAGCGATAATCACGAAGCTAAACTTTTTAAAAGCTCTGGAACGCTATTTACACGCCTATATGTATATGTACGGGTATATATGTATGGTATGTATTTCTATATTGCTTGGTAAGTAAGCGCGACATTTTCCATTTTCAGCCAAAATTCCGCGGGGATTTTGTCCGGTCCGACTTCCTTTCCGCGTTTCATTTTATGCATTGCCTCCATCTCTTCCTCTGAGATATCTTCAATATTTGTGGTATTCGGCTCAACATCTTGAAAAGCTGCTCGAGGAAATTCTTCATTTAGAAGTTCGTCAAAATACTCTCGCATCCTGCTACAAATTGCCGTATCGTCAATCAGCAACATTCTTTGCGAGTCCTCCACGTACTTTGGCGCCTGTATTTCCCGAGCGTTACTTCTCATTTGGGCTGCGACCCTAAATATATTGGCGTCGTGCTTAGGTCTCTCGCGCAAAGACGGTCCTTCGGTAGCAGTCTGAGTTTCTAATTCTTGGTAGAATTTCTCAGCTACCTTCGCCTTTACTTGAGCTACCAAGCGCTTTACGTTCTTCCGGCATTGCATATGTTTTTCCCGAAGTAGAACCCGTTCGATGTGGCTTGCACCGCTTCCTTAGTTTTGGTGTTCCACCACCATCTTTTTTTTTCTTCGTGTGGAGTGGACCTTTCGAAACTCCAAGTGCCTATTCCGCCTCACGTACTGACATTTCAGCGAAACTATTCCACATTTGTGTTGGACTGTGCTCGGTACAGTTGGTGTTGTTTTGAAATGGAGTTACTACAGGTTCAAAGTTGTCGTTTGTGAGATTGTGCCACTTGATTTTAGCGACTGGCTTGGGAGTTCTTATATTTCTTGCTCCACCCTACTTTCAAAAAAAATTCTGACAGGAGCAAACGATGTTGGCTAACGACGGATTCACCCAAGATCACCTTGCAGTCTTTTACCCACCTACTCATAAAATCGAAGTAGAGGTGGTAATCGATCTGCGTTTCATGTTTTCTATCACCGTGTCCACTACTGTAGGTGATCAGGTGTCTCTCGTTTTTCACAAACCATGTATTTAGGTCAGAATAGCTTCACCTTCGTCATTTCTGACCGTTGAAGGGCTACCCTTTCCACCATGGCAATCCTCGTAATCATAATTTGATTCACCCACATGGCCATTTAGATCTCCTCCCAAGAACACCAATTCGGTATCTGGAATGATCTGAATCAGGGTGTCAACGTCGTTCCAAAATGCCTCTTTTTCTTCTGGTGGCAGTCCCACTTGGGGAGCGTAGGCGCTTATTACGTTCCACACCCTTCCGCAGATAACCAATTTGATGCTGACCAAGCGATCACTTCTCTTCGCGACGCTTATTATGCTACCAAGTAAAGAACACGACAGAATAATGCCAGCTCCGTTTCTTTGGTTTGTAATTCCATAGTAGTACAGTTTGTACTTCATGGAATTCGTAAGAAACCGGGCTCTGTCAATATGGGTATTTCGCCACTTCGTCTCTTGCACGCACATAATTTCTATCCCTCTCCGCGTCGTGATATCCTCAATCTCCTCGCTCTTTCACGTCATGGAAACGACTTGCAGCTTGCAAACCTGAGCTTCTCCACTATGTAATTGGACTGCCTTATATTGCTCGCCCCCGGAAACTGTTGAGCTCTGGCGCGAACTAAGTTCGCCCCGGGATCACTCAACCGCACAGCAGAAGTATTGCCGAGCAGAGTATTGTCAATTGTACAATTGTATGGGCAGCTGCGTTAAAATAAAGATACATAAACAGTTAGAAAAATGTATCCTTGTGTTAGGGGGCTTAAGGATGCCACCTCAACCACGATTCTTGGCCATCAGCTGCTGAGGAGCGCAAGTGATAATAGTCCAGTACAATTGGTTCAAAATAGCCCCAAACCTAATCATCCAAAAAGAAAAGAAATTTGTGATGCCAAATTGTTGAAGACACTGCCTAATATACGCGGTAAAAAGTTACACTAATTTGCGCCATGGGTTAAGGGGAGAGGGGGTGGCAAAGGGGTGAAGATTCAGTTTCTTGCAAATATCTGGAAAACTATGAGTCTGAGCTTAAAATGTCCTGAGGACGAAATAAACTACATAAAATTACCTTTGCAATGATATATTACAGTCTATAGATTTTCTCAGAAAATTATACCCTAGACCCAAAAGTATTATAGTGAATTCACATTTTTTTAGTTTTACATTTTGCTTTGTAACTCTTGATAAAATAGATTTAGGATCATAAGATCTTGCCCATATATTGTTAACAAAACTTGCTTGATTTGTACCAAAAATTGAAGTGCGCCGCCCATTGACGCCCCCCTCACTCCTCCTAGCATTTTTCAAAAAGCCATGCCTGTAGCTCCATTTCAAATTAAGCAAGGCAGATCAAATTTGGTGTGGTGCCTAGTCTCAGCCCCATTATGCTCCTTACTAAAAATTATTAGCATCCGATCAAAACAAAGGGTACCCCCCATACAAAGTGACCCAAATTTCTAACAAATTTTACATTTTTTCACTTCTAAATTCTACCTAAAATAGAAAAAAAAATTTATCTCTTAGAACGTCCTAATACCAGTTAATTGTAGTCTTCTGAATGTATATCCGAAAGTTTGTACCAGAGCGTGCCTTAGAAGTACAAAAAATCGAGTTTGAAGGTTGCTAGTACACGTTACTCGAAATATTCACATATAGTCTTAGAACTGGTATCACTGACCTTCAAACCCAAGTTTTTGATACTTGTAGCGTACGCCTTGGTACAACCTTTTGAATATACATTCACAAGACTACAATCAACTGTTATAATGACGTTCTAAGAGATAAATTGTTTTCTTGTATTTTACATAGAATTAAGAAGTGGAAAAACGTGAAATTTCTTAGGATTTTCTTTCACTTTGTATGGGGGGTACCCTTAGTTTTGATCCGATGGTAATAATTTTTGGTGGGGAGGATAATGGAGCTTAGAATAGGCACCCCATCAAATTTGATCTGCCTGGCTCAATTTACAAAGAAGCTACAGGCATGCCTTTTTGAAAAATGTTAGGAGCAGTGAGGGGGGCGTTAATGATTGGAGCACTCCAATTTGGTACAAATCAAATACATTTTGTTATCAATATATGGACAAGATCTTATGACGGTAGGTATATTCTATCAAGAGTTACAGTGCGAAATGTAAAACTCAAAAAATGTAAATTCACTATAATACTTTTGGGTCTAAGGTAAAATTTTCTGAGAAAATCTCTAGACTGTTACATATCATTACAAAGGTAATTTTATGTAGTTTATTTCGTCCTCAGGACATTTTAAGGTCAGACTCATAGTTTTCCAGATATTTGCAAGAAACTGAATTTTCACCCCTTTGCCACCCCCTCCCCCCTTAACCCATGGCGCAAATTAGTGTAACTTTATACCGCGTATATTAGGCAGTGTATTCAACAATTTGGCATCAAAAATTTCTTTTCTTTTTGGATGTTTAGGTTTTGAGCTATCTGTACTAGACTATAAAGGTTGTCGGTTCCTCTCAGCAGTACACTTGATTTTGGCTTGTTTTAAAAGTGATTTCACTTTAAATTTAAAATGTTGTGATTGTAAGATTAAAAAAGTGATAACATATTTTTTTCCTTTTTTTAATGTTTTTTATTTGTTTTATACTTAATTTTTTTTACCATATTTTTAAAACTTTACTTTTTCATTTTGCTTCTACGGGGATTCGAACCGGGTACCTATCGTTTTGTACACCTAAGCTATGTGAGATTACTAGCACTGAACAAAATAGCGGCGGGCTTACGTACATGTGACGGACACAGCCTTCAACGGATTGAACATCAGCTATACCCACCAAAATACCAAGCATTTCAACAATCACCATGGCTTGTATCGTAACCTAATTCATTTTGATGCATTTGTGGGAAATTTTATGGATTATATTTGGGTATTGTACGTATTGCCGGAAATATGTACATAATGTTTTGGCATTTACTCTTCATTTGTATAGTAATCTTACGTATTTGTGACAAGTTATATTTTTCTACATTTTACATGCAGATAAAAAGGCATTGTTCTTTTTCCACTGAAAAATTAAACAAATAATAGAGTACGCATTTAGAAATATGTATTTGTACTTTTATAAATTTTCGGCCTTAAGACGTTTATTTGAATGTCTTTTTGTTATTTGAATTTGCTGTTCCAGGGAAGTTGTAAAATCTAAAATACGCTAGACTAGTAATATTTATGTAGTTCATTTCTGTGTACTATGCATGTAGGGCCGGATTTTCTAATTTGGGCTACTGCTCGGTGTGGCAGATTGCGAGAAGCGGCACAATATTTCCATTGATTAAAAATTCTGCGAAAGATGCATTTCATCTAAAAGTTACTCAGTCATTTCTATTGTTCATTAAAATACAGTAAAACCTCCAAAAATTGACATCCCAAGGGCGAATAGTTTTTGATCAAGATAACAGTGTGTTCAATTTACGGAGACTAATTTAATATTATGGTGAAGGTACAAGGGCGGAAAAAAGATGGTCAATTTAAAGATATAGTCGCGTTAAAGAGTGGTCAACTCAGGGAGGTTCTACTGTAAAAGTTACTACTTATCCTTCATGCAAAACTGTACATTAAGCAATGGCGTACTGGCCTACAGGTAGTTCGGAGTAGAAAAGGTTCTTCGTGCCGCATTTGCTTCTCTTTGAACAAGGGCAAGTATTCAGCATTTATCCTTTAGTGTCAATTTTTATAGAAAGCCTAGAGCATAGCTAATCATAATCAACTAGCTCGTGAACCTACATTAAATGTTGGATGAGTTTTTTCAAATCGGGAAAAGATAATTTTGTCCTTATTCATACATAACCATCCTTCAGAGAGTGTAATCACCTTCAAAAAAGTAACACATCTACAGGGTGGCCCATTAAAAGTGAACTAGTGTAAACCATGTATGACTTTTTTATTTTTTAATATTTTTTTCTGAAATTATCATTATTAGACAATTAATTTAAAAATTAAGTGGTAAAATTGCGTCAGGTAATGACACCATAATAACAAAAAATTAATGAATGGTAATGAATGCTTGTCTCGTTGCTCAAATTTATCAGTTTTTATAAAATTACATTGATAAAATAAAATGCGGTTAGCAACGAGTTCAAATAATACAATTTTACACGCGGAATAATAATTCGATTGTCGAGACGCAAGTATCGAAGAGCGCTCCATGTGGCTCCCTCGAGATCAACGATTCGCAGAATTGTTCGCCGTTTTCGAGAACAAGGAACCGTTAATAACCCGGAGTGCGGAGTACGAGGATGGACGAAATCATTGAGCGGGTGGAAGCCAGCGTCGAATCAGATGCAACAACATCAACCTGAAGAAGGTCGTTTCAATTGATGCTCAACAATGTTATTCGTCGTTTTGTCGAAAACCGACCAGATATGTCGTTTCAGCAGGGTGGAGCGCCTTTCCATACCGCTGTAGCCACAATGGAGTTTTTAACGGACGTTTTCGGCAAAACAGTCCAGAGGATCTGCAGTTAACTGGCCGGCTAGATCTCCAGACTTAACTCCACCAGATTTTTTTCTGTGGGGATACATTAAGGAGAGAGTCTACAATAATAAACCAAGGACTATTTAGGAATTGAAGTGAAATATTGTAGCGCGGAGATCCGAGGTTTGCAGCCAGAAATATTGCGTAAGGTAATTGAACATACCGTAGAACGATCCCGTTTTTGCGAAGCCGCCCTGGGCGGCCATCTAAAGTGTAGCATTGTTAATTCATTTTCAAAATAACGGACAACACCACATGCGCCCCTTGTGGTTAGTTAGAATTAATACGTAGATTTAAGTGTTGGCAATGCTGTATGGCGGAGTGATATTCTGACACTTCGAGAGGAACGGCTATGAAGAGCGGACGATATAGTTGAAATAAATTTTAAGAAAAGTGGATAAATTTGTGTTTACGTCTATATTACAAAAGGATATAATTTTTCGAATATAGTGTACACGTTTCTCCTAAGTGTCTATTTTTTTCTGTGAAAATTTCAAAAAAATCGGTTCAGAAATAAAAAAGTTATTCATGTTTTACACTAGTTCACTTTTAATGGGCCACCCTGTAAGTGCACACTCTCTATTTTGATATGTCTATTGATCTTTTGATGTAGTAGTCTGGCTGGTTAGTGCGCGCACCTTCGGTGCACAGGCACAGTGTCATGGGTTCGAGACTCACCGTGAACGAATTCAGTTTATAAAGTTTTTCGTACTCACGACTCATGTGACGTACTATGATCTCACTTAGATGTTAAAAGAGTACCCATTTATGGGGATAAATAATACTGCTGAGCGTGCTGTTGATCTCAACACTTAAAAAAAACAGTTAAGATCTTGGAAATTGGATGCAACTAACACATCTGCGGCCTTTGTCCAATGTTGAACTGGCACGCCTGTTATTTTTTTTATTGATCTCTAATCTCTTGATAGGGTACAGCCATGCTTCTGCCCTAGCCTAAAAATTTTAATCAATAGCTAAATTAATAAGCTAATTAGTTTTATATATAAACGGATTAGCCGTCATCGCTTCAACACACAGAATCAACCATTGAATATTGCTCGTACTTTCAAGCTTAACTAATGACGGAGGGCTACTGTCCAGAGGAGCTAAGTCCGGACCTGTGTATGCATGTATCGTAACTACTAGCGTCATAGGCGAGGCGCTATCTGTCAAAACAAAAAAAACATACAGGAACTATTCTGATTCAATGAAATAGTCGTACTATGGTTGATGTACTAGGTACATATTCTTTTTTTTGTATAAATAAATAACTAGCGCGGCAGTCCGAAATTGGATCTAGGCTGCAGATGAGATAGTATCTATTGCTATATAAATTTCCCTTTGCCCTTTTAATGGGGTCTGCACCCAATATGGTAACTGACCTCCATCTTATGTAAATCCGCCCACTGAACACTGAATTACCCAATATTTTCACGGGAAATAACCAATTTCCTCAGAAAATCGAAAATAGTAGAATTTGCAATGCGTACCAAATATGGTACGCCATGCATTCAGGCCATATGTTGTAAATGAAAGACACTATTTTGTTTAATCTGTCTCTTATTTCATTGGGAATGGTGTAAAAATGGTAGGATAATGAATATTGTTAGTTTTTATCGTAATTGCAGTGGAAAATCGATACAATGCACTAATGAACACATCTTCACTAAAAGGAAGGTGAATTGCTTTAGAAAATCGAAAGAAACCTGGAGCGCTACATATATTAATTTGTTTAAATGGAACTGGCGTAAGTACCCTCATGTAATTAGTTTCGTATTCCTTAGGGTAGTCCTCCTTGCCAGTAGAGCGACGCTTTACTGTACCAAGCCCATAATATCCCCCGTTATTTACTCATAATAAGAAATTCTTAAATCGTTATAATAGAGATTGGTTTGACCGAAAAAGCAGTGTTTATAAAATGAATCCCTTATAACGGGTGGTCCAACCAGAATGCACGATTTTAATTGAGTGTCACATCTTAACGGTAAGTTTCTCGCCCAACTTTACTAGACATTTCTTTGCTTCAGTGTTTGGCAAATTCAACCATGGAGAAATTGAGCAGCGCGTTAAGGTCGTTGAAGCCTTTTACGAAAATGAACGTTCAAATCAAAATGCTTTTCGTGCACTAGGTGATTTTTTTGGTCAACATAATCGATCAAATAACGGACTTCTTGTGGCCAGAAATTGGGGATATGGACCTGGACGATATATGGTTCCAACAGGATGGGGCCACTTGCCACACAGCCAACGAAACAATGGCTCTTTTGAACGATAAATTCAATGACCGTGTTGTCTCTCGTCTTGGCGATGTTAATTGGCCGTCACGATCATGTGATTTGACACCGTTGGACTTCTTTCTGTACGTCAAAAGCCAAAAACAATTCAAGAGCTAAAGGATGAGATAATTCAGCACATTAACGATATTCAACGTCAATTATGTCTTAGAGTCATTGAAAATATGGACCACGGTAGCCACAGCGAGAATTTGGCCGATATTTTGTTTCACACATAATAGTATAGTAATTTTAGCTGAAAAAATGATGAAACCCAAACATCCAAAAAAGAGCTGACTTTTGATGCCAAATTGTTCTGTGGCCTGACCGCATTACGCAGTAAAAAGTAAGACTTTTTTGCGCGTCACATTTGTGGGGAGGGGGTATTAAAGGGGTAAAAATTATGATTTTTCGCCAATATCTTGTTAACTATATATAATATTTACAGAAAAATGTTCTGATGACGATTTAAACTACACAAAATTTCCTTTCTAATGATATATCAATCGGATTAAATCAAAGGGAACCTCCCATACAAATTATTCAAATTCAATGCCACTAGTTTATTAAGAAATAAGGGGAAAAGTCAACCAAAATTAAAGTTTTACTCGTAGGCAATTTTCGGGTCATTTTGTATGGAAGGTACCCTTTGTTTTAATCAGATCCAAGTAATGTTTAGTGGAGGGTCTAATGGGACTTAGCCTTAACGTTTACCAAAATTGTTCCCGCCTGCTGTGATTCGGCGATAAGTTACAGGCATGTCTTTTTTTTAAATGTTAATAGGGGATATAGGAGAATACTTTGTCGGGGCAGCTTGAGTCTCCGTGTGGGACAGCTATATATTGTTAGGAATAGTTATCCCAATTACCATGGCTCCAATTAAATTACTTCAGGAGCTAGAGCGCCAAATGTAACTATCAAAAAATCGAAATTACACCGAATGTTTTTAGGTCATTGGAAAGGAATTTTATCTTACCACGATGTTGAGTACGGAAGCTGTTATTTTTAGTGGTGTTTCCTAAGGACAAAACAAAAGATATGGACACATTTTTTTTTATTTATTATTTTTTTTATTATACTAACATCAGTTCTCTACACATTGCAGCTTTCAAATAACGACTATATCCAGTAAGATAATACATTTATGTCATAATAGCTTTAGTCCTGACCTTGGCCACAAATGATTAAATATTTTAACTATTAGTAAAAACGAAAACTACATAATTTTCTTTAAAAGAAGACCTAACCCAATGTAATGCAATGTTGCTTACATTTCGTGATAATGAAATCTTTTCATTCCCGTACATTTACTATGTACGATAGTACTTTCTTATGTAATTAATCAGTCAGATTAAGAATACAATCTACGACTGATCTTGATCAAAGTGAAATTAGTGACAAGGTGAAATGTAACCAAATCAGAGCTGTGACACCGTCTGTTGAACTGGGTCGGTTGGATTGCGATGGATTATTATTTTCATCCATCAGCTCAGCTCAACGCCGCCGGCCGCCTCGCACCACCGTCGTTTCAGATCCAGTTAATAAAAAAAAAGAGGATAAATGTGGAACGAGGTGACTAAGCAAACCTCATTAACCAATGTACATGCACATAAATATCTTCTTTCTCGAAGATGAAAGATATTTACGATATTCATAATACTTTATTTGCGCTTTGTCGTCAGATATCCCTATCACTTAACATTTATTTTTTGCATGGTTCGCTTATCTTTTCAAAATCATTTTTCTTTCAAATCCGACATTTTGGACCACGCGGCAAATGTGCCATGTGTATTCAGACTGATATGGTGATTTTGTAAGCGCACCACACATCACTCACATCTCATGGAAATTGTGTTGAGATAGGTTGCTCCTTGCAATTCTGTTTTCGTATTAAATGGATCTTATCTTGAATATTAGCGACCAAAACAAACTTAGGTAACTTGGAAGCTGGGGAGGCAAGTCAACTTCTATTTGTCGAGTGTGTTGCCCATAACAACATTTAATTATTATAATTATGTACATAGTATATAAATTTGCTACTTCATACTATGTACATATATGTACATATATGCTAAACCGGTAAGACAAAGATTAATATTTTTATTAGGCGGGATAGTTTCTTTAAGGCAGTGGTTTCCGATCTTGTTCAGTTCGATACCACCCCTTTGTGAGGTGCCGTGCTGGTGCTCCTGCCAAAAATAAATTAGTCACATAGTCTGTCGAAAGACAGAAAGGGCATTGGTGTCATACACTTCCCAAAGGCCCAACAAATACAGGAATCAACGCTAGTTGCCAAGTGAAATCCAAAACGGGTTGGCTACGACATCCATATTCCCGTTTTTTTAAATCCCGATGTTCATTATCTCGGCAGTTAAAAATCCCGCTCAGTGGGAGTCCCGTCTAATCCACATCCCGCCAAATTAAAATCCTGCCCTTGCAATTATCCGCTAATTCACAATACTGATTTTTCATATCCCTGCGATAGAAGGCAAGTATTCTTTAAAACATCGTCCGCGCGATATGTAATGTCGGGATAATGTGAAGCGAAAGTTGTTTATACCCTATACCCATAAGATGGTATAGGGTATATTGTTTTTGTTACGACGATTTATATAACACCTCAAAGGAACCACCGGAGGTTTGGCAAACTATATCTTCTATATATATAAAAATGGAGCGAAAAAAAATGTTTAGTAATTCATCAATTAAGAATGGCTGGATCGATTTGTTTAAAATGTTCTTTCGGTTGTTTGCAATTACCAGGAGAAGTTTTTTACGCAAGAAAATTTTGGAAAAACGCTCCGGAAAAGTCGGAAAACTGTTAAATCGAAAAAATTCATCAATTGAGAACGGGGGCCAATTTATTTAAATTTTTTTTGCAGTTGTTTCCAATTGCCAGGAGATGGTTTTTACGAAAGAAAATTTTGGAAAAACCCTCCGGAAAAGTCGGAAAATTGGAAAAATCGAAGTAATTTATCAATTGAGAACGGCTGGACCGGTTTGGTTCAAATTTTTTTTAAGTTGTTTTCAATTACCAGCAATTACTTTCTGCATGCTTCTGGTGGGACAGGCAAGACATTCGTCATGTCGTTGATTCTGGCAACAATTCGGTCAAGATGTCAAATTGCGATGGCTTTTGCATCCTCTGGCATTGCTGCTACATTGTTAGAAGGCGGTCGAACTGTACATTCCGCTTTAAAGCTGCCGATGAATCTACTCTTGGTTGAGAATCCAACGTGCACAATCACCAAGAGTTCGGCAACAGCGAAATTGATGCGAGAATGCAAAATCATCATTTGGGATGAATGTACGATGGCGCATAAGCGAGCTTTGGAGGCTGTTGACCGAACGATGAAGGACTTACGAGGTGATTCGAGACGATTTGGTGGGGCTCTGATATTACTCTCCGGAGATTTTCGTCAAACGCTTCCCGTCATCCCGAAATCTACTGCTGCGGATGAACTTAATGCATGCCTGAAATTGTCATCTTTGTGGCGGCATGACAAGAAGTTGAAATTGGCTACGATCGACGAGGATGAAGCGACCAACTATTCGACGCAGTTTTTGAACTCGCTTGATGTGCCAGGAGCCCCGCCGCATAATTTACAGCTGAAGGTGGGATCGATCATAAACATGTTACGGAATCTGAATGATGCGAAATAGTGCAACGGTTCGCGGTTGTCCGCCAAGAAACTGATGAACAATGTGATTCAAGCGACGATCATCAAGGGAAAATTCAAAGGAGAGGAAGAACTTATCCCACGAACTCCGATTATTCCAACTGATCTTCCATTCCAATTCAAGCGGATTCAGTTCCCCGTTCGATTGGCTTTTGCAATGACAATCAACAAATCGCAAGGCCAATCGTTGGAATACTGTGGGATTAATCTCGAATTTCCCTGTTTTTCGCACGGTCAGCTGTATGTTGCCTGTTCGCGTGTTGGCAAACCGTCTTCATTGTTTGTTTTTATACCCTTCGCTCATAGAGTGAAAGGATATATTAACTTTGTCATGAAGTTTGGAACGCATTGAAGGAAGCATCTCCGACCATATAAAAAGTATACATATATGATCAACATGACGATATGAATCGATTGGGCGATGTCCGCCTGTCTGTCTGTCCGTATGTCCGTCTGTATCAGCGCGTTTTCCTCGGCCACTATAAAAGCTACGGAGCTGAAATTTTGCACACTTGCTTCTTATTGTTGCAGGCTGTTTGTATGTTGGATTCACCCAAATTGGATCACTGGGTCATGGGGCTGCCATACAAACCTAGCTCCCCAATTTGAGTTCTTCTAAGAGAAACTTTTTTATTTGTGTACCAATTTCAACCAAATTTCACACAAATGTGTTTCTATAGATAACACAAAATATATGCAAGAATGGATCAAATCGGACCATGGGGTCATGGGGCTGCCATACAAAGTTAACCCCCCAAATTAGGTTCTTCTAAGAAAAACTTTTTTATTTGTTCACCAATTTCAACCAAATTTCAAACAAATGTATATATTTCTATTGTTGACACAAAACATATGTAAGAATGAATAAAATCGGAGCATGGGGTCATGGGGCTGCCATACAAATCCCCCCCCAAATTAGGTTCTTCTAAGAAAAACTTTTTTATTTGTGCACCAATTTCAACCAAATTTCACACGAATGTATTTCTATTGATGACAAAAAACATTTGTAAGATTAAATCAAATCGAAACCATGGGGTCATGGGGCAGCCTTACAAACCAAACCCCCCATATTGGTTCTTCTAAGAAACATTTTTTTACACCAATTTCACAAAACCTTGAATTAATGTGTTATTATCAAAGCAACTAAAATGTTCAAAACCAATGGAATCGTACTGTGGGGTCATGCTCCGGCAACACCAATAAAATTTTGCGAATAAGTATTTTTATTTGCCCACTTATTTCAACCAAGCCCAAAACTTTTGTCAAGACGGAAGAAAAAGAATGAGGAGGGGGATTAAATACAAGTCATAGGTACGCCCGAAAAAACTTTTAGCCCAAGCGAAGAGTATCCAAATTTCGGCCGCGCCCGAAATTAGCATCGGCCCCGGGGGTTGGCGAGCGAAACGAGCAGGGGGTGAAGCCTACTAGTTTTTTTTTCGGCAGAAAACAAAACGAAAAACATTGTTTATAATATCGCTCTCTACTGATTTTGATTCCAATTAAATAAATCACACTGAAAATTGAACTATCTGTGTTTTTAGAGTTTATTTGAAGGCGTTGAATTTGGCCGAGGCGAATATTTATAGGTATAGTTAGAAGTTGTGAGTCAAAATCGTTCATAAATTTAAAGTCGTGTCAAATTGTGAGCGATGCGAATAACGCGATTGTAGCGAGCTCTAGATCTAGATCTCAGCTAGTATGTATATAAATGATCAGGGTCGGTCCCTGATTCGAATAAGCCATGCCCGTCTGTCTGTCTGTCCGTCCGTGTGTATGTCAGTTCGCACGATAACTCCCGAAATAATGAAGCTAGCATTTTGAAATTTTGGTCAGATGATTGCTTTGATAAAAGCTTGGATGGTATTGAAAATGGGCCAAATCGGACCAAAGGTTCCCCTACCTCCCATACAAATGACCCCTCCGTGATAGTTTAATTCGGTCATATTTTTCGACAGAATATTGCTTGCGACCTGAAATTATCAGCAATGCCTAATTGTCACATATGCTTGAAGTTGGTGGAAAGTGGGGAAGGTCTGACTACCCCTACCCTTACATCCCCTACAAAGCAATATTCCGCCATATCTTTTGATAGAATCCCGCGAAAAACATCAAATTAGTATCAAATGGTAGCTGTTTGGACTTCTCCTCTCGTCTTTGAATCGCAATTGATCATCCGATAATCGTCTTCGCATCCAAGTCGTTTGCGTCACGGCAAATATCATCGTCAACCCCATGTTATCGTCTTCGCAACATCTTTCCTGCAAAACACAAACGGAAACAAAAAGTACACTTGACGTACACGTTGGAATTACATAAGGAATACTTATCTGAAGATTGTTTCGCCTATTTAATCCAACTATCGTCGTCGTCGGCATCCTCGCAATATTCGCCACTTGCTGTCATCTTCGTCATCAGCGTTGGGATCTGCAAAATCAATAGCTATTATAAGTTAATTTGATCACCTAGAATTTAACACGCGGAAATATAGTGTATAGTGTATAGTCAGAAACGACGCCGGCGTCGAATTGGAAAATAGCAAGTGGCTTCTTCCGCACAACATGATTCGACGTCATTGTGTACTTTTGGTCCTATATAAGAGGATTTGACACACTGCCTGGATGAGTCCGGTAATGTCTCTCGCAACAGTGCATGACGCGCCGCATCAGAAGAGGCATCTGATGAGAAGATGCGGAGCGCCATGCACTGTTGGTCGAAACCGGCTCCAAAAATACATATTGTGTGCCGCATTGATTGCGATGATAGCATAATCACTGGGGCAAGCTACTGCATGACAAACTCCAGACAGACAGACGGACATCGCTCAATCGATTTCACACTGATCAATAATATATATACTTTATATAGTCAGAGCTCGGAAGTGCTTCCTTCTGTGCGTTGCAAACTTCATGACAAAGTTAATATACCCTTTCACATATTGACGTGCAGGGCGGGCCTTAGGGGTGAGCGAACTGGGCGGTCGCCCAGGGCCACCACAAACAAGGGGCCACCAATCTCACGGAACCTTTACTTTCAAGGGGCCACTACTCTGTAAGTGGATCACTCAATAGGGGCCTCCATGCGAAAGATATGTGCTCGAACTAAATTAGTTGTGAAGTTAGTTCTAAAGTTAATATATCCTCCTGAGTTCCAGAACAATTTTTTCTATCGAAACTGCAAAATTGTGTTGCTAATGGATCCTATAAAGACTAAAAGGGCTTGGAAAAAGTAAAAAAAAATCTTTTGTTTGAAATGTGAGTTTTGTTTATGTCCTATACCTATGTAATGTATATAAGACACTGGTTCTCAGTACATCTCTATACATTTATATTAGTTGAGCTAGAGGAATGGACAACAGAAATCTATTGAAATTAGACAAGAAAATTAGAAAATAATGTTTATTTCGAAGTTTTTAATATTATATAACAAAATTCATCAACGGAACTAACAACTGTTGTTCGTCCTTAATACACAACCATGTCGATTACAATCCCATCTCATTTGTTTGACCAAAACATTTGGATTTTCGGTAGTTCAATGCTGCTCATCACCATAAGAACTCCAATAAAAGTATTCAACTCTTTGCGTGAAAGGTTGAAGCCTCTACCCTTTTCCTCGACATACGTTCTGCTGGTTTCTTTAACGATTTGATCCAGTAGTTTGTCAGGTAAATACTGTCGAAAAAAAATCTTCAGTCCAGTCCAGCTATTGCAATCAGTTATTTGATAAGTTGGCGCGAATGGCATGTCACTTGGATTAAATTGTCCATTTACACCCTCCAATTGCCGTGTTCGTTCGTGCAACCGGCTGAGATCTTCATCTGCAACGAGATCTACGGCTACAAGAAGCACCCTTTGCTCTTCCGCGTAGTGATAAAATTGATGATGATAACGACACTTCATCTTTGTCGCTATCACCGTCTGAAGCACTCGAAAAGCTGGAACTACTCTCTTCTTTGGGAAAAACAGTAAATGATGGATCTTCCTCATCTTCAGACAAGTCAATATCAGACGCATTTAAAATATCCAGAATGTCGTCTGACAGAAGACCTAAAAATTAAATATATTTTCTTAGAACATGTTTACATTTATCAATATGTACACTGTATTAAGAACCAGTGTACTATCTATAAGACATATAATATGATACCGGGAACTGCATTGAGAACCAGTGTCCTATACGTATCACATTGAAATGTCCCTCAATGGTACTGGCCACAGAATAAATATTAAAAGTTCCTTGCGTTGATTCATGATGCACTTCACTCACTAAAACGACAAACTGTCATAAAATACCGTTCGACTTTCAAGATTAACTTTTTGCACAGCATTGCCAACAAAATTATTAAGCAGGTTTCCAAACAAGCAAATATTACCATTTTGAAATTAAGGCGTTAGAATTTTTTGAATTCTATGTACTATACATATCACGCGGGAATCCAGGAGGATATAGTGAAATAACGATGATTCAATCTTACTGATAAAAAATCTGTTATAACATGCATAGGGATAAGACATCGTTCCCTCTCTCTGTTTTTTTTTTAAACAAATTGCAATATCTGCTCTCCAACGTCACCATTGATGTCTTTGATGTTTGTTAAAAATACCAGTGATGGTAGCATGGTATGAAAGAAGTTTGATTTTTAGAACTTATCGAAAAAATTTGCCAATATCCAAGCTCGATAAGGTACAGGTTAAGCCTGATATTATACCATGAAAAGCCGGTAGTGATGACACAAGAGGCCACTACTTCACGGATCGGTATAATAATGGAAGAAAGACGGAAAATAAACCTAGATCAAAATTTTCGAATTACGGTATTCGGATCCTTGAATTTTTGCTCTCTTAGCAGACCACGTCGAAAGCATTGAGCATTGCTGCCATACAAAAATCTTAAAATCGTGAAATCCCATACTTTTTCTTTTCTTTACAAGACGTGGCACCTTTGGGTTAAAAGAAGTTTGAATTCGTGTTTATCATGCATAACATAATGAGGATTGGAGTTTTCTGCACAGAAAACCGGCGGAAGTATTATTTATAGAAACACGATGCACCGCGTGTATAAAATTATGGTCTAACGCAGTGCTTCCCAAACAGGGTTTCGTAGAACAGTTCAGCTACAACTTCTCAAATATAGGAAATGAGGAAATGAGTAATGTAGAAATTACTTTTGATTGAACAATTTAAGGAATGAATAGAAAAATTCCACAAAATGTCATAGTATTACAATTCTAAGGCTTAGGCTGCCAACTAAGCACTCCGGTGAATGCCAATGTGCCTGTCTAGACAGTTTAAAGTTCGTCTTCATCATTTTGACAATTGAAACTTGAGATGCCTGCGCTATTGAAGAAACGCATTCATTCTTGAACGCGATTGCTAATGTTAAATATAAACAACTCATCATCTATTCATACTATTAATGAAAGAACTTATCATTTACCCGTCCTGACCAAAGCCGCGACACATAGTTCCCGATAAATAATGAACAGATGTGGATAGAATGAGGCATTGATCTCTTCTGTTCACTTGACGCAATCAACGACACGTTCAATTTTGAAAGTGGATACGGAGCTTGAAGACGATAGTGAAGACGAAAGCGCACATGTGTGGACATAGCCAATAATTAACAATAATTACGCACAGTTATGAAACTCATAAAAAACCGTCAAATGGATGATATTTTGAATTTTTGGCAAATGAAAACCCGTTACACAGCTGACAAAAATTTCCAAAATGTCAGTTTTGTTTCCAATTAAAAGAAATGGTTAGAAACATTTCCATTTATGTAATAACAAATTTGCCTGCGATGAATGAATGCTAGAAATATGATCATGAGAGAAGATTAGAACTCCGCAGGCTCTGAGGTGATTAAAAACAGCCAAATGCCAGTGACAGCATCTCCCAATTATTTGCGTAAAGCGCTAAAGAGCTTTTATTAAGCACTCGTCAGTCGCAGAAAACACTGATCTAACATAAGGGTAAAACATTCAGCCAATCAGGATAAAATGCGTTTTGTTTGTGTATTAGTAAGGGGGTGGGGGCCACCAGCATCCCTTTGGCCCAGGGCCACCAGAGTGCTAAGGCCGGCCCTGTTGACGTGTATAAAAAGACGACTCTGTGAAGTATAAAGCCGGCCCCAGACCGTCCGGAGTGTGGCACACCGCACAAAAGATCGGTCCAAGAATGATACCTTGGAGTCGCCCAACCACACTGCTGCACTGCTGTGCACGATTTTTCGTATCAATCTTTTGTGCGGTGTTTGCCACACTCCGGTCGGTGTGGGGCCGGCTTAAGACTTTCATTTATAAAGCCAACGTCCGGGGTTACTGATGATAATCCTCGAAAAGTGGTGAATGATCTCAAGACAATTAACATAGTGAGAAACAAGCAAAAACAGAAATCATAAACGTGACAATTGTTTATAAATGCGCAATTAAAAAGTAAAGGCGCAGCCGAATGGAAATTGCACTTTATTTTGGTGCCATATGCACGTACAAAACTTGCCTTGGTTGTGAAGAGTATGAAGGTTGAGGCTGAATTCATATGAGAAGTGAAAAGCACATTAATGATCATACGATTGCTAGTTATTTGTAAAAATATAAGTCTTCAATATGTACATACATTACTATGTACCATACATGTCATGCTTTAAAGTTTTGATTGCTTATTTCTTAAAAAAAAAAAGAAATATTTATGTACTTGCAAAATTTCTTAGGAGGTTTTCACACTTGTGCTTAATCTGGCCAGATTACGTAATCTGAGGTGTGGTGAATTTAAAAATGTATGGAATTTGACAGCTCAAATTAAGTAATTTGCACAGATTACGTAATCTGGCCGTAAGTGTGAAAAACTCCTTAGAGCAGGACTGGATAATCTAAATTTGACAGGTGTTTGTTCTAAAACCAAGAAAAAAGTTATTGATTTGTTTATGTAATCCGATGGTTTTAAATCCTTCATCCTTGTCCAAAACTCAAACTCATTTAACCAGTGGCGTGCAGTGACATATATCAATAAGGGATGCGGCGGAGAGAGAATAACACAAATGTACTTAACATTTCAAAATGTCGCCATGGAGCGGTGTAAGGAACGAGGCATTGAGGAAGAAAAAGTTTATTTTATAATGCAAAAAAGGTTAGAAATTAATTGCTCGTTCGATGATCGAATAATTTCGGCTATCTGACTTCCTCGTTTCTTCGATGTAATCCGATTTAATTTTTTTTTGATACAAATGATGCATAATAAAATGCTTACATCGGAACCAATATTTCCTAAACACAGCCTTTTTCTAAGATACAATTTTTTTATTATAAAAGTTGATTTTTTAATGCAATATTTTATATTGAAAATATTAAATTTGCAAAATAAAACTTGAAATTAAAATAAGATTAAAGTTTAATAAAATACTGCTACAGTCCTTCACTGTTAAGCATCTAATTCAAACATTTATCCCTGAACTTAAACCCTGAAGGAACATTATGAACTGAACTTATGAATTATCTTAATTACAGATGCGTTCAATCGATTTCACTATGCGCTTCCTTTCAGCATTTGTCTCTTTTTTGTAATGCTGGGATTTGTTGATTACAACCCCAAACGCCTTTTTGTCTTGCCGGAATGCTTACATTCGTTCTCCATGCCAATATCTCTCATTCATGCTTGCACAGCTCGGAGAACTTAACTTGGATGCGTTTAATCACCGCCATCTTGATAGACAGGCCGGACTGTCGAAATTCGATTTCGAAAATTTGGTACCTTAAGGGCTGAATTAAGATCGAGAGTGAAATTCTTCCTGCTGCGATTTTATCAATAAAAATGCATACTTACTATCGTGGAATATGTCACAAACAGTGGGGAATTCCATAAGGTACAATCCGAGACCAGTTCAATAATTCCTCTAGGCCTTTTATTGTATTATTTTTCGATTCCCCTGTCATTTGACATTTCACGATGAAATAACCGGGGAATCGGAAAAAAAATACATAAAATGGCCAAGAAAAACTGTTTTCGGATTGTAGCTTATGGAATCCCCCAGCATTCCCCACATATTCCACGACAGTAAGAATACATTTTCATTGAAAAAACCGCAGCGGACAAAAACTTCACTCTCGATCTTAGTACCTAATAGGCTTTAGCGCCTGTGGTTGTTGCTATTGCTATTGTTGTAAATGTGGTTCTGTAGCCACATGACAGCTCATTTTATCAGCTGAAAATCCGGCCTGTCTATCAAGATGTATGAATGTATGAACTGAAATTCGGGTCGAATGGAAACGCGGCAGAGGGAAGATTCTTTTTCGCATCCAGTGGAAAATTGAGTTGCCTACACGTACGAGAAAAACTGGTAGTATGGAGCAAGGACATAAATACCTACGCAGCCGTATATTACTGCCTGTAGAAATTAAGGACTGGCGCTCATCGACGATTGTTGGGTTTGTTTATACCATCCGGGCTTAGTTCCATGTACTGTATTATGATGATGTACATTTTACAAAATGCATAGATAGATATTATTTCACAATGAATGAAAAAAATTGTATATCAGTATGCATTCGAAAATTTTAGGGGATGCGGCGCATCCACCTATCTATGGACTGCACGCCACTGCATTTGACGCAGACACAGATTGATCAATGAGATAGGAATGTTTAGTAAAAATGCCTAGGTTTTAGGAAAGCACATACTATATACACAATCTAAACATTTTAGGAGCCTAATCATTAAAAACATATTGTTAAAATAAAAGAAAGTAACCGTCACGGTAACTTTATTCAAAACTCTGGTCAATTTAATATAAAGTTTATGCGCCAATTTAAATCACCGATTCTTTTCATTATTTTTGTAAGATACTGTGCGTTTATTGTTTAAAAAATACCTTCTTCTATAAAAATTACAAGTAACAACTCGCATTATTTTATAGCGCTATAAATGTGAACGCCAATCACCTTCGAGTCGCATGTAAATTTTATTGCAAGCTAAAGCATTCGCGTGCATGGTTACAAATCGGTTAAATTAGGGAAAATATTTCTTGTAAACTGTTAGTGGGTCAATGATGACACGTGTGAATGACTGGCCCTTTGAGTGTTTTTAATTGAATGAATACAATATAAATACTGATGTATACACATATATATCATATTATTAATCTCCCGAATTTCAAGTGCACCTATTGTTACTGATTTATTATTATGTATCATCTATACTACAATACTTTTAACCTGGCTGTATCGATTGGCAGCTCGCGATGCCAACTGGCATCTGCCTTTTTGTTGGCTGCCACCAGTGGCGGATTTACACATTTGCCGCTAGTAGGCTGTTGACATTTAGCCAACCCTACCAATCTCAATGAGAGGGGTGTCAAACTCAAAGCCTGGCCTGGGCCAAATATCATGTCTTTCAGTTTAAGCCACAGGATCAAAAATTCGGAAACGTCTACGGAAATTAAAATTATTTTCAAAATTTTATTACACCAATTATTGTATTAATTCTAGTTCCCAAACTTCGTGGGTGCGAGCATTAACTAATTGTTGAAATCCAGACTTATCGTTCCATTCCATACAACATGCTGTATGGCTGTAGTATTTTTGGCATGGCAACTTACCAGCTCTATGGGTACTACGCGGAACTTTGTCTGTTGGAGCAGAAGAGCCCCCTGCGGGAGAAATATCGAGTTATTCAATTTCGGAAATGTCTAATCGGAATCCTTGCATTGAGACCTCCAAGCGTCTTTAGCTCAGTAGGTAGAATTGCTGACCTTGTGACGGAAGGTCGGAGGTTCGAATCCCGATTGGGACGAAACTTCTTTCCCTCAATTCCCTCAATTTTTGGTGTTTTTTCCCCAAACTTCAGGTCTTGTATCTGTTGTCTATCTGTGCACAAGACAACCACTTGATTTATAGCGGGAGAACTCTATAAGATGATATAGGGTATATTGTTTTTTTTTAGACTTGAGTTCAGCAACCTGTTTCTTTCATTTTAGCGCATTTTTTTAGCGTGTTTTTTATTGGGTCGAGTACAGGACAGAACAGTTCACCTTCCATACAAATTTGACAAACAAATTGACAATAACAACTCCAACTGCAATTACAAAACTTCAAATCCGGTTTTGAAACTACTTGAAATTTCGCATAAAATGTTTTTTTTTTCAATTTCAAATACTTTTCTATGAACGTCACTTCTTAAATACAGTTTTAAATTTCATCTTCATTGTTTGATCCAGTCACAAGATAATACAGGAATAAATGCTTCAGACGCTGCCCTGCTAAACGCTCTTACTAAATATTAGATTCGTTATTTTTCGGTTTGGATAAAGTTATTCGAATGAAAATTTGCACACATATTGCTTATGTCATTTCCTAAAAACCCTCATCAAAATTTTCATATTTGCAGACCTAAGAGGGACTACACACGCACAAATTGAAATTTCACAAATTTACTGTTATTTACTTTTTCTGCGAAAAAGTAAACAGACTCACCGTCGGTTACTCGTATATATTTATCCATAATTTAAGCTTAAAGCATACTTACACTGGCTGTAACATGCTTTAAGCTTGAAGATTGGATAAAATGTATGAGTAACCGGAGCTTAGTATTTAACGTATATCAGCTCATACTAACTTTGTGCAAAGTTTCATATCGGTACCCATACCATAACTGTAGAGAAAAACCGAGATGATAACGTAAGCTTAGCTTCAAACACCGTTACCGTTACTTTAAACTGGAAAAAAATAACTGATATAATGTTCTCGTCAAGTCCTTTGCTTTGATTACTATCCCATACGTCCATCTCCGATAAGAAATAACTGTTACCATTCTACACATTTCTACCAAATTTTAAGTAAACTGGCGGACGGACGGACAAAATCAATTTCATAATGGTTTTTCGAAAAAAAAAATCCAAAAAACCCCACAAAAGAGCTTGGTTGCGAATTTCAGCCTACAAGCAATTGGCTATAAGAGGTCTTTTCGCTTTTCGTGTCTTTATTAATAAATCGTTCCTAGTGTTTGAAGCTCTATCTCTGTACCGTAACCCCTTGTGGGGCATGGTGCGTTCACTCAGCCGTTTATAGGCTACCTCGAGTCAACGTTGCATTGCATTATAATTTCGGAGTGTATATAATGTTGCAAGCACTATATATTTCCTGGACCATGCCGAGATTCGATGATATCCGGACCTCTAGATTACTAGCATCGTAGAGTGCGACTGAACAGATTGAGCTACAGAGCGTGTCAAAGCTCTAAGATAACGATGACAAATATAGTAGTTCTTCACTTATGTGTCTCTACAAACACACTTCACGAGAAGAATAAGTGCTATATGGCATGACGTTGAAATTTGTTATTTGCTCTAAATTTGCCGCCTCCGTAAAATCTGCCGCCCTAGGCTCCAGCCTACTCAGCCTACTGGTAAATCCGCCACTGGCTGCCACACTTTAATTTAGAGCTGAACAAAAGTTGTCCTGACAACACATCCGCTCCTGTTGATACGTATATGCTCATCTTATTAAAATGTTAGCGAAGCCCAATAAGCGGGAAAGGAAGCTAGCAAATATGTATTTACATATATGTATGTCATGCGCAAATACTTAGTACAGGGTCCGCCAATAGGCACGCTCGATCTTTGACAGCTCATGGCGGCCATGTTGTTTGTGGTAGAGTTATCAAACCTAGTTGTTATCATTCAGTGTATCTTCACAAATCACCATGAACCAATTCAGCCGCGAGCAACATGTGCAAATCATTAAAACTTATTACGATAATCATTCATTGGTTCGAGCAACGTTTCGCGCGTAAACGGCGAACGATACAGATCCATGATAACGAACTTTTTCTGGCATGAAATCGACAATATGGATGTCGAGGATATGTGGTTTCAGCAGGACGGCGCTACGAGCCACACAGCGCGCGCCACAATGGATCTTCTGCACGAGGAATGGTTATCTCGCGCGGAGGCGACATCAACTGGCCACCGAGATCGTGCGATTTAACCCCACTAGACTATTTCTTGTGGGGTTTTCTTAAATCGCAGGTATACGCAAACCAACCACAAAACACTGATGACCTCAAAGTCAACATACGCCACGCCATCGATGAAATACAGCCCGATTTGTGCGCCAGAGTCATTGAAAATTGGACTTCTCGTATGCGCGCCACCAAGCGAAGCCGAGGTGGCCACTTGAACGATGTTATTTTCCATACATAATGCCTTCGAATTATCTTTCAAACAAAAAATAAATTTCATTTATACCTCTCACACAACTTGCTTTATTTCATTTTAAAGTTCGAGCGCGCTTATTGGCGGACCTTATATTTAAATAAACATCAGTTTAAGGAGGATCTGTAGGTCAAAATTGTCGCAAAGCAATTGACGAGGTGGTCATTCCGCGAAAGGGGTTACAAGCTTCTCCAAACAAAAACTCTTCATAGTACGTCACATATAAGAGGTGAATTCGAGAACCATCATAAACTAAATCCCCTACGGGGGTGATTAAAACTCACGGCCCTGTGTCTCGATATCATATAAATAATATTCTGTTCCGTTTCCAAACCTTTTGTTTTGCAAAGGCAAAATTTTCCTTTGTCGTTTGATTGACGTGCACATAGATACCTGAACAAAGCTTTGAAAAAAAAATATTTTTTTTTTCATTTAGTACTTGTTGATTGATTTTTTACTGATGAACTAAATATGGGTAATAACCAAAGCCACCTATATCAGAAAGCCGGGGAAGCAGCAATACAAGCACACAAGGCGAGCCTATGAATATGTCGTATATATGTTGCACGATGCACTAACACAAGCACAGCGCATGTAAAAAAACCGTGTCTGCTCTGATAAAAACCGCGAAAACAAGTGGAAAACTCACTTTTTATCGGGATTTTTTTCTCTCACTGCATTGTAGACACTTCAATTCACGACACATTGCACTTTTCGCGACGAAAATCGACCGGGAACCAATACTTTTTGTGTAAAGTTTGCCGCGACCCAACCCGATTTGCCTTTACCGCAATGTAAATTTTCCACTAATCGAGCCTATGATCTGCCGCGCAAAAGTATATGAGCGGGTTCTGGTTCCGGGCTTTGAAATATAGATGGCTTTGGTAATAACTAATGTTGATAAATCAACCGAATAAATATGCACACCCAAAATAAATTTATCAATTATCCACAAATAAAATTCTGCATCAACTCAAGAAAAAATCGCAAAGAATCACTTCATACGATACGGAAGTGAAGAGCAGGTACATGCCAGGCAAAAAGCTCTTCACTTGGTATGACAATCCAGTGTACACATTTCGTGCTGAATACATTGTTGTAGTGGAATCGTGTATCTGAAGTGCAGATGTGGAGCTGTGACAGGATTACCTCTTCACTTGTCGATCGTTCTATGAATAGGAAAAATTTTTGCTGTGCAACGGAGGTACATACTGTTGAATTTGAATAGAAAATTTTCGGGTGTAAATTTTTGTTGTTTTTTTTTTAATAATGATTTATTGAGTTGTTTATTGTTAGAAGCTTAATTTTCATATTTTTCAACAAATACTGTGTGTTTGAGAAGATATGAATTTAATATTTTGTAGTGTATTATTTTCACCTACTTCACCCGAAGAGGCGCCACTGCTATACGTGATTCAGTTTTCTAGACACACATAAAGTAAGTCAGAGTTATGAATAGCGTTCATTAATGTTGTGAAAAATTAATTAAATAAATAAATAACAGGCGCGACAATCCAACATTGGACTAAGGCCGCAGGATGTGTTAGTGTCATCCTATTTCCAAGATCTTATCTGCTTTTTGATGAGGTAATGAGATCAACATCACGCTCAGCAGTGTTATTTATCCCCATAAATGGGCACTCGTTTAACATCTGAGTGAGATCATAGTCTGTCACAAGCTCGTGAGTTCGAAAAACACAATGGAACACGGTGAGATTCAAACTCATGAGCCTGTGCACCGAAGGTGCGCGCACTAACCGCTCGACCAGCCAGACTACGAAAAATTAATTAATATGGATAAATTATTGCTCTTTGGTGGAAACTTCAGAAGAGGAAATAAAAAAAATTTAAATATGTATGTACATGATGGAAAGATCATTGGTCCAATGTATTTTCATAGATATGAGAGGCTATAGAAATCAGTGATTGATGATTTACTTGATTGTTCATTTTTTGTATTTTATTTCTTATGCTTGAAATAGAATACCGGCAGCAACATTGCATTTGTATGCTTTGTCAGCAATATAAAATGTAAATTGCTTGACATTTCGCCCGGCTGCTGTTGCTGCGGACATTCTATTTCCAGCATTTCAAAAGTTAAATGGACTTTTAATTTTAATTCATTAGGTGTGTTTTTTTTTTGTTATCCCGTGTAGGTTTGGGTAACGAAACTCCATATAAAAAAAATGCCAGCTGATCCGCCTGTCATTTTTTTATATGAAGTTTCGTTACCCAAACCTACACGGGATAACCAAAAAACACACCTATTGATAGGACAAAGCTTATATTGACCTTGGGCATGTGCATGCAACTTTACGAAATCTTAATTACAAGTAGGAATTCATAGTTTTTAGCAAATATATTTCAATGAAATAATTTAATTAAATCTAAATGTACATATTTCATTGAATTCATGTAAAACTACATTGTTTTACGAATTATATGGATTTTTCACCAGAAATATGGAAAGTTGAAACCAATGAATCTCTTTCATTAAATATAAGAAACCCTTCATAGCCATGCCGAAAATCTCAATGAAATATCAATGATTTCTGCATACATACAATGAATATTTTTTAATGAATGTAATTCATTAATATTATTACCAATTTATTACCAATCAAAATGCTTTAAATGCGGATACATCGTCCATATAAAAGAATCAATAATGGTATACTGAGAAGAACAATACATTGAATATAAAATAAATAAATAAATAAATAAATAAATAAATAGTAGCTTTATTGCAGTGAGAGGGTTAGTATATAATATATACGTGTGTGACTTAAATTAGTGGTTAGACAATGTCTTTACATCTAAGTTTTTTAAGTTTAGAGAGATTTATTTCAGTTAAGTTTAGAGTTCGATTAGAGTAGACTGTATTACTAGGAAAAAGTAGCTTAAAACCTAATAGTGAAGGACTACGAGCTAATAAAAAGGAAACTTACAACTAACTATAAACTAGATTTGACAGACTTAACTTAATATGGTAGGGCATTAGTTGACCAAGGCACGTAATTGGGTTATGTTTGATGTGTGACATTTTGTTCGAAATTTTTGTTCTAGGATGGTCGCTTTTTGGGAGATATAAGGGATTTTCGTTATTAGATGTAGGTACATTGAATATAAGGTTCAGTACAGAATCAAAAAAACATCAGTATTGTGCTATCTGGGATATTTCGAATGAGAATTTAATCAATTTTTCAATGAAAACCCAGATAGCACAATACTGACGTTTTGATGATTCTGTACTGAACCTTATATTCAATATATTGATCCTCTCAGTATACCACTATTGATTCTTTTATATGGATAATGTCCGCATTTAAAGCATTGGTTGATGTTTTCGAAAAAGGGAAAATTTATTGAAGATTGCCATCAGTATTGTATCGAAATAATATCGAACCAACGGCATTAAAAAAGCGAATCTACATCGATATTGCTACGATATTGATGTAATATTGAATAATTGAATCCCAACTTTCCAGATGGTTGTTATGTTTCCATAATAAAATTCGTAAAGCAAATTTTTCTTATATCTACTTTGTTTTTATTTAATTTCAAGCTACATAATAAATACATTTAATTTAATTTGTTATACCTATCGTTTCTTGCATCGGTGGCGTTTTCACCAAGTAATTCCGAAAATTTAATATAAAAACGAGACCGAGGCTAATTTCGGGCGCGGCCGAAATTTGGATACCGTTCGCTCCCTTGGGCTAAAAGTTTTTTTCGGACGTACCTACGACTTGTATTTAATCCCCCTCCCCATTATTTTCCTTCTGCCTTCACAAAAGTTCCATGTCCCCATAGTGCGATTCGATTTGTTTTGACCTTTTTAGTTGCTTTGATGAAGACACATTAATTTAAGGTTATGTGAAATTGGTGTAAAAAATGTTTTTTAGAAGAACCAAAATGGGGGTTTTGGGTTTGTATGGCAGTCCCATGACCCCATTCTTACATATGTTTTGTGTCATCAATAGAAATACATTTGTGCCAAATTTGGATGATTTTGGTGCACAAATAAAAAAGTTTTTCTTAGAAGAACCTAATTTGGGGGTTTGGGTTTGTATGCCAGCCCCATGACCCCATGGTCCGATTTGATCCAATCTTACATGTGTGTTGTATCATCAATCGAAATACATTAATGCGAAATTTTGTTGATTTTTGTGCACAAATAAAAAGGTTTATCTTAGAAGAACCTAATTTGGGGGGCTAGGTTTGTATGGCAGCCCCATGACCCCATGGTTCGATTTAATCCATTCTTACAATTAATTTTGTTGATTTTGGTGCACAAATAAAAAAGTTTTTCTTAGAAGAACCTAGTTTGGGGGTTGGGTTTATATGGCAGCCCCAGACCCCATTGTCTGATTTGATCCATAGTTATATATGTTTTGTGTTATCAATAGAAACACATTTGTGTGAAATTCGGTTGAAATTGGTCCACAAATAAAAAAGTTTTTATTAGAAGAACCTAATTTGGGGAGTTGGGTTTGTATGGCAGCCCCATGTCCCCATTGTCCGATTTCACCGATTCAAACATACGAACTGCCTGCAGCAAAAAGAAGCATTTGTGCTAAATTTCAGCTTCATAGCTTTCAAATTGGCCGAGTAAAACGCGTCGCAACAGACGGACAGACGGACAAGTCATGCTGATCATATATGTATACTTTTTATATGGTCGGAGATGTTTCCTTCAATGCGTTACAAACTTCATGACGAAGTTAATATACCCTTTCACTCTATGAGCGAAGGGTATATTAAATATTAAGGAGTATAAATTTGCGATAAGAAGTTTTCACTTACCAAAATGGCTAAAACGTGCGGCTGAAGTACGTGTAAATAATGGTGATCCTTACTAATAAAATTTACGCCAACAACTGCGGACGTCCCGAACAATTTCACAATAATTTACATTTATGTTCAATGGATCGTTCCTGAATCGATTCCGTATTGAATCTTTTCTTCATAGTCGATTTTGATGGAAAACTTGACTAAAATTTCTTTCAAAATTTTTCGAACAATGGGGTAAGAGAGATTAATGATTACGCGGATCGCTTTCATACTAATTATACACTTACATATATTTTTCATAATAATGACTATTGATTATACTTATTAATGCCGCAGAATCAGTTCCAAAATGCTATCTGGGAAACAACTACGAAGAAAAGATTCAATACAGAATCAATTCAAGAACGATCCGTTCAGCGATTCTTGAAAATAGGAGAATATCCTGTCAATTATTGTGAAATTATTCCATCCACAGTTGTTCGCGCTACTTTTGATATTGATTTTCATTTCAAGTTTCTAAAGTTATGTCCGAAAAAAGTTTTCAAAGATCTGAAGTGAAGGAAGATTACTATTAGTGAGCAACACTAGATTTATCGCAGCCTGTTTTTGTTGTTCCGGTAAGTGAACATTGTTTATTTGCTCTCAGTTTATTTATTTTGATATTTCAATCTTTCTTTCAGAACTCGACGAAAATTGAGAAATGGATGTGGACATATACCCTTAGGAATCACCTATGAGATTTGCAATATTATATCAATGATGCATCGATACAGCTTCGTTCGTTTCTTTTCATTTCGTTAGTTCGATATTATTTCGACACAATATTGATAACAATCATCAATAAAATTTCACAGAAGATCGTGATTATGAGAAAAAGTCCTGACCGATAGGGTTTCAGAAGTTGGGGAAGAAGGGGAGAGAGCAGGCCGTTTTTGGACATTCTTTAGACAATAAACATTGAATTTAAAGTTTTTCTTCAATTTCCAGATCCGGATTTTATGCCCATTGTAAGGAGGCCAGCCCCAACAATCCTGCAAAAAATCTGAGATACACAATTTTTGCCCCTGCTACCATGGTTTAATTTGCCTGGGCTAGAGAACACAATTCATTTTATTATTTATTGAAAATATTTTGCAATTTTGACCTCGTAAGGGGATCCATGAAAGCTCCATGGAGCTTTAAACCTTCTGCTGCACGGCCTTAAGCGTTGCCGTAGAATTTTTGCGGAATGGGATCAAAAATATAGAACTAAACGTTTTCTGGATAAAGTATGCGCATATAAAATCTTGGAATATCTTGGCAAGTAACACCTCCTTGTGCCTAGTCTCGGAGTCTTCGGCTACTGTCACGATAACTGTTTATTTTTAGCAATTTTATTACTAGGTACTAGATTGATCAATAGTAGTAAATAGATTTCATGCAAATTGTAAGTTGAATTTCCGCATTTTCATTAGATAATCCAATTGTACAAGAGTATACGGTCAGTTTTGGAATCAACTTTCAAAATCACCAGGGAGAATTTCGAATTATGTAGTATCCAGCGTGGTTAAACTGACCTGGTGACCTGAATTCAACCTAGCAAAATTGTGCCCTAAAACATTGATTTTAATAAAAATGTCAAGCCAAAAACTTAATAACGTTGGACCCCTCTCAAAATGAAATTGTGGCTACGTCCCTGGCTCAGCACCCCAAAAACATAAGAAACAAACAAAAATTGTCTCTAAAAAAAACTGAACAAATAGTAAAACTTGGACAGTATGTCTTACATCATTATGGGCTCGCTCAAGGTTCTAATGTCTTTAAGCGTTTAAGCAGATGATGGTGGATGTACATATTTAAATATATCTGTCCTTAGATAAATGGTGCCCTCGATAATATATTGGAGCCACACTATGGAAGCTAAAGAGTCGCATGCATCTCGCGAGCTGCACTTTGCCGGCCACTGCACTAGGGCTATATAAATTTCCAATCTAAATTATTATTGAATAAAAAATCCACCAACGTCGTTGGTTTGCCGAAATAGCGACTGTTCCTCGATGTGTGTTTTGTTTCGCCTCGAAAGAGAAGAATCTATTAATTCCAAAAAAAAAAGAAACTTTCGTATACCAACATATGGCTAAAACCCATATTCAGGATCAGTTCTAATTATGACAAACAAATTTTTAGCAAAGGCCAAAAATATCATAAATATTGATACAAAAAGTATCAAGGCGCATACGTATCTTTTCATTTGTTTAACGTTATCAAAGCCCTCTGCAAGTACAGCAGGCGTAAAATGTATCTCATGAAATGCAAAATTTCTGCTACATTTTGTTTGTTTTAAGAAAAATATTTTATTAATAATCTGTCTAAAAAATGCAGTTTAAGTTGAACGACTTACGGAAAGCAGGTGAAGCAGACACATCTAAACGGTTCTGCTTCATTAATGCCAGCGATACTGGTCCATTGGATACCTTGCTTGTAATCCACAACTAATAGTAAAGTGCAGTCTAAGAAATAACAACTCTGCATTTAGGTGCGGCAAGTGTGACAAAAATAGGAAAAATACCAACTTTCGCTTTTGAATAGTGTGCTGGCATAAAGTAGCCAAAGCTGAGTTATTGATACTCGTCGAGGGAACAACTATGCTAGTGTGATGCTCCGGGCAATTTTAATAACATGTTATTATTTCTGCCTTGGCGCCGATAAATTATTATTGATACCTGCTGTAATCTGTAGGTATGAGCTTCAGCACGTTTTTATGTAAACACTATTTTTAAAGGTATTAATTTGATTTATGTATTTGTTTTGAAGAAATATAAATTATGCACCAAAAAATATACATTTTCGTTCTACTTATTTTATTAGTCGTTCATCTAAACTCACGTGTGACATGTTATGTTTTCCTTATCGAATAAAGTCTTAAATCACAATCAAAACATTGCAATTTTTTAGGTTGCCAGTAGCATTTCCCTGTCCTTACAGTCGTACCAGAGGCTTACATTCAACCTTCGTCAAACGTATTCAGAATTTTATTATCTTTCTTGAAAAGGTGCATGACATATTTTCGTTGCCGTATTTGGTATAAATGGTTACGGCATTTGGAACAACTCGTACGACTGAAGATTGTTACAAATTATCCAACTTACTGGTAGTCCGCGGATCGTGAGTGCGGCTGTAGTGCTAAAAATAAACTTACTGGTTTTCTTTCACAGTAAAATATTACAGCATGCGTTCCGTGCACGGATGCAATTTTAACTTTCATAAAAGAAAAGATGCACTGCCACCATGCACATACACTGCCTGTCATAACTATAGCCGCATCATAAAACAGACTGATCCTTTAAAGTTGAAAGAGAGCACAGTTATTCCACATACTATAAACATAAGGGATATTCAAAAGACAAATAAATTCACAAGAAGATTCCTTATATTTCAACCCGTTATTTCTCTGCAAAGGAAAATCTAAATTTGCCGACTGTCATAACTATAGCCGCACTTGGAACTAGTATGGGAAAACTCATCAAAAAGCGGAAATTGAGGAAATTAATAACGCGAAAAATCTTTTTTAAATAAAATTGACTCCGAGGGACGATTTTCTTTATTTCACAACAAATGATTATAACGGTTTCTGTTTTTTTTTTGCTGAATGACCTCTCAGTATCGATAACCTTTTCTTTTACATAGCAAACTCTTTGAAGTATAATTTTTTACGTAATAATGCTTCTTAAAGATTTCTTGTCTAATTTTGATTAAGGACCACCTCCGTAACATTTGTTACATTAAAACCTTCTTGACGTCCAATGATTGGTGGGAGATGATGATGATCTCTTGCTACAAATTCCGTTATGTGTTATTTCTTCTGTATTAAAGCAACCCTGATTAATACTATTAAGGATGGATGGATGGATGGATGGATATGGCGCTGAGATAGGTTGGGCTGGTTGCGCCCGATACTGCAGCCTGCTGGCTTATTGTATTACCCATCTAAGCGAGAAAATTTCAGGTTATGAGCTCTGTCCTACGTAAAAGGCTTAGAAGAAAGCTAACCAGGTTTACTTTGGGTGCACCCATACTGGTGGTTTGAGCCCCAAAGAAGTTTTGTCTCCAGCTCATAAGAGCGGGACATTCGAAAATAACGTGCGAGGCTGATTCCTCATCTTCGTTACAGAGGCGACATAGTGGGTCTTGTGTGTAGATCCCTATTGTATGCAGATGTTTCCGTAGGGTGCAATGACCGGTTATAAGGCCTGTCACTGCCCTGAGGTTCGTTTTACTAAGACTGAGGGCTTCGGTGCAGCTGGTATGCCAGTTAGATTCCAGCATGCGCTTGCTATGCCTGAGCCCTTCAGCGAGTCTCCATCGGTCTTGGAATTTATCCTCGGTCCATCGTCTGGCAACGGTTCTGGCAGTAGATTTACTGATCCCGATTGCAGGTTCAGGACCAGTTAAGGGTAGTTCGGAACCCTCTCTTGCGAGGGCATCCGCTTTCTCATTTCCTTCGATTCCCTTATGTCCTTTCACCCATTTCAGAGTTACTTTGTTTCGGATTGCTAGGTTTTTGAGATTTTGTTGGCATTCCCAAACCAATTTAGAGGTTGTTTTGGGATTTGCAATTGCTTTCATAGCAGCTTGACTGTCGGAGAGAATATATATGGTCTTATTGGTATATCCCTTTCGAGTACTCTCCCCTGCTGCAAGGTTTATGGCTATAAGTTCTGCCTGGAAGACAGTTGTATATTGACCTAGGGGTTTGGAGATACTATAGTTGTTGGTTTTAGTATAGAATCCTGCCCCCGTTCCTTCGTCTGTCTTCGACCCATCAGTGTACCACACAATGTGATTTGATAGATGGTTGTCGTTCCATTTACTCCAGTCTTCCCTAACCGTTGAGGTTTGGATGTTGGAGTCGAAGGTGTACATGGCCGGGGTATAGTCGCTGCCCATATCTAGGATTGGGTTTGCAATGATTTCTGTGATCGTGCAGTGTCCTACCCTTTGTGGTGTCCACATGTTCGATGATTGGAGTCTGTACGCTGCGAGTCTAGCCTCTTCAGTGATTTTGAGGTCCAGTGGTGGCAGGTCTAGTAGTTTCTCTAGAGTTAAAGTTGGTGCACTGCGCATGGCGCCGGTTATGCTTGCGCAGGCCAGTCTCTGAACTGATCCCAACTTCGCTGCTGCTGTTTTTTGCTTGATTTTAGTCCACCAGACTATGGAGCCATAGGTCAGACGGGGTTTGACCACAGCTTCGTATATCCAGTGTATCATTCGTGGTTTTAACCCCCACGTTTTTCCTATTGCTCTTTTAGTAGCATATAGGGTCTGTTTGCCTTTTGATATTGTGTTTTGCAGCTGCTTGTTCCACGTGAGTTTGTTATCCAGGGTGATTCCCAGATATTTTACCTCCGTGGTAAACTGCAGTTGTTGGTTGAATAATGTTGGAGCACTGAGCTCTTCCAAGTTGTGTTTGCGACTGAAGGCTATTAGTGTTGTTTTGGCGGGATTGACCGATAGGCCTACCCTCCTACACCAATCCTCCACTTGGGTTAGAGCTTGTTGCATGAGTTCAGAAATAACTCCTGGATATTTTCCCCTTATAAGGATGCTGATGTCATCGGCATATCCTAGGGTATAGAAGCCAGTATTATTTAGCTGGACCAGTAGGCTGTCCACTACAAAGTTCCACAGGAGGGGTGAAAGTATACCCCCCTGTGGGCAACCTTTGAGGACAGCTGTATACATCGTTTCACCGAATAATTTTGCATGTACTTGTCGTCCTTGAAGCATTGATTTTATCCACCGACATAGGGTGTTTTGAACTCCATGTCTCGAGGCGCCGTGTACAAGAGATTCAAAGGAAGTGTTGTCGAAGGCCCCCTCTATATCTAGGAAGGCTGCGAGCCCTATTTCTTTGATTTCTAATGTGGTCTCAATCTTCCCAACTAGATGGTGTAGTACTGATTCACATGATTTCCCTGTCTGATAAGCATGTTGGTTTGGGTGCAACGGGCAAAGCGACAGGCACCTTTCCCTGATATGTTTATCGACGAGCTTTTCCAATGACTTAAGTAGGAAGGAGGTTAGACTTATTGGTCTATACGATTTCGCTAGGGTTTGGTCACGCCCCGGCTTAGCCAGAAATGCTACGTTTACCTGCTTCCAAGTGATTGGGATGTATCCTAAGGCTATACTGGCTCTGAATAGTCTTAGTGAAAGCGGAGCCAGGGTCGTAAAACCCTGCTGAAGCAGGGCTGGGTAGACACCGTCTGGTCCTGGTGATTTGTAGGGTTCGAAAGAGTGGATCGCCCATTCCACCCTATTATAAGTTACTATTTGGTTCGCAATCCGCCAATCGTCTTTATTAGCCCTGAGAAAAAGGGAGTTGTCATCCAACTGGTCTGTGCGCTCCGATGTTATCGTTGATCCAGGAAAGTGAGACCCTAGGAGGACTTCCAGGGTCTCCTTACCTGTTTTTGTTTGGTTTCCATCGGAGTTTTTAAGTGTTCCGATGGGGTTTGTTGGATCCTTGGCTAGAATCTTCTGGAGTCTCGCTCCTTCATGCAAGTTTTCTATTTCTTCGCAGAACTTCCTCCAGGATTCCCTCTTGGCTTTCCTAATTTCTTTGCTATACTGGGTTAGGGTGCAGCGGTATGTGTCCCAATCCCCAGTTCTTTTGGGTACGTTGAAAAGCTTACGTGTCTTCTTACGCAGAATGTTCAGGTTCGAGTTCCACCATTTGCATTTCGCATTCGTGTGTCGTCTCGTTAACCTGCAACTCTCTTCGAAGGAGGTTTTTATTGCGGCTTGCAGTTGATCCGCTGCAGCCTCCACACAAAGTGTAGTTTTAATGTGTCTGGGAATTTCATTCAGATTGATGGTCAGGCACTCTCTGTAGAGGTCCCAGTTTGTTTTTCTCGGATTTCGATACAGTTCAGTTGGCTTATCAACTTTATCGATTTCCATACTTATGTATCTGTGGTCCGATAGCGATGGTTCGGGTAGAACCCGCCAATGGCGGACGTTAGGGGATACGTTGAAGGTGGCTAAAGTAATGTCAATGACCTCTCTTCGACGTGTTGTTACAAAAGTGGGCTCAGTACCCTTATTTAGAATTTCAAGGTTTTCTTTGATTATGAAATCATAAAGATACTCACCCCTTTTGTTCGTATCGGAACTTCCCCACTCTGTGTGGTGAGCGTTTGCGTCCGCTCCGATGATGAGCTGCGGTGTATGTGTTCCGCTGCTAGTTAACAGTTCCTCCAGCTCTTGAGGTGGTGGAGGCGTCTGTGAATCGTATGGGAAGTATGCGGCAGCTAGGATGAGCTCCCGATTACTACTCCCATTTATCTTCACCGCTACTAGGTCCCTGGAAATGTGGTTGTATAGTGGCAGTATGTTAATGTTAGGTTTAGTATAGATGCAGGTCCTGGCGTTGCCAGAAGCTATATCGTATATTAACTTACCTCCGGTGGTTCCTAAGCCAAAGTAGCCGGCTTAGGAACCAGCCCTTATACAGCCAAGGTTCTTGGATAAGGATTATATCCAGACCCTCGGCTGCGATGAGGCGGCTTAGTGCTGCGGTTGCAGCTTTATTGTGCTGAAGGTTGATTTGGACCACCTTCAGCATCATGAGGCCGCTTGGATATCGCCTTGAAGGTTATCTGGTTTAGGCCAAAGTAACCTGTGTGGTCTCTGGCCTCCAGCGCCTTCCGGCTAGTTTCGTCGATCCAGGCGACCAGATTCAGTCCGGTTTTATCCTTCGTGGATGCGACGACATTCCATTCCTCGGTGTGCAGCCCCTGGTTTTGGGTCTTGAGGAGCGTCAGGATCTGCTTCGGTTCCTCCGTACTAACTACGTCCGTATTCGGAATCCGAAACATTATTTTGCTGGTTTTGACCACTTCCCTCGCATCGCCCACGCGAAGGATTGCTCCCTCCCATGGGTTGATGAAAGGTATTGTGACCTTCAACCAGTGCTTGGCTTCCTGATTAGCGCAGGTTACATAAAGGACGCCCTTGTCCGGGTAGCTATTGGTGAAGAGTGGGGCCTTGGATGGCTCACACTTAAAGACCTCTGTCACGATAGCCCGCTGAATGTCCTTTGCCTGCTCAGTGGTTAGTTTTTCAGCTGGGTAACTGTCCAGGACCACAGCCATTTTGAGGGAGCAGAGGGCTTCCTTAAAAGTACTCCCTGATGCTACTCCTGATGGTCCGGGTTTCGTCGATGGAGTTTCTCTGTTCCCGGTGTTCGGTCGTTTTCTCTCTGCTCCTTCTGCGGGAGATTGGGACTCTGACCTTGTTCTTTTGGGGGGGTTGTTTTTAGGCCCCTCGGGCTGGTTTTGAGGCTTGCCGTGGGTTCGCTTATGTCGCGGCCTGATCGGTTCACCCCTTTCCCTCGCTTTTTCGATCGCGATCTTTCGTCGTTGAGCTCCGGAAAGCGTCGGTTTCTTATTTTTCAGGGTTAGTTGGCCCATTTTTGTTGTTGTTTTTGTCACGTCGGACCTCTCGGGTCTTGTGCAGAAAGCACTTCCCTGAGAGGGTGTCGTCGAGGGTTGGGACATGCCTCCCTCACCTTTCGCTGCTAGGCTTATGGTTGAACCGTTACCTTCAGCTTGGGCGGGTTGGTTTTGTTCTACCCCTGTTCTTTGTGTGTTTGTTTTTGTGTTTTTCTTGTTAGTTTCCATATTTTGGTCCCACGAGTATGGCGGTAATGAAGGTACACGTGCTCAGTGACCCCTTAAGCACGCAAGGCTAGTTATTCTGAGGTTTCGCCCGGTTCCTCAGAAGCTCCGTTTGTGACACCATTTGTCCCTGGTGCCATTCACCCATCGGCACGGATCGCATTACACCTTAGGTTTAGGATTTGGAAGATGTTAGTTGGCTGTGTGTTGAAGTTCTGTTCTGTCATTTGTAAGTCTACTGTCCTAGTTGTCCTGTGTTCGGTCAGTATGCAGCGCTAAGCCCCCGCACCGCGTCAAGGTCCCTTCCACGCGGGGGTACTATTAAGGAACTCCAACCGAAGTTTGTATTGAGATCGATGGAAATCCGGCAAGTGTTCATTAAAAGTATTAGCCAGGATAGTTTACCTATTCAGAACAGTTGATTTCGTCATTATCCTATTATGCAGCCTAGGAAAAAATTCATGGGATTGTCCTGATGACAAACAGCTTCCATTTTATACAGAAGGTAGGACACATAACCGGTTTTGAAGCAAGAGATAGCATCATCTCTCACCAGTCGTCGTACTTGATGTTGGTTCCAATGGTACAAATGTTAGGAAGGGGGCCACCTATCTATCCAAATTAGACAGCAAACCTTGGTGAAACATTATTACGTACAATTTATTAAAAAAATGAGAATTTTATGAGTTTTTTTTATGTAAAGCAGCGGTTATCGATGCTTAGGGGTTAATAAGCAAAAAAAAAAACTCAAAAAAAAAATGTTAAAATGATTTCGTGAAAAATAAACAAAACAATCCCTCAGAATTTATCTTATTCCAGAATGATCTCTCCCGTTATTAATTTCCTCAATTTCCGCTTTTTAATTAGTATTTCTCATACTTGTTACAAGTGCGGCTATAGTTATGACAGACGGAAAATTTAGATTTTCCTTTGTAGAAAAATAACCGTTTGAAATATAAGGAAAATTCTTGTGAATTTATCTGTCCTTATTTTATGTTTATAGTATGCTGAATAATTGTTATCTCTTTGAATTTCAAAAGATCAGTCTGTTTTATGATGCGGCTATAGTTATGACAGGCAGTGTATATGCAATTATACTAAATTATGTCTGTACGCGATCTTGGGCATAAATAAATAAATATGTATGTACATATGAGGCACTCGATGTTTACACATTTGAATGAGTATGCCTTTTCTGGTTGAAATAAATCAGGACACATTTATGGACCTGGACCAGTTCTTTATTGGTTACTTAAGGTTTTGATACGACCTTAAGAAACTTGAAACTTTGCAATAGCATTCAACATTAATACACGAATACATATGAAATTTAATGATTGTGTACTAAATATTACCACTGTAAAATGAGTAGAGCCAGTGGAGATTTTACGTACGGGTTTTAGGGTTCACATCTCCTCTGAAATTAAATTGATGATACTCTGATGAAGAACCAGATAGGACATTCTCCCAGCCAGCATTGGGGTCATATATCGTCAAAATAGTCTAAAATAAACTTCACTTCATGCATCACGAGTCGACCTGCTGTATCTAAAGGACGCATTGAAAGTGAAACACATGATGGTCAGCTGAGCGAAATGCCATTAATCAGTAAAGTGCTTGCATATGGGAAATGTAATGGTTGTTTTCTCCTCAAATATGATTCGTACACTTGTCGTACTCGTGTACTATTATAAGACGAACGCGAGTTTGATTTTTATACATATTTGCGTGGCTTTTGCAAACAATAAAAAAATAAACAAATTTAAATGTTTAATGTTTGCAGAAGTGTAGGGGTATACGCTAAATTAGAAATTGGCCCGCTTTGAATCCATTTCTTCTTATATGGATTTATTTCGCATTTGACATTTTTCATTTCTCACGAATAATAAATAATTTATTGATTTCGCGTAAGTCATGAATATTTTTTACGAGCGATGCATTGAACATATGATACAAAGGTATTACATCATCTTTATGAGTAACGATTTATTATCCGTATTAAGGCACAAAGGCATTCATAGATGATATAGGGGGACATCGTCATATACTGTTTGTATGAAAGCGTGATGATTGATGAATGACAAAGGTATGTCAACTGACGCGTGGTTCACGAATAATAGGTCACACATGTGTTTTTTGTTGGCTGGGATACATTCCAGTAATGTCGCAAATAACATTGTTTTAACCACTCGTTGTTTTAAGTTGGAAAGTTTACAGTTACAATATTTTCATTTATGGAAAATGTTTGAAGAATTTTACAAAAATGGTCCCTGCTTTACCATTTAAGAAAAATAAAAAATTCACCGTTTTTTAAATGGAAACAATTTGAAAATTGTAATATGAGCCATTTTTTTGTTGCTTGGTTGCATCTTTGGACGGCTGTATCTTCTGAAGGGAGACAGCTAGGGTTCTGACAATGGGTGAGGTTATGAAACACAACGTTCGCGCAACGTTACCTTTAATTTCAAATCAACCGGCCATTACGGATCAGAAACTTCTCCCTACAAACAGATCCCCTAAGCGCTTAGGGGATCTGTTTGTAGGGATAAGTTTCTGATCCGTAACGGCCGGTTGATTTGAAATTAAAGGTAACGTTGCGCGAACGTTGCGAGAACGTTGTGTTTTATAACCTCACCCAATGTCATAATGTGCGCTGCAATATGCTCTTAGTATGTATCTACCGTCGCAAAAATGCGAAGTACAGGGTGGCCCATTTAAAGTGAACTAGTGTAGTGTGAATAACTTTTATATTTCTTAACCGTTTTTTTTTTTTAAATTTTCACATAAAAAATAGACATTTGGGAGATAGGTATGTTTACACTATATTTGAAAAATTACATCCTTTAGATGGCCGCCTCGGACGGCTTCACAAAGACGGGTTCGTTCTACGGTATGTTCAATTACCTTTTGCAATATTTCTGGCTGCATCCCTCGGATCTCCGCTACAATATTTTGCTTCAATTCCTGAATTTTCCTTGGTTTAATATTGTAGACTCTCTCCTTAACGTATCCTCACAGGAAAAAATCTAGTGGAGTTAAGTCTAGAGATTTAGCCGGCCAGTTAATTGCAGATCCTCTGGAAATGACTCTTTCGCCGAAAACGTCCGTTAAAATCTTCATTGTGGCTGCAGCGGTATGGCAAGGCGCTCCATCTTGCTGAAACCACATATCTGGTCGGTTTTGGACAAAAGGACGAATAACATTGTTGAGCATCTCACGATGCCGTTGTCCGTTCACAGTCACGGCCTCTCCATTCTCGTCCTCGAAGAATACCGGACCGATGATCTCCTCTAAAGTAATACCGCACCACACTGAATATTATGCGCAAAATGTCTCACGCTCGTGTATAGGTCACTGGGATTTGTTGTGCTCCACGTTCTAAAAATTTACTTTTTGACGAAGCCGTTCAATAAGAAATGTGCCTCATCCGACATGATAAGATGATGAATGAATCCATCTTCTCTGGCCAATCGCTGGAATTGAATGGCATACGCTAATCGTTGTTGGTTTGTTTTTCAATACTAACGCATTCCATTTTATTTTATCAATGTAATTTTATAAATTTGAGGAACGAGACAAGCATTCATTACCATTCATTCATTATACCCGTCACTATGTGAAAGGGTATATTAACTTTGTCATGAAGTTTGCAACGCACAGAAGGAAGCACCTCCGACGATATAAAGTATATATATTATTGATCAGCGTGACGAGAGAAATCGATTGAGCCATGTCCGTCTGTCTGTCTGTCTGTCTGTCCGTCTGTCTGTCTGTCCGTCTGTTGCAACGCAAACTAGTCCCTCAGTTTTGAAGCTATCGAGCTGAAAATTTGTATGCAAGTTTCTTTTTAGTGTACGCTGTATATATGTCGGAACGAATGGAATGACCATGGGGTCATGGGGCTGCCCCTGAAAATTAGGTTTTTCTAAGAAAAACTTTTTTCTTTATGCACCAATCTTAACAAAATTTCACCCAAGTGTGTTCCTATAGCCTCAAAACATATCTAGAAACGGATGGAATTGGAACATTACGTCATAGGGCTGCCATACAAGCGAACCATTGAAAATTAAGTTCTTCTAAGAAAAACTTTTTCCTTTTTAATCCGACCGTAACCAAACTTCATCCAAATGTGTTCCTAGTAAAGCCTCAAAAAATATCTAGGAGCAGATCAAATCGGAACACTACATCATAGGGCTGTCATACAAACCAACCACTGGAAATTAAATTCTTCTAAGAAAAACTTTTTTCTTAATGAACCAATCTTAACCAAACTTTGCGCAAATGTGTTTTTAGTAAAGCCACCAAACATATCTAGGAACAGATGAAATCGGAACACTACGTCATAGGGCTCTCATACAAACCAACCGCTGGAAATTAGGTTCTTGCATGAACAACTTTTTTCTTTGTGAATCAATCAACCAAACTTCACCCAAATGTGTGGCCATTCGTACACCATTTTGCTGTACAATACCTAAAGTATTTTGACCTGTCGTACAACATTAGTAAATGTACAGCTTTCCCAACGCCACACCAAAGAAGCCTAATGACTTCATAAAAACCTCTTCGGTGAGGCCTGTAGTCCGTCTGTTAGGTGTTATTAGCAGGATAATCGCACTTTCATGTGGCAAACATTCATTTTCGATAATTTCGAAACTCTTTGGTCAATCGTTCTGAAATTTAATGTACCTAAATGTAAGCGCCAGGTAGCTCCACAACCTGGGGATTACATTTACTTACATTTCTCCATATTTTAGGGTCGCCTATCTGCGTTCGACAGTTACAGCTGCCCAAATCGCACTTTCGACTTTTCTAATCGAAAACTCTATAAAATGTGTCAAATAAATTAGAAAATTAGCAGACTTGTGAACATTTCAAGGCTCTAGCTCACACTTGTAGCTGTAGAGCTATACTTGGCGCTCACCGCTCACATTGTCTCCAAATTTCAAGGTCCTACTTATCTGCGTTCGGGAGTTCAATCGATTCAATCGAAAATTTTGACATTTAACAGCCATGTATAGAGGACCGCACTGCCCGTATTAGATGAAAATCCCAAGCATCTATAGCTGCCAATACTCAGAAGTAACAGCCATGTAAAGATGCGATTTAAATTTTTCACAAAACGATGGAAAAATTACTGTACTCCATCCGATTCCCCCATCAACCTCTTTAGGAAAAAAAATTCAAACTAAAGGACTCTGCAAGGATTTTCCCTATATGCTGACCAAATCCAATAAAGTAGCGATAAATCCCCAGAGAGTCGCCATCCGCTTAAGAATTCTCTACGCAATGAGGTATTAATTTATCTATTGTAATAAACAATACGAAACTTTTAAATAGGTAGGTACAAGGAGGTGTAATTTTCGTACTTCAAATAAACAGCTTCATGATTTTTGTCTCAGGGTCACGGATTGTCAGAGATAGGGAAAGGGCCATCATCATCCCAACAATGCTGCTGAGACTGCAGTTTCGAACACTGAAATTCAAATGTTGAAAAATACCTATTCCTAGCCCTAAAAAAAATTCGGGTTCATTGTGTTAAACAAATGTTGGGTTTGCCCCTTTTAAACGAGATCCTGGCTACACTTCTCCCATGCCTGTTATAACTTTGCGTCTTAAAACATACATTTGCACTTCACATGCTGATGATGTTTTGTCTATGAGAACATTTAGAAGTTGAGGGATCTTTTCTGGGTCCTGTTTAGTACCAACAGAACCTTGCAAGGACGTAGGACGTAGCCAGGATTTAGCTGGGCTTCAGAAGTTATGACATTATTAGAATCATGTTGCTAATTGTAGACACTAATTTCGGCGTTCCCCCAATGAATAATATGCCTCCTGTCCCACTGTTTCTGTGTCGAATTCAATTTTATCGCTTGACGAGTCTGGACGAGCACGATAGCATGCACGATTACTTAATTGCTCTGCTATCATCGGAAGCAGAGAGTGCCATGTCTACAACGCCAAAGACTTCTTTTCTGTACAATTATAGAAGGGCTCGTGGGTCATGGTATATGCACGAAGCAGCAACTATGGAACTATGGAAAGTACGATCGCGTATTCGGTGCCCGCGTCATGCTGCTTTTGCCTTCCCTTCGCACGGCTCAAAAAATAAAATTCTTCATTCTTACAGGGAAATATTTTATTTCAAATTGTGTAGCCTGTATGAGTTCTTAAGAAATTTTTTGAAGTTTCCATTATGAAAGACGATCCCAATTTTGGGTCACCAGATTTTTTGTGTGTTCCAAATTGTTTATTATACATATAGTCACTACTTTCGTCCATATGACACAATTTATCTGACTGCAAGCTTAATTTCGGCAGAGTTTTAGGAATGAATAAATTAGAAATACTGTAGGAAGTTAGGGACTCCTGGACCCCTCCTCTGGCTACGTCCTTGGAACCTTGCTTTCCCAAGGTTCACCACACATTTCCCAGAATAAAAGCTACTATTCTTGCTGTATTCCGTTTAGGAAGATATCACTTATGAAAGGATGGAGAATATGTGGTCGTTTTATGACATCCGTCATGGTGGTAGCCTCGTGACATACAATCGACGCCGCTTAATGCGATAACATCGGGATCTTGCTGTTTTGATAACATTATGATAACAAATAATAAAATAGTACGATTGAGGGTTTGCCTGAAACCCGAATTCCGGAATGTGTACTGCATTGGGCCTTCGGGAATCAGGTCACCTTAGGCTAGTAAAGCTTCAAAAGATATTTAGGAATGGATGAAATCGGAACATTACGTCATAGGGCTGTCATACAAACCAACCCCCAAATATTGGATTCTTGTAAGAAAAACTTTTTTTCTTTTTGAATATTAAAAATACATCCAAGTCTGTTCCTGGATTAACCCCAACGTATCCAGGAACAGATGGAGTCGGAACACGTTATTGGGCTGCGGTAGAAATTTTTAACACAAAAGGAGCTTCAGTTTAATTCAAATGTGACGGGTATTCAAATTTCGGCCGCGCCCGAAATTAGCCTCGGTCTCGTTTTTTGTTATTTTGGCGTCATTACCTGACGTATTTTTACGACTTAATTTCTAAATAAATTGTCTAATAATGGTAATTTTGGCAGTAATTTCCTTTTTAACATTGAGTTAATGAATCATTAGCAAAATTTCATTTTTTCTGTCCGCATACGTACTTTCTGTGAATGAAATGGTTCAAAAATAAACTGTTTTATAAAACCTACCTAAATCGACCTTTCCTCAACGCGTAACTACTTGGAAAATAGTGTAAACATATCTCCCATGTGTCTAGTTTGTTCTTACTAAATTTCAGAAAAAAATATTAAGAAATAAAAAAGTTATGCATGGTTTACACTAGTTCACTTTAAATGGGCTACCCTGTAGTACCACTACAGAAAACTTAATATTACTTTCAGGAATTCGATTATACTTGCCACTATATGAAAGAGTATATTAATTTTGTCACGAAGTTTGCAACGCACAGAAGGAAACACCTCCGACTATCAAAAGCACATAATCTGTATATTATTGGTCAGTGTGCCGCGAGAAATATATTGTGCGCTGTCTGTCCTACTGTTTCAATGCAAACAATCCCTTAGTTTTGAAGCTGAAAACTATACTATATATATACTATACTATATACTATAACTATACTATATACAGGGTGTCCCGCATTGGGTGGTCAATACTGTAAGTGTTGATAGCGCAACTTGTTTCAGGAAGAAAATTACCAATACAATCGGAATTTTTTTTACCGTTACCTTGTTATCGCTTTTTTTTGTGAAAGTCATCAAAAATCGTGCCTTGTCACGCAAAATCGTAATTTGCAGCACTCCTGATGTTTTAATCCAAGATTTGATTTCAGTTTCAGAAACTACATAAAATTTCACAAAAAACTGAAGCTTTTCCTGTTGCCAACATTATCGGCACTTTCAAGATACAGTTACTCAAACTTAATAGAAATTTTAAAATAGATTTTTCATCGAAAATTCAAACAGTAATTTCATAACGATGCTTTATACGTACAACTCTGCAAAGTTGATAAAAGTTGCTTCAACATGTTGGCTTTCCAACGGTATATCACTTTTCATATTTACATTGCGGGATTTTAGAATTACACATATTGGATATAAAAAAAACAAAGGTAATTATTTTCTTATCGAATTATTTAAACTGAAATTTTATACATTTATTTTTTATATTTTACTATCGCAATTTTGAAAATTTGTTAAATAAAAATGAAAATAAAGTTTTGAATGTGAGATAGAGCCAATAAACTAAAAATGTTAACTAATGATTAAATAGGTCTGTAGTCTGTTTGATGAATTGGAATAATGCTGCTGGAATTGGCCTCCTCCATTTTGTATGCAGACTCGATACCTTCGGCGCATGGAAGAAACGTCCCGAAGGATTTCAGGAGGGGTTTCCTTAATGTTGTCACAAGCATCATTAATTCGCTGCAGCAGCTGTTCCCGGGAGGTAATCGGCTCGGAATGGACATTGCTTTTTAAGTTACCCCATAAATAAAAATCTAGGGGAGTAAGGGCGTGACTTCTCGCAGGCCACGCAACTGTCCCAAATCAGCCAATCCACTTTCCGGGAAATTCGTTTTCCAAATATTCTTTGATAGGTCTCGCATTATGAGCGGGCACCCGTCTATATGCCATAAATAGCAAATATTAAATTTTAACCGTTATAAGTACCGTTGCATTTGCCAAACAATGTACCAAATTTCAAAATATCTTACAGTTCTGGTCAAAATAATGTAGCGAGATTCTATCCCGAATTACAATTGCCTTTGTATGTCTTTTTTCGAGTCAAGGGAAAATTGTTAACGATTCCACTGAAGCCAACATGTTGAAGCAACTTTTATCAACTTTGCAGAGTTGTACGTATAAATCACCGTTATGCAATTACTGTTTGAATTTTCGATGAAAATTTTAAAATTTCTGTTAAGTTTGAGTAACTGTATCTTTAAAGTGCCGATAATCTTGGAAACAGGAAAAACTTCAGTTTTTGTGAATTTTTATGTAGTTTCTGAAACTGAAACTAAATCTTGGATTAAGTAATCAGGAGTGCTGCAAATTACGATTTTGCGTGACAAGTCACGATTTTCGGTGACTTTAACAAAAAGAGCGATAACAAGGTAACGGTAAAAAAATTCCAATTGTATTGGGAATTTTCTTGCTGAAACAAGTTGCGCTATCAACCCTTACAGTATTGACCACCCAATGCTGGACACCCTGTATATACTATAAACTATACTCCGCACGACTTTTATTGTTATAGATTCCGATCGAGTATTGAAGGGTTAAATGTCCATAATTCCGGTTTGGGTAAAAGTATTCAAATGAAATTCCGCAGATCAAATCCTGACAATGCAGAGGACATCTAACAATAAGAAAAGTTTTTTTGAGTTGACGCATTCGGCCAAATTAAGTACGGCAAACATTAAAAATGCTGTCCTGAAAAGTTATACTTTTCGACTTATCCACTTATTCCCCCTGACCCTAGATATATTCAGGAAAAGATGGAATCGGAATATGTCATACGGTTTTGGTAGAAATTATTAACAAAAAATAACCTTTAGTTTCATTCAAGTGAGGCGGGTATTCAAATTTCGGCCGCCCGAAATTAGTCTCGGTCTCGTTTTTTTGGGTAAATTTGTTGGCTGTAATAAGCATCTTATTTTGTCTAGCTTTGGATATATTGAAGTTTAGGTCGTACAAGAAAATTATTTTTTTTTATAATCTTCAAATGTCCGTGGGAGCTAAGGTGTTAAGAATTGGGGGTATGTTCGGTATAAGTTTTTCTGCAGGAAATCATATGAGGAGTCACAATCCGATGCATTTATGCGGTAGTTTCCGGAAACCCTGTATATTTCGGAAAAAATGGAATTGGACAATGATGGGGTTATGGGGCTGCGAGAGAAACTAGCCCAAAACCAAAAAATTAGGTTCATCTGAGAATTTTTTTTTCTTTATAAACCAGTCTTAACCAAACTTCACCCAAGTGTGTTCCTAGTAAAGCCTCAAAACATATCCACGAACGGATGGAATCGGTACACAGCTTCATAGGGCTGTCATAGAAACCAACCTCCAATATAAACGTTTCGATTTCAAATTGATAGGGTAGGGCCCTAAAATATGGAGGAAATGTGGGCGCCAGGTAGCTCTACACAATAAATTTCAGAACGATCGATAAAAGAGTTTCCAAATTATCGAAAATGAACGTTTGCCGCATGAAAGTGCGATTATCTTTAAAACAGTCAAGACTGACCATAGGCCTCATAGAGATTTAGGTTTCTTTGTGTGGCATTGGGAATGCTCAATGATGTACATTTACTAAATTACGACAGGTCAAAATGCTTTACTGTACAGTGGAATGCTGTACGTCTGGTTAGCCTATCGTAATTAATCATAATTCTTATAAAGCTATCTTCAAAATTAATCTAATTTGCTAAATATTCAATATAAATTTGTATATTGAAGACATTTTTCCAAAAAAAATCGCACTTTTTGCTATATATAAAATTCCTTCTCGAAAAGCTGAAGTAGAAAAAATATAATGCCGTTGTTAATTAGTGTTAAAAGTGTTAATTATAATTCTAACAATCCTAAAGAACTCAGGCGAATAAGCTTGTTTAATGCAAGTCAGGTTGTGCATTGTGGATCCGATGATTCTTATATCTACATACGTATGAAGGTCCAATATCCTTTTATATACAACTGTACATATTTGCACAATTCACTCTAATTTGAGTATTTAGGCTTTTCTTCTATGCTAAACATGACGATCGCAAGTAAGCACTGGCAACTACTCTTACCGGCTTTATTCATCCATCTAATAAACTCGACACCCACAACAAGCGCGCGCCGGCTCCAGTTGTATCTCTCGGCTAAGATAAAATCGCTTAACGTTTAAGACCAGAGCAAAAAAAAAATTACAATCTCACGATAACAACCTCGTGATAAACGATCATACTGAAGAGTTCATGAGATGAGATGAGTCTCTATAGCAGCTTTTACATACCTGTATCGACTCCACCTGTCCCGATTATCGCAAATCTTTGTCATGTACTCACACAGCTGATGATATGATAATTCGCTGCCGCCGATGCAAAATAGTAAATTTTTTTATATATACGACTTAACGTTGCGAGCGCCAGTCAAACCTGAAACAAGTACCGACCGGGCAACAATTTCAATCCTCAGATTATTCAACGTGTATCGCCACCCTCCTATTCAGCTTCAGCAAGCGTTGAATACATATTTTCTTGTCAATCATCAATATTTCAAAAATAGACGCGATCGCTTTCAATCGTTTTCAATAATAGTTTTGTGTTGATTGATATTGTGCAGAAGTTGAAAGTAACAATTGATCGAAGCAGCAGTCAAGATTTTGCAGTGTATCTTACGGTGGACGTTAGAAGTTTAGTTTGTACGATAGATTGATGATAGTGTATCCGCATCGAGTTTGGATGATTTTTCGCTTCCGAATGGAAATTTCGAACTTTACTTTGGTTGTTTGCTAAGTTTTTCCGTCTTTTAGTGAAAAGTTCCGGAAAATTACTATCGGTCGGTATCGTGAGGACTGTTGGTGACCTTTACCGTATGTTAGTTTCTCGTTAATTTGTCGATCATATCTTGTAGATATTAGTTTAATTAATTAAGAACGGAAATGTAAATAATTCGCATGTCGTCTGACCTAAATATCAAATGGTGAAATATTAGTACAAATTTCGTTTTAGAAATAAATATTTTAAAAATAATAATATAATTGCTCAGTGGAAACAACTAAGCGTTAAATTGTTGTGTGAAAGTTAGTGAGATCATCAGATTGACAGCAGTTTAAACAAGGACGAGAGTAACATTCTACAATTAAAAGGTAAATTGTGTATTGTATTTTATAGATTATTATGCTTTGTTTTATGACCACTCTATAAGACTTAATTTGTCAAAAATTTCTTCGATATTTTAAAAAGAAGATTATGTTAACAACTACCATATTTCCCAAATTATCAAAAATTTCTTCGATATTTTAAAAAGACGATTATGTTAATAATTTCCATATTTCCCAATTCATCTTAACAAAACCTAGCCAAAGTGTGGCTAGCTTTTAACTTGGTTTTATCTAATTTATTCATTAAACAGTTTTGAGAGAATAGCATGAGGTCTTTTGTCAAATCAAGGTTGAAAAAGCGGAGTTCTTTAACCCTTATGTCTGCATAGGCAATCTTTAAAAATTTCGATTATAAAAAATTTCAAACGTCACCAAGTATTCGTCTACAGCGATGTTCAGGTTTATAAACCTGAATTTTTAATTTCATTTAGATATTTTCCTCAGAAATTATTACAAATGTTAAACATTTTAAGGACTCGAAAAGTAAAAAAAAAAATTTTTAAGTTAACATTCTGTAAACACCCATTAAATTCAATTATAAAGATCTGCGTCATCTTGCTGTTTTATGGGGTCGTCCTTATGTCACGTCCTTAACCTTTCAACTAATGTTCAGAGCCGTGCGAAGGAATTGTGATGCCCGGGGCGAAAGCTCCTCTCTTCAAAATCGATTATACATGTTCAGAAATATGATATTTCAGCTTAGGTCAGACGTATCAAACTCACGGACCGCGGGCCCATCTTATCACTTTAAACGGCCCAAGTCGAAGGAATGGGATATTTATTAACTCTACTAAAAAAATCTTACAAATAAGAAGGGCATTTTGAAGAAGTGTTCATACCCCACATTGCAAATGCAATGTGGCACAAACGGCCTGATCTTACAGTTTTTAAAGCCCATCGTCTCTCGGTGCCATCACCAACTTGGCAATCTCAGCGTGCTGTAGGTTAACGGCCAGCGCAATCCGCTGGTTCATCATTCCGCTGGCGCTGGGCCTTGCGATTGTCGTCCATCACAGATATATAGTAGTTTGTGTAGCTTAACTATTTTAGACATTTCCAATGAACACGCTCACCCAACACGACAATCAAAATTTATGACGGTAGCATATTCACCAAGTCTATTGATTTTGGGAAATTTTTTTTCTGCGACCCGCTTATGCTTGGAGCTCGGGTCATTTGGCCCATGGAAGCTGTTGGGTTTGACGCCAGTGGCGCTTGCTTGTTAGATTTGAATTGTTGTTTCACATGCAGAATTTAGCCATCGGTGAACCATGGATTTCAATGTATTATTTATCCTTTTATGGATCACAGAAAAAACCAAGTTGATTGAAACAAAAACTTTTATTTTAATCAACTTTAATTATATGCATTTCGGGTCGTGTTTCGATCCATTTTCAGCAAACGCGTTTAACGAACTGGGCCTAGTTTACTACTATATAATAATAATAATAATTTATTGACATAAAAAATGTGTGTACACGTATTAACTTATATCTATCAAGTTTGTCGTGCTCTGTGGCCGTGATCGTTCGGTCGCCACTCTGTGAAATAGACACTCATAGAGAAACGAGTTTCGAAACTCGGCACGACTCGTCGCTAGTTTATTATTCAGAAGAAGATGATAAGAAATATTCTTATCGTAGAATAATAAACTAACAATGCGACTAGGAAGTGGTATGATTGACAACCGTATCACACTCCGAATTTAGTTGTCTTTGTAACGTTGATGACTACACACGGTAGTCATCAACGCACCATGCTCCACTAGGAGTTACGGTAATAAGAGAGAGAGAATATGTGTAATATCGATGAATCATAGTCTTATTTCAAAACCGTCTCACAATGAGCCTGGCTCGTGCTGTGAAACTTAAAGATGATCGATTACTATCAATTTAATTGATTTTATTTTTAAGTTGTCTCCGTATTTATACTTCTTCGCTTGACTGCAACAGACAATTTTACCGTAAAAAAAGAACCATGCCATTTGTGCAGCTAGGGTTCAATTGACTTCAATAAAAAAACGCAAAACTCATCCTTGTTGTCGCAAACTCGCAGATTTATAGAGAAAATTGCAATAGATCCAAATAGGGAGAAGTTTGTAGAGTCTGCTTAGGCTTGTGGTATTTGCACCCCTATTTAATGCTGACGGGAACTATTTTACGCGTGTATGCACCTATACATAAATATATTCAGCTAGTCTCCGCTATGATTATGAGTTTGTGCCGCTAAATGAAATAGGATATCTTTTCTCGAAGGACCAGGTGAAGCTGCAAAAGGCTATAGTCTACAGGTTACCAAAAAGCATTGCCTCAAGAACGTAAGATTAAGTTCTGGTCGTGTACCGCATATCAGAGACTCTTCAGTTTCATAAAACCTGTCCGCAACCACACATTGGTATACGATCAACTGCAGCAGGTTCTAACGGATGCATATTATTCAGTTGTACTTCTTCAAAAGTTAGGGAGCTAACCTTAAGCCCGGAAATAAAAAAACTGACTGCAGACGAAACTCTTGGATAATTTCATAGAACAATTCGATGAACTCTTATTATCTGGATTATTGAATATTTTATGAAGGAAGAACCTTTACCAATTGGATCTAATTATAAATAGTAGAGACCGTTTCGGAAACGCCATATCGCCACCCCAAAACGTTGCAATCGCGATGGCGTGGCACAATTCCGTCAATCAACCGTATATGATCATAGCAAGCTTACTGTTCCTACAGCGACTGCAACTCTACTGCTTCACTACGTTCTCCCACCATCATGAATCTAGGCCGTCGAACCAAATTTATTCCTTTAAACTCCTTTTAAACTTTAAATGAAATTATATTTCAAATATGGTAATCCCTTCGCTCATTTACCCTGACTGCGATTGACAGGAAAAGAGAACATGTCGTTCACTCACGTAACTAGTTTCATTTGATATTCAACAGTTGAGAAAAATATCATTCAGGCGTTGAAACGTTTAATTTTTTATCTCGTTTTACTTTAATTGTGGGCGAACCGCCAGGGAAACCTCGTTGATAACGATGAATCAAATCCCTCTCTAGGACTTTTCATGGCTCAATAGATAGAGGCGATCCTCTATCACCGAAACGATAACAAAATACCTACGGCTGCCATTCCCAGGATTATACAGGGGAAAGCTCGTTATTATACAACGACCAAGAGCCGCATCGACTCGCTTGTTTCAAGAGAAAGCAAATCTTTAAATTGCTACTAAAAATAACCTTTTGAATTGCAATGAAGCGGAAGCACGAGTTTATCTCGAAGTAACATTTACAAAACCAAAAGGAAAGCCCATGGTCCCCAGCCCCACAAAAATCCTTAAAGCTTATAAGCTTTAATTCAGCCACTAGACTTCTCCGACGGTGTCATATTCTATTAATTGTACAGTAGGTTTAAGGTCTGCTGCAGACGTAAACCTAGTATTGTTTCGTTTTTTATTTTTTTATTTTACAGTCCAGTTCAATTGTGGGGCGCGTCGAACCTCGAGGAAACAAAATTAATTCATCCAACCCCCTGGAATAAACAGCTTGCTTGGTGTTTGGCAAGCCATCGTGTTCGACATTCTGCGAACTCTTGCATTTAGAAATTTCTCTATTCTTATTAAAATCTATTGACAAAAAATCAATCTGGGATGAAAAATTATCTTCCATAATTGATTTATTTTTTTTTTAGAAAAATTAACTTCTCGTCGAAAAAGTACAAATTAGAACATTTGCATCAATTCGCATAAATTCCCATCTAATTTCGTAAAAACGAGATTCCCGTACCTTTATATTATGCAACACCTCAAAGGAGCTACCAGAGGTATGGCAATACATATATAGAAATGGTCAGAGTGGGCTGATTCGAATAAGCCATGTCCGTCTGTCGGTTTTCACGAAACTTCCGAAATAATGAGGCTGGCATTTTGAAATTTTGGTCAGATATTTATTTTGATATAACCTCGGACAGACTTACACCTCTCATACAAATTACCCCTCCATTATACCTATAGTTTAATTGGCCTTAATTCTTAGACAGAATATCGCTAGCGCCCAGAAATTTTGGGCAATGCCTAATTATGATACTTTGAATTGATGGAAAGTAGAGTAGGTCCGACTACCCCAATTCCTACCTCATTTTCAGTCATATTTTTTGATAGAATGTCGCGTTAAACTTCAAATTTGTGCCAAATGGTAGATGTTGGATGTGCTTATAAAATATTTCACAAAAAACTTGAAATTGGTTTTTATATCCGTCACTATGTGAAAGGGTATATTAGCTTTGTCATGAAGTTTGCAACGCACAGAAGGAAGCACCTTCGATTTTCCAAGTTTATTTTTAGTGTACGCTGTATATATGTCGGAACGAATGGAATCGGATCATGGAGTCATGGGGCTGCCCCTGAAAATTTTCTAAGAAAAACTTTTTTCTTTATGTACCAATTTTAACCAAACTTCACCCAAGTGTGGTCCTAGTAAAGCGTCAAAAGATATCTAGGAACTGATGGAATCGGAGCATTGCGCTATAAGGCTGCCATACAAAACAAATACTGAAAATTAAGTTTTTAAAAAAAAAACTTTTTTCTTTATGCAGCAATCTTAACCAAACTTCACCTAAATGTGTTCCTATTAAAGCCTCAATTGATATCTAGGAACACTACGTCATGAGGCTGTCATACAAACCAACCCCTGCAAATTAAGTTCTTCTAAGAACAACTGTTTTCTTTATGCACGAATCTTAACCAAACCTCACTCAAATGTGTTCAAAACATATCTAGGAATGAATGTAATCGGAACATTACGTCATAGGGCTGTCATACAAACCAACTTTTTCCTTTTTGAATCTTAACCAAAATTCATCCAAGTGTGTTTCTGGATTAGCCTCAACGCATCCAGCCTCGGTCTCGTTTTTTTTTTTGGTTTTTCGTGGGTTCCAGGTCTGTACATATGGGTACAGGTTCTATACCCATATTTACCCTACACTATAGGGTATAAATTCATCGTGCTATTCACGCGATTAGAGCTCGTTTTATCTAGTCATTAGAAAAATAACTGGAAGTGATTGAGCTTGCATACATTTAGGCGAAACTGGAAAAGCTCTTTAAAACTGAATGGATTGCTATCCGGGTTTGAAATGTTAACCTAAATGTGGTTTCGGTTTAGCATTTTTTGTTTAAAGGTTAGTTGTTGAAAAAACACGGTCATATTTTCAATAGGTCTTTATTAACCCTTTCCGGGAATTTTGTGAAAGCAGACTAGATAGTCGTTGATTTTTTTATACATAGACATAAAACTTCACTGTCAATATGACATAACTTCATTTACTATTTCAAGTGCATTATTTCAAAATAGTGTAATTATGAATAAATTGTAAATATAGAAATTGCAGAGTCTCGCGGTTTAAAAGATCCAATTGTTCACATATTGTAGTTTCCACACTATTGTACAATACATACACTGAAAAAAAAAATCATCATAATATTAATGAACTAGGAGCATAGACTTTTTTTATTACCATTATGAATTAGTTCATAGTAAATAAACCTTCTCTTCCTTAAAATAATACAGAGTTCATCTATTTTACGAAACATCGGTCGTTAGTATAACGAAAACAAAATTTTAACTTAATGTAAAGCGATCATGAACACAATGAACTTCTTATATTATCCCCGATAGTAAGTAAATTTGATGTTACTGTTCTTTAATTACATGACATCGTTCATAGTAATATGTACTACTATGAACGATGTCACTATCGCTTTAAGTGTATTTTATAAACCTTCGTAACGTATAGTCTGTATGGTGTAGTTAGGTAGGGCGCATGTCTTCAAATCATAGGGTCCCGGGATCGATTCCCACTGTAGGTAGGTAATTTTTGATGACTATTCAGAGCAGAGGTAAAATAAATGTCGTCAACACTTATGAAGCTGGATGCCGGCCTGCGCCAGTTTTTTTTTTTTTAATTGATAAACTCAGTAATTATATCAATGAACAAGTTATTAATTTTATGAATTTGTTCATAATTTTAATGACATTTTTGTTCGTTATTTTGATAAAATCAGATTCATTGGAATGTTGAATTCCGTCTTCGGTGGGATATCGGTGTAAATATTCATTACTTTAATGAACAATTTCATTGTTTCAGGGCACCTTTTTCTTTCAGTGTATGTATTTCAATTTCAATGACTGGCAGTGCACCATTTCAAGTTTGTCCGTACATTCACCTGATATCGTGTGAAAAGAACAAAAAAAAATAATTGAAATTGATCGAATTTTACACTACAAATAGATTCAAAGACGCGAAGTTCACTAGCTAGCAGTAGCAGGTAAGGTATTGTATAGAAACGTTAATAAACTTTTGTGAAAGATACATGCATCCGAATGTAGCGTGTGTAGCCAAATAAAAAATGATTATCATTCACAACGAATGTATACGGGAAAGAAAATCAAGGTTACTCTGCGGTAACGTGTTGAAGGGAAATATAAAGCATTTTCCAAACGTGTGTTTACAAAAATTCCGTGCAGACGCATACTAGGCATTACAATTTTATTGCATAATGCCCATATGTGTTTATGTGTCAATAGGCATAGTGTATGACTGCTGTTGACGCGGATTATGATGTAATTGAATAATGTGCATTTACAGTAATTGTAACATATATGTATGTACATATGGCGATTGTTTATTTTTTACATGAAAATGAATCCGAATATTCGAAAGGGCATAATTGTCGGATAGGTGACGTTTTGGTGCTGAATTGCTTTTTTGTTTTGTTTACTAATAAATTACGCATTCAACGCACTCTATAGAATATGTATATGTATATCAGAAACCTTTAGTTTATATGATGACCTTCGATTAACAGTCGATATTGAAACGATGATGATGGCCTATGTTGAACTCTTGTTTACCAACAGTTTTGTTTTTGTTGAATTACATTTATTTAAAGTAATATCATGTAGTATAGCATAAATTGACAAGAGTGGCAACGTTGAATCAGCAATGAGCCCCAAAAATTTTAACTTTAGGATTGACTCTTCCTACGAATTTTCATTCCACCTATTCTCTTTTAGTACTACTCTGCGATTCATTCAAACATGCATTTGATTTTTTTTAAGAAGTCATAAACGCCATGTTTTCATATGCCCTTACTACTTAACTTACTAATTAAATTACCCTATTACTCCAAAATATAGCTTGACAATGTATCGTTTGTTGCAAAGGGAAGGTGTATTTCTAGTTTTTGGATATTTTACATACAAGTTGATTAAATTCCATATTTTCGACACCTCTTTTGTGTATTTCTCTTGGCACCCCTAAAACTAAGGGGTAAAGTGTCATTTTTTACATTGTGGTACTAAATTAACCATCGAATTTTGTTTTTGAATCTCTTTTTTCACAAAGTAAGAAAAAGTACTTTGATTGATGGAAACATTTATTTAGACCTTTACAATGTTTTCTTTCCTTGGAAAAGATGCTATCAATCAAACGGTTGGCCGCCAGTGTTGGTAAACATTTCTGCCCCCAATCTTGGAGGTCGTCTTTACCGGTTGCAATGTCATGATAGCAGCCTGACTCTCTGAGCAGATGGCGATACCCTGGTTATTTTGTATGTTCCTGAGTGCATGACAAACCTTCATGATTGAAAGCATTACGTCCTGAAAAATACGGTCATCATTGGGAAGGTGGTAGTATTTAGGGATATTTAGTGATCCCCAGAAGATTCCGACACCACTTTAAAGTCCATTGCCGCGTTGTTTATGGGAGCTGACTAAGAATATTGATGTGACCGTATGGCCTAGCATTCCAGAAGCTTATCTCTTTGATCCTGACAGCGTTTTACTCTAACATAATTTTTTTTTATGCAGATACCCGAGTCAGTGGGTCGATTGATGCCAAATATACCAACACGCGTGACTCGCGCAAACTTGCGATGGACACTAAAATGGAGTGATGGAGTCAGCAACAAACCCGGCAGCTATCCAAAAATTTGACTCGCTAGCTTTTCCGGTAAAATTGATAAATAAATAAAAAAATATCTGCGGCCTGACAAACCAAGGCGAGGGTATAAGAAGGTTAACGCGCTCTTCAATGTTATATGTGATAATTAGAGTTAATGTCCGTTTAACATTGGGAGCATCAGTTTTTTCATACCTTGGCTTACGCCCAGATTATGACCTATTTGCTGACGAAACCAAGGGCTCTTTCCATGATCTCGCTGATCACGGAGAGACACATTCTTGGTACTACGATCGCTACATCAACCGCATATGGGACTGCCTTAATCCTCTCCCTATCAAGCCTTCATCAATGTGGCACGATAGCCCGACGTCGGGCCTTGGCCGCCTGAATCATTGACCTCCAATTGTCGCGGTTGCGTGACCTTTTCCTCCAGTTTCGGAAGCCCAGCAGCTGGTGGGCGTCTTCACCTACGGAGTTCTCCCAGCGAGAAGCCTTGCAAAGATTTTATTAATTACTGCTAGCCACAGTAGCGGAGATATGACACCACGCATGAGGAAACAGTCCCTCAGTTACCGTAAACTTCACTCTATTCTATTCTATGTTTAGGTTTAACCGTATCTGCGCTGTACTAAATCACGTTCGTGGTACGATATCATATCATAGCATAGAGAACCATACAACACGTTTAGCGGATGGGATTTATCTTGTTCCTTAAGATCGTCAATACATGCGCCAAATGTGAAGGTATCCCGTGTAGTTTTAGGTAAAAAACGTTAAATATATACATAACGAGACCGAGGCTAATTTCGAGCGCGGCCGAAATTTGGATACCCTTCGCTCTCCTCGGGCTAAAAGTTTTTTTCGGGCGTACCTACGACTTGTATTTACCCATTCTTTTCGTTCCGTCTTCACAAAAGTTCCGTTTTGTCGACAAAACAATATTTGGGGTTTGGTTGGAATAAGTGGCAAAATCAAAATATTTACTCAAAAAATGTTATTAGGGGTTGCGGGAGCATGGCTCCCCATAGTACGGTACCATTTGCTTTTTTGTTGCTTTGATAAAGACACATTAATTCAAGGTTTGGTGAAATGGGTGTAAAAAATGTTTCTTAGAAGAACCAAAATGGGGGGTTAGGTTTGAATGGCAGCCCCATTACCCCATGGTCCGATTTGATCCGTTCTTGCATATGTTTTGTATAATCAATAAAAACATATTTGTGTGAAATTTGGTAGAAATTGGTGCACAAATAGAAAAGTTTTTCTTAGAAGATCCTAATTTGGGGAGTTGGGTTTGTATGGCAGCCCCATGACCCCATGGTCCGATGTGATCCATTCTTACAGATGCTTTGTGCCATCAATAGAAACACACTTGTGTGAAATTTTGCTGAAATTGGTGCACAAATAAAAAAGTTGTTCTTAGAAGAACCTAATTTGGGAGATTGGGTTTGTATGGCAGCCCCATGAACCCATGGTCCGATTTGATCGATTCTTACATATGTTTTGTGTCGTCAATAGAAATACATTTTTGTGGAATTTGCTTGAAATTGGTGCAAAAAAGTTTTTCTTCTTGCATGTGTTTTGTGTCATCAATAGAAAAACATTTGTGTAAAATTTGTTTGAAATGGGTGCACAAATAAAACAGTTTTTCCTAGAAGCACCTAATTTGGGGGGGTTAGTATGGCAGCTCCATGACCCCATTGTCCGATTTTACCGATTTAAACATACAAACTGCCTGCAGCAAAAAGAAGCATTTCTGCAAAATTTCAGCTTCATAGCTTTTAAATTGGCCGAGTAAAACGTGTCGCAACAGACGGACAGACGGACATAGCCCAATCGACGCCCCAAGTCATGCTGATCGTATATGTATGCGAAAGGACAAATTGCCGCCCCTTAGGTACTGTACCAGGCAGATTGATAGAGTAGAGTAGATAGTACATGTGTCTTTGATGTAGTAAATGCACTTGAAGGGATTACTTTTTTTTAATCGTTAATTTTGGTAGCTCTTGGTCGTTGTAACACATCGGTTCCATGATGGCTACCTTAGGATAACATATCAACAAAAAAATGATATTCACAGTGGGATTTGAACCAAACGCCATAATAATTCAGAGATTCTATTCTACTTACGAGAGGCCCAGATAGTATTTAGTAGAAACCTGTTCCACCATCAATCATACTCTTGATCGCAATTCACCGCAATTCGGCATTATAGAGAATTTGTTTGAAATTCAAAAATTAAAGTTAAGTATTGAATTCCCCGAGCAACATTTTATTCAATATTGTCAGAAAAAATAAATTATACAAATGGCAGACGGAAAACTGGCGGCTTTTAGAAAGACGTAAGAAACTAATTAAAGCAAACATTTGTTTTCAACTAAAACACTCAACACATTTAGAAAACTCCGCTCTCGAAAATGGTATGCCAAAAAATGGTGCTCGTTTTCATTACTAATCTTCTGGAGTAGTTTTTGATAAGTTCCTTACATACATAGCTGATAAACTCCAATTATGCGGGTCTCTTTTCAGACTTTCTTCAGTGGTTTTAATTTGGGTGCCTTATTTTCATAAATATGCATCATTTTGTGAATTGTTATAGAGAGTACGGTCAGAGCTAGTCAAATCGGTGCAACTTAGCCAAAGCCCGATATTAGCATGACTGGAAACAGAGTAGAGAGAGATTAGAGACTCCATCCCTCATCTTGCTGAAATCCAAACGAACTTGTCCGAAATGTGCCCACTCAATGCTAAATAAATCAATGAATCCATCCGCAGGCAGATCGATTGAATTGAAGTTAAATTGCTGCCAAATATGGATAGAAGTCTTCTAAAATGACTGAAAAAATGTGGTTATTGCGAAAGAAATTTCCGACACAAGGTTTTTAGGCTATAACGCCTTTATGTGCTATGTGTTCACATTTCATAATGATTTCTGCGGGGGTTCAATATTTATTTAGTGGACATGATCTCCTAATATCAAATAGACTAAGCAGAAATATTAAGCCGCAACCACACTGATCGTGGTTTTCAAAACCGCGAGCAGAAGATCAAAGTTGCGGACAACAGACGGCAGACGCCTGGAAGGGACAGAGGTGATGGGGAGTTCAATTTTGTAATTTGTTCGGTATTCGCTCAACTGCTGGGATTGTTTTTAGGGGAATCCAAGGTGCCGATCTTGGACCGATCTTTGAAACTTTACGCTATTATCTCTCGAAAGAAAAATTTTTCTTTCTGTTTATCGCCACTACCGATACTTTCTGTACCATGCGCCATATAGCGGAAAATATAACAAATACAAAACTTCTACTTATGTGAATGGATAGCAGAACTAGTCCAATTTAAGCAAATCTCACTAAAAATTTTAAGATTCTAATTTCAGTCCTTCATATCAATTGTGGGCTCTTCACAGCCTAGCCGGGACTTTGCTTGTTTGAAACAAAACTTTCAAAAGGGAACTAATAATACAGTTGATAAATTAAAAAATTGGTGTAAAGGGTGATTTTTTATGAGCTTTCGGATTTGTTTTAAGAAAAAAATCCATAAAATTTAGAAAAATGTATGAAATCTTTATTTTAATAGATAGAACGATCTATATAATTTAATGTTTCAAAATGGTTTCATGTAAATGTTGACCGCGCAGCGCCTCCAATGGTTCATACGCTGGGTCCAACTTTTGCATACTCTCTCCAACATATCGGCCGGTATCTCACGAATAAATTCTTCAATATTGGCTTTCAGTGCTTCAACCGTTGCGGGCTTAAAGCCTCAATCGCAATACTCCGTTCCGTTCCGTTCAGCTGTCAAAAGTAGACCTTATGGACTGGGCATGTAAGCGCACACAATGGTTGTAACGGAACGAAACGGATCGGAAGAGTTGACCAAAATTCAACTTTTACGGATCACATAACCTCACTTTATGGAAAATGACAGTTCAGGAGCATAACAAACGGATATGAATATGGATGACGAGTAGTACATCGAAGACGTACATTAGGTACAGTACGTATAAATGAAAAAAACATTTCAAGAAACTCCGACAAAACCTATGACAACTGCCAGTACGGAACGGAGCATTGTGCTTTGCACTAATATTTGGACAAAACGGAACGGATTGGATGGTTGACGGAATGGAACGGAACGGAGTATTGCGATTGAGGCTTAACGCTATAGACATAAGCCTTAACATAGCCCCACAAAAAATAGTCTAAAGGCGTTAAATCGCACGATCTAAACGGCCAATTGACCGGCCCCAAACGTGAAATAAACTGTTCACCGAGCTCGCCTCTCAATTGGGCCCTCGTTTCGGGTGATGTGTGGCATATGGCACCGGCTTGTTGAAACCACATATCAGTCAAGTCTACCTCTTCCGTTTTGGGCATTGAATTTGACAGTTATAATTCCCACAAATGAATTGTCTATGGATGGATTGTGCATCTTGGCTTAAACAAAACATTTCATTTTTTATTTCGCCTTTTTATAGTTTCCTTTCAAATAAATCGAAGTTGAAATTGCATTTTTCCTTTTGGCTTTTTCCATTTTTTAAACGAGTTTAGCCGAAAAGCCGCCCCTAATATTTGGCGCCCCGGGCGACCGCACGGCTTGCCCACCCTTAGAGCGGGCACTGCTTCAATGCGCTACAAACTTCATGACAAAGTTGATATACCCTTTCACTCCATGAGCGAAGGGTATAAAAAGATACAACCAGATGTTTTTAAATAAAATTGTAATCAAATAAATTAGTTCCATTTCCAACCAACTATACAACGATAATGAATGAATCTACAAGACCCTTAAAATCTGGTAGCAATCTGGATCTACGCTTTCACAATCCTTTCGAAATTTTCCCATATTTATTTAAGACAACTACACAATAAAAATCCCCCTTCATATAGTGCTAATTAGAACAACACATTTTGCATAAATCAGTTTATGCCGCATATGGAGAAATCAGTAAAATCTCATCTCATGACTCAAGTGACTTCCGAACAAAATGACGAATCATTTCTATACAAATACGTCGAGCCCTTTACGATGTGAAACGCTCTTTAATAAGTCATCAATATTAATAATTATTATTTCACAGGAAAAAAGAAAAAAAAACATTATTGTCTGCGAGAGGCTGTTCAAACACAAGTATGTATCCCGCAATCGCATTGCAAAATCATCGTTGTAAAGGTCAGAAAGAAATCAGCTTGTAACTCTGGTATTGTTAGTTTACCCAGAACTTGTTAATGCATTTGCACAAAGTTTTGTTTATCGGAGTAATTTGCATTATGGAAGCGCAGTATACGAGTATAGTGTCATTATTTATATTAGTGATTTGCAATAAACTTGGAGTAATCATCACACGTATGTATGTGCACAACGTTTTAGGGAAATTTGAAATAAGGAAACATGCCGCATTACAATAAGACCCAGGAGAAGATGTTATTTTCTTGGCGGTCTACTTTGAGAATTATTATAAAAATAAACACAATTAATTTTAATAATTAAATGAAAGCATTTTCAATTAATATAACAACAGTTGGGGCTGAATCGATTTATTTTAGGCCCTTAATTAGCAGTGTCAGTTAAGTTTTTCTTAAACCTTACAGTGGCGCAACCACGAAAGGGGCTAAGGGGCTAAAGCCCCTCCCAGACCCAGGATTTGGGAATGAAAAAGTGAAAATTGACTTATAAAGCAATGCATTTCGTCGCAAATTTTCTTAAAATTTGAATGGTAGGTCCAAGAATAAGTCCAATATTTATACATTAATTTTGTTGCACTATTGTCCTAGTATAGTGCCTATCAGGAAACACGTCGAGTTATACAGGGTTCTGTATATTCCCTAGCAGACTAAACTGTATAACTTGTCACTATATTTAAAAAGAAAAGGAGTGGTGTTTCCTAAGACGGGACTAGTTTTTCTTTGGTGTAAATGATCATTTCGGGCACCAGTTGTGCCCTTCTTCAGTACAGATCCAGTCCTATTGTCACTATATTTATCCTTCTCTGGCGGAATGATGTTAAATTCCATTATCTTCTGTGATGGAACTTCATGTGGTAATTCATATAAAATATAGGCTTCTGACCTGGACCTTGAAGAAAGCCATCAATTTCGTTTAGTATGATGTTGTATGTACTATCTGACGGTAAAATATTTTCCTAACAACCAACCTCCATGCTTGGACAATATGATGACACACATATGGAATGGGAACCTTACGAAAACGAAACCTTAGTGTCTCAGGGAAAACAAAAAAATTAAAGTTTCGACAGATTAAGCGACGCGAGAGTTTGCAGTCTCCGTGCGGATGATACTCTCTTCCCTGTCTCAGAATATCCAAGCTCGCAAGACCGAAATCTTTCGATGTAACAGTTGTTTACTTAAAGCACGAAAATGTATGTGCCATCCCAGTTTACAGCTTAGACCACTTCTTTAATAGAGTATAGTACAGCAGTAAGTAAACAAAATTCTTAAATCATCGGCCAGGGAGGGGCTACGTCTTTGCAAAATATTCAGAAAAACATTGTCGAAGCTTTTTTTTTTTAATTATCATATTCTGGACAAAACCTTGAGTTTATAAAGCTCTATGCAACCTTCCACTGCGCAGTACTGATTAGATTATTGGGGATATCTTATGACGGGAACAAAATACCTTCGTTTACCTTCTGTCTTGACTCGATAATCCGGATATCAGCTAATCCGGACCACCAAATATTTTCATTAATTATATTTAGTCTGTGTTTCAAAAAAAATTTGATTTGTTTTGTTTTTGGCTTCGCATTGACTTTTGAGCCACCCTGTATATTAGGCACTAACTGTACAGTTCTTTTTATAATTCAATCATTCAAAAATCAATCAATAATAATTTAATTTGTTCAGTATTACGACCAAATAAGTTATTATGCGCCTGAATAACTAAGTGAGTGGAAATTAATTTAATATTAAAAATGATACTGAAATTGATACGTTAACATGTCCAGATTTTCTAGTGTCTAGTACAGACGTGTAAAACTCGCGGCCGCGGGCCGCATGCGGCCCTCCTCGTAGGTCTGTGCGGCCCGCGGCCATGTCGAAGCAGCACAATCTGTATCAAAACTAAAATGCTGAAATTGGTAAGGTGCAAAAATTCAGAAGTTGAACTTAGGTCTACAAAAATTACTCAAACTCGTCATTGGCTTATGCAAGATTATTTTAGGTTACTACCAACAATTTGAGGCTGGTTATTTGATTTTATAAAACAGCTCATCTTTTTTGTACGGGACAATACTAAGTCTCTTCATGAAACTGTTCTGCCACAAAATGCAAGTACATTTTCGAAAGGAGGAAGTTCTCACGGATAATCCCGAAGCCGTATAGTGATCTAGACTCTCTGCTATATTTTAAAAGTAATATTCTGTAATCAACTTTCGTTATACGATTAGATAAAAGTTTTTGGAATTTTCCTCCTGGGCCCACCTAAACCGGAGGAGAGTTTTATTTGGCCCGCGCCAGTTTTTGAGTTTGACACCCCTGAGTAAATAAGATGTCAACTTTAATCCCCATCTAACTGGTATGCTGTTTGATAGTGCCTATAAATACAAACATTTTGTAAATCTGTTTGCAGCAATATGTTGTGGTCAATAGCGTGAACGGGTAGTTATTTTGTAATAAATGTTTATACATAGTTGCGGTTTGTGAAATATTTATTACATAATACAAGACGAAAACAATTTGTTCATTATAGGTACTATACATGCATGCATATGGTCGAACAAATTTTTATAAGCTCATATTCAGATACAATGTGGAGGATCTAATCATTACTTACCAACTAACAAACTCTTGGGAATTTAGCTCTTGTGAACTGGAAAAAGCTCTCATAAGGCTATAGTATAGCTTTCTGCCATTCTTATAATGCAGCTCTAGTAGCGAGATTCAAATAAACTTTTTAAGTACATTTATTATAAGATTATTACTCTTGAGCAGTCATATTCTTGTTTCAACCCAAGTAGCACAAACGAGTTGTAAAACGGTTATATAACCGAAATATAACCATGGTTATATGACATTATTGTTAGGAAAATGGTTGTAAAACCGTTTTAAAAACGTTTGCTAAACCGTAAAAAAGAGGTTTTTGCCTGGCTATAAACGTAACATTATTGTTGTAATGTCGTTGTCTTTCAGACATTATTGTTGTAAAAATAAAATAAAAATTTCATACTTTTTCAAAATTGACAATTTTATTTATCTTAGACACTTTTTATCTCAGAGATATATTATAATATTTTATACCCTTTTATCCAAGGAAATTACCTTTTTTTATCTATTTGCCTCAAGCTGGAATCGAACCTGGTTCTCTTGCGTGCTAGTCTGTCATCATTGCCATTGCGCCAGAAAGGAAATACTTCTCATGTTCTCTAAATCTGAAGTACTTCACGCGCAATGCATGGCGGTCGCAAGATTGATTCTCGATCATGCGATGTTTTATTTTTCTTGTTTTCATATGCCAAAAATTCTATTAACATAATTCCTTTATGCTATTTGTTTCCGTTTAGCGCTGGGAAGCTTTGTACCCAATATAATTGCAAATATCAGAAAGATACTTTCGGTTCAAGTTCTAACAATTGTGTTACGCATTAAACGATGTTGTATTTGTAACAATAACGTTATTTTATAACAAAATTTTGCAAAGAACAACAATTGAGTCAAATTTTAAACAATAATGTTACAAAGACAACATTTTCAGCAGAACAAATTGTCCCAAATGAAACCATCTAGTTAATTTTCCAGCAAATTTTTAAGTTTAGACTCCAACAAAATGCTCACTTTTGTAACTATAACCCATATTAATGATTTATTTAACTAAAATATAACCAAAAATCGGGTTGTAAATCTAACCAAGGTTATCATATTTTGTCGCAACAGACTGGCAGACGGACATCGTCCAATCGACTCCCCAAGTCATGCTGATCATACTTTTTATATGGTCCTTCTATCCTTCTATGCGTTACAAGCTTCATGACAAAGTTAATTGTTAATTGTGTTAATTGTGTGAGGAGTGGAACGGTATTCCTCAACGCCGTCTAGATATTAAGGCCGCAATGTAGAATCTTAAACGTCAAATCGCCTACTAAATTTGCACTGTTTTGTTGTTCGTTTTAATTACGTCATATCAGGGGCGAACCCAGAAAAAATTTTAGGGGGGGTTAGGAGAAAATATTTATAAATAAACTTAACAAGGGGATACATTTTAAATTTATTTTTATTAATCGCTTACAAAACAATATCGATTCTTCTCGACGATTTCGACATTGTGTTCAATATGTCTTCACACGTTACTTCAATATCCCTATGGATGTTGAGTAATGCCAATCCAGTTAGTCTATCCTAACCGCTTTTATTTCGCAAAAAAGTTTTTAGTCTCCGTAGAGAGGAAAATAATCTTTCGGCGGTTGCTACAGAAACAGGCAGCGTCGCTCCGATCCTCAAGAATTGATGTATACTTGGAAATATTTTAGAATCGCACATATTGATGGCATCGATGAAATGTCCAGGTAGTCCTTGAGTTTGCTACCGAGTAAGATCCCGAAGACGCGGACAACTCCTTCACAAAAGCTCGACTCGCCGAAGCTCTTAAGCGATATTAGGAGCTCATGCTCATGCTAGACGTTATATGGTCAACCAAGAAATAATACCGCGCGAAGAATTGTATAGGGAAAAAATGTTCGACAAAGGACCATGGAAGAGATTTTTAAACTTCCAAATAAAAATTGTTGGAGGAGGAGTTCAAATTTTTATTGCTTCGATATACGTCCTTTCGACTTACGTCGCATATTTTTGGAACCAATTAACGACGTAAGTCGGGGTTTTACTGTACGTATGTACGTATATCATTAAATATTTTTGGAAATATGTACGTCAACGATATTTTAAAACTTAATTAATAAAATAGTTTATGACTTCGTTTATAGTGTAATATGCGCCTCTGACGTATTACTTTTATGTCGAATTCAACATTAAAATAATTCCAAGGGGGTGCGGGGGGTTTGAACCCCTAAAACCCCTATGTAGGTTCGCCCCTGCGTCATATGCTTGTTGTTGTTTGTTCGTATCTTTCCACAATTTAGTAGGCAAACGGTACAGTTGAGTTACGGCCTTGATGTAGATGGTGTTGTATTCCTCAATATACCACCAACAACTTGATCAGATCAATGAAGAATCGACTGGAAGCTGTCATTAGAGCAAGAGGAGAGGAAACCAAATATGTAATAAAATAATAAATAAAAAAAAAATAAAAGGCGCGACAATCCAACATTGGATTAAGGCCGCAGGATGTGTTAGTGACATCCTATTTCCAAGATCTTATCTGCTTTTTGTTGAGGTAATGAGATCAGCATCACGCTCAGCAGTGTTATTTATCCCCATAAATGGGTACTCATTTAACATCTGAGTGAGATCATAGTCCGTCACAAGCTCTTGAGCTCGAAAAACACGGCTCACGGTAAGATTCGAGCTCATGACCCTGTGCACCGAAGGTGCGCGCACTAACCGCTAGACCAGCCAGACTAATCCTATTGATGTCACAAAACATATGTAACAATGGATCAAATCGGACAATGGGGTCATGGGGCTCCTATACAAACCTGACCCCCCAAATTAGGTTCTTCTAAGAAATTTTTTTTGATTTGTGCACCAATTTCAACCAAATTGCACACAAATGTATTCCTATTGATGACACAAAACATATGTAAGAATGGATAAAATCGGACAATGGGATCATGGGGCTGCCATACAAACCCAACCCCCCATTTTGGTTCTTCTACGAAACATTTTTTACACCAATTTCACAAAACCTTGAATCCATATGTGATATATTTGTTTGCCTTAGAAAACATATTTCCATAGCGGAGTTAGTTGGCTGATTATAGCATTTTATTAGCCATATTAGGTAGAAATGTAACTACTGCAGCTATTTTCAATGAATTATTTTTTCGGTGTGGGATAGAAAAAAAAACAGTAAATGTGCGAGAAACACTAAAATGGTCATTTTTAGGAAAGTTTTCTCGGTCCACGGTGCTTGAAACTGGAAACATAGGAAATGCAATGTAATCGATGTCGCCTTTAATATGAGCAACATGCCTATCTTCACTTAAAGCTAGATTCGTGTCCTCCTATAATGACATTAAATTTAAATTAAATTAACCAGAGGACATTTCCCTATTTTTGAAAAGAATATGTAAATATCACTTCGGATGCATTTTGTTTCATATGATTTCTCTTCACGAAACATGAACACGTACCTAGCCAATAAATCACATCTAATCACCTGTTGCGGCCGTTGAATAGCTTAATTCGAAATTCACTTGAAGCGGATCTCGAAAAGCCAACTTCGAGTATGTTCGCATGTGGGAAGCATGCATTCCGGTTGACGTGATCTTGAATGATAAATTAAACGATGGTGGCACTTATTTCAAGTGTCGTTGAATTCACACAAAAAAATGTTTTCCGGATAAAAACATACTCGTACATTTAAGCATAGTGTCATCGATCTTCTTCAAGTTCAACCAAATACATCTTTGCAATAATTGTTGACATTTTCAAAATTGTATTTAAGTAGCTAAAAAGATGCTGCTTTGAAGCAAGTGACAAACCCAAGCAAATATAAATTGTTTAGAATATTGTAATTGTCTTCTTCCTTGCTATTTGATTTTGGTCAGAGAGTCAGCTCTTGAATGGTGACATTTAAAATTGCCATTCTAATATGTTATCTAATATGTAACTCAAATATTGGGCCAAGATCAGTAAATGCATTTCAATATTAAGAGTGTGTTAACTTTGCAACTTTAACCTTATACTTAGTCTAAAATTCACTTGTAAGTTACTTAGTTCAAGAATACCTATGGCCAAATTGAGAGAGGTTTTAACAATGCTCCCTTCTTTTTCCATTTCTTTGAGAATGTATTCCAACAAATAAGTTTTTGTCTCGTGCCAATCATTGAACCTTCGATATTAAATTTCTAGAGCGAAACCCACGTCAGATCGAGCAATAGCTGAGCAAGGACGCTTATGAGTGTACTTATTATTTGAACACCTGTAGAAGTAATAAAAATAATTTTATATGTACATTATGCGAAAAATTTCCAATTTTTGGCAAAAATAGCTCTGTTTTGTTTTAACCAAACATCTAAGTAGGTTCACTAGCCTGTCCTTGGTGACCCATCTATTTTAAAAAAATCTCTGTTTAAAAGTGAAACCATACATACATATGTGTTTTTCGAACTTGATTATTCACCTCCACACGTCATTTATTTGCAAAAAAAAAATCTTTTATCAACTACCGAAATTGACCCGAATTCCACGTAAATATGAATTTTTGTTTGCGCGAGTGCTCAATTGCTGCGGAGATAAAAAGCATGCTATAGTTACTAATAAAACGTGACCAAGACTGAAGCGCAATCATACGTTTTTTTGTCATCTCTCTTTAACTATAGCCATAATTGAATTGTCAACATTGAGCTATGGCTCACTCACTACGGGTTGTTTTGTTTGAATTTGAATCACTCATCCATTTCGTTTTAGCATGATTCGCCAAATTTTTGACAAGAAATTTACCCCAAATAATGCAGATAAATCTGTCTATCTTGTGTGCAAAAATCTTTTAAGTCGTAGTTACTTATACAGATAATAACCCGGAGATTTTGATAAACGATTTCTGTTTGTGTCTTCTCTTTACGCTTGATACCCATGCGATATAATTTTAAAGTAGTAGTCGATTGTTAGCTTTGTAAATATTATAGCTTAATAGCCCGCTTTAGAAGTACTATTTAGATTTAGATACTCGCAGACACACTTAAGATTTTTTATACTTTTATTAATTTTATATTGAAAATTGAGCATGAAACGCGTTTATCAGATTTGATGAAACTTTATAATTGTTTTGTAATTTCGTCAGATATTCCAACCAAATAACTTTAATGTTCTAATAATTTCATATTTTCTTGTTCGCCGCTACGATAATTTTTAATTGATCATTTTGCTATATTGTCGAGTGTAATTTTATCATATGCGCTACACGATTACTTGAAGCTGACGACTGATGAGCAATTGACAATTTGGATATTACTGTACTCCGTTTTTTGTCGGAGTTTCTTAAGAAATGTTAGAATTGTTTTTTCATTTATACTTACTGTACCTAATGTTCGGCTTCGATGAACTACTCGTCATCCATATCCATATCCGTTTGTTATGCTTCTGAGCTGTTATTTTCCATAAAGTGAGGTTATGTGATCCGTAAAAGTTGAATTTTAGTCAACTCTTCCGATCCGTTCCGTTCCGTTACAACCATTGTGTGCGTTTACATGCCCAATCCGTAAGGTCTACTTTGGCAGCTGAAGGGAACGGAACCATTGCGATTGGGCCTTTAGTATTTTTTGTGAAGGCAAAAATTAAATTTTTCGGATTCATAAACCATAATTATGATTTGTATTAGCAATTCATATATGTTAAAGGGTTTATCGGCTTTGACTAACTAAACCTTAGCTAGCTTACCAGTGAATACATCTAACAGGCTATGACAGAAAAAAACGCATTTTATACATTGGAGTATATGTATGTACATACTTAGAAAATCGGCAAAGATGAGCTTTGAGATACGTTCATTCGTTATATGTAATTGAGGACGTGAGTTGATAAAGGAGCCAATAAGCAATTTTTGAGAAACGGTTTTTATTGAATAAATGGGGTTTATATGTTTATAAGGTGATACTTAATCCCATCATCATTGGTTGATTGTCCTTAATTTCCAGGACAAAAATCAAAAGCTGATAAATATAGTCTAGTACAATTGGTTCAAAATAGCCCCAACCCTAAACATAAAAAAAAAAGAAATTGTTGATGCCAAATTGTTTAATACACTGCCTAATATACGCATTAAACAGTTACACTAATTTGCGCCATAGGTTAAGGGGGGAGGGGTGGCAAAGGGGTGAAAATTCAGTTTCTTGCAATATCTGGAAAACTATGAGTCTGACCTTAAATTGTCCTGAGGACGAAACAAGCCTCATTATGCTCCTTACTAAAAATTATTAGCATCCGATCAAAACTAAGGGTACCCCCCATACAAAGTGACCCAAATTTCTAACAAATTTTACATTTTTTCACTTCTAAATTCTACCTAAAATAGAAAAAAAAAATTATCTCTTAGAACATCGGTTCTTAACCGGTGGTCCGCGGACCACTGGTGGTCCCTGAGGCGACCCTAGGTTGTTTCCTTCAAAATCCGATAGGACAATTCTCGAATTTCACGCAGCTCAATCTTAACTTTCTAATAGAAACTTGAATGTTGGAAGCGGATGGGAGTCCGTTTTTACTGAGCAGGACAGACTGTTTTCATTGAGAAATTGACCCTTGTGCACTGTGTAAGATATTATGTAATGTATTGTATTGGTCGCAAAAAGAAATGTGAGTGTAGCTTATTACGATGAAATGAAATACCGTCAAAATTTGTTTTATATGCTTCTTTTTTAGGTGACGAACGCAAGATGATTGCGATGTGCAAGAAAACGAGGCCGGCCGAGAGCTTGATAGGAATGTTCACTTTATGTGCAATAACTACGTGTCTTTATAGACTTGAGTTAAGTTGGTTGTCATAATCGTATGTAAACAGTTCAGGTGTTTAAGGCGATGAATATTTTGAAAACCTATTATTTTCCGACCAGACCATGATGGTAATTTACTTTGCTGAATTAAGATAATTAATAGTGCAGTCATATTAGCATTTCAAATAGAAAAAAATGGAGTAAGGCTAATTTTTGTTGTTTTTCAATCAGTGGGCTCCCAGGAATCTACAACTGATTTTGCTAAAAAAAAATTTGGATCGGAAAGGTCCCAAAAAGGACAAAAAAGGATATTCTTTAATCCTTGACCGGAGGTCGGCATGCGGGGTATCATATCAAAGGGGACGTCGAGTACATTACATATCCGGTGTTTGTTTCCTGTTTCCAGGACCCTCAAAGGAATAAATCGAGCTCTTTCATCCTTGAGCGGAGGTCGGCGTGCGGGGTATCATATCAAAGGGGACGTCGAGTACATAACATATCCGGTGTTTGTTTCCTGTTTCCAGGACCCTCAGAGGAATAAATCGAGCTTAAATGGAAAATTTTCGAGTTTCCCGTGTATCTTTCCAAAGCCATAACTACGAGAATAATTCAAGTTGTCCCTACTTTTATCACTTTTCAGAATCTATAATAGCTGGAGATTCTACCATTAAATTTGCTAAGAAAAAAGTTGATCGGAAAGCTCTGAAAAAGGACATAAAAGGACACTAATTGCACACCTTAGTCGAATGTAGGCATGTGGGGTGTCATATCAAAGAGGATGTCAAGTAAATTCCATATCCGGCATTTGTTACTTGTTCCAAGGACCTTAAAAGGACGAAATTGGGCTCAACTTAAAAAAATTTGTGTTTCCCGTATCTGTATCTTTCTAAATCCGTAATTTTCCAGCCCGACTTATTCCATTTAGTGTCCTTGAGACAGGAAACAAGCACCGGAGATGCAATGCACTCGACGTCCTCTTTGATATGACACCCCACATGCCCACGTTCGATCAAGGTGTGAAATTAGTGTCCTTTTATGTACTTTTTTCAGAGCTTTCCGATCAACTTTTTTCTTAGCAAATTTAATGGTAGAATCTCCAGCTATTATGGATTCTGAAAAGTTATAAAAGTAGGGACAACTTGAATTATTCTCGTAGTTATGGCTTTGGAAAGATACACGGGAAACTCGAAAATTTTCCATTTAAGCTCGATTTATTCCTCTGAGGGTCCTGGAAACAGGAAACAAACACCGGATATGTTATGTACTCGACGTCCCCTTTGATATGATACCCCGCACGCCGACCTCCGCTCAAGGATGAAAGAGTATCCTTTTTTGTCATTTTTGGGACCTTTCCGATCCAAATTTTTTTTACCAAAATCAGTTGTGGATTCCTGGGAGCCCACTGATTCAAAAACAACAAAAATTAGCCTTATTCTATTTTTTTCTATTTGGAGGCCTGAATTGGGATATTTTGACTGCACTAATTATTGATCTTCGGTGGCACTTCTAAATACGTAGGTTTCTGTTGGTACAATATTAACCAGCAATGCCATTTTTATAGGAGTTAATGTAAAAATTGTTGTTCTTCCAGTAAGAACTATAAGGATGGGCTTTACAATCTGATAAACAAAACTGGATTTAAATTATGAGCCATCTCTGAATGAAACAAACCGAAATATTGGGCAACACCCTTTACGAAAATTAATGAGGGTTTTGAAATTCGTTCAGACTTAGCAAAATCACACCGATAGTTCTTTACAAGATTATCTCCGTCAGTCGACTTTTTCTGGATGATGGTCTTAACCCTCGGAGCAACTAATTGCATAGTCACATAAGGTAATAATGGGTCTGACCAGACCCCACTGTATTTGTGGGCATTTATTTATATGTACATCAACAATTTTTGTTTTGTTGTCATGTCGTGTTAACGTAATATTTCTAAATTTATAATAACATACATGTATACTAGAAATCAATCAAATGTGAATTTCAGCAAAATAAAAATGAGATAGAATTCGATTTTGAATGACACAATATGAGCAAGTGCATGTGCACATTTACACAGACATTTGATCATACTATCACTTATTTTATCTCCAACGACTTTCGACAAATAATGCATATCACACTATAAGCAAAAATTAAAGAAGAAACTGTACTCAACTATCTAGTTTCAAAAGAAAAGATGGGACATTTGTATAAAATGGTCAGATTTCGGTAGAAAAAATCTATAGGTAACAATGTGATGTACTGACCAAAAAGTCCTTATAACTACTCTCGCAGGATATTTGATCGAAATATTTTTGGTGTTATGAAAAGCTGACAAATTTTAAGGAAAAGTCACGAAGCATTGTGGTGGTGGCTAAAACGGTTTTCATTTTACAGCAACTTAAAAATAAAAAGGTCTGGCCAGACCCATTAGTACAGCCGAGGGTTAAAAGCAAAACCATCCGTTTGGCGTTATTTCCACATTTTTCGAATCGAAAACGTCAACTGACAAGACAACAATATATAAGTTGTGTTCCAAAGGTAAATTGAATGAATTATAGCAGTTTCCCAATTGATATTACCAAGGTGCAGTACAATCACCGCAAGAAGTAGTCTTCGGTACAAGATTTCATGATTTGAATCGTTCTTATCACAATTGCAATTTGGTGGTCCGTAACAACTAACGAGTTTGATCAAAAGGTTAAGAACCACTGTCTTAGAACGTCCTTATAACAGTTAATTGTAGTCTTCTGAATGTATATCCGAAAGTTTGTACCAGAGCGTGCCTTAGAAGTACGAAAAATCGAGTTTGAAGGTTGCTAGTACACGTTACTCGAAATATTCGCAAATAGTCTTAGAGCTGGTATCACTGACCTTCAAACCCAATTTTTTGATACTTGTAGCGTACGCCTTGGTGCAACCTTGTGAAAATACATTCACAAGACTACAATTAACTGTTATAATGACGTTCTAAGAGATAATTTTTTTCTTGTATTTTACATAGAATTTAGAAGTGAAAAAACGTGAAATTTCTTAGAATTTTCGTTCACTTTGTATGGGGGGTACCCTTACTTTTAATCCGATGGTAATAATTTTTAGTGGGGAGGATAATGGAGCTTAGAATAGGCACTCCACCAAATTTGATCTGCCTGGCTCAATTTACAAAGAAGCTACAGGCATGCCTTTTTGAAAAATGTTAGGAAGAGTGAGGGGGACGTTAATGATCGGAGCACTCCACTTTTTGGTACAAATCAAATACATTTTATTATCAATATATGGACAAGATCTTATGACGGTACGTATATTCTATCAAGAGTTACAGTGCGAAATGTAAAACTCAAAAAATGTAAGTTCACTATAATACTTTTGGGTCTAAGGTATAATTTTCTGAGTAATTCTCTAGACTGTTATATATCATTACAAAGGTAATTTTATTTAGTTTGTTTCGTCCTTAAGACATTTTAAGGTCAGACTCATAGTTTTCCAGATATTTTCAAGAAAATGAATTTTCATGAAAATGGCGCAAATTAGTGTAACTTTTTACTGTGTATATTAGGCAGTGTATTCAACAATTTGGCATCAAAAATTCCTTTTTTTTTTATGTTTGGGTTTTGAGCTATCTGTACTAGACTAATAATATTATTTGCTAAGAAAATTAACGAAAAAAGCATCGATATCACTTTGTCACTTTTTTCCACTGAATTACGGAGCACTTTCCATTGAATAAGTTAATGGAAGAAGGTGATATGTTACCCTTATCTTTTCGTCCGTTTAGCAAACAGCTCAATCGATTGCCGTACAACTTTGTATAACCAGGTAGTAAAACAGAGCACACACTTTGTGCGTTTTCTACTACTATGTACTTTAGTTTTTCCCCAATTTAAATTGGGACGTAGTCAGGATTGGGTTTCGGGAGGGGTCCAACGCTCGACGTAGAAATACTTTGCTGGCTATAAAATCAGACGGAACAGTTTTGTATCATAACCACACCCAATTAGTGCTTTCGATTTTTTTCGGTTTTCTCTCGACATCAGACACCAGGTTAATTGCACTAGACGACAGAAACGGCAAAAATTCCACTAGATTTGTCGAAGTGTCCCCTTTAAAATTCGCCGTAAGCTTTCGTAAAATTGCAGTTCCTGACGAAAAACAGAACAGTGTATGATCGTTGATGCTTTTAAATATGACGCTAATAGTAAGTTGCATTTAATGCGGTTATTTCTTCTTGATTTTCAAAACAATCGACGATCAAAAAACAATCTCAGAAATCGAAAATTTATTTAGACAACATAATGAATGCGTTCTGAAGAAAATATACAGCCGAGTGAAATTAGTGTGTGTACCACTTTCAGTTGTTGTAATTTAAAAAAAAAGAAAGAAATCGGGACCCCTCCTGAACTCCTTGGACCCTCCCCTGGCTACGTCCTGCAAACAGCAAACAATAAATGAGTTACGCGTCAAAAATTAACAAAAAAATCATAACGTTTTGTCTACCATGTGTATGCGACTTCTACGACATAAGCTTAACCAGTGCAAAGGGCAGCAATTTACTTAGTTCCCAACTCACAAACGTCTGCGGACCACTGATATAATTTAGTACCGACGAAACGTTGAGATATTTTCTATAACATGTACATATATTCAAATGCGAAATTAATACGGAAATTAGGGGGTTTCAGCACCCACATTAAATTGTTAATATTTAAACTAAATATTTCGATAATGCAGTATTTTAGAAAGCTTTGAACGACATTAATTTAAGGTAAAGTGTTTGCCTTTAAAAAAAATGGCTCAGACAAATAGGGTAAGAATTAGAGCCCGTCGTTTTATTTTTAGAAAAAGAGTACCTACATCTGAAATGTGCAATATTTAGAAAATCATCAAAAAGTGCACGCGGCACAATTCTAACGAGGATCCACCGCTTCTTCAGTGTATCGTGGTTTCGGGCAAAGGGAATACGTACAAAGTGTCTGCCCTTCATGTTTTTAAGTGTAGGTGTTATCAAACTGAAATGGTTAGCGGCTACTGCGCGGAACAAATTTTAAGTACTATAATTAACAAATTAGAGTATGATGCCATATGGCATCATTGGGATTGAAAAAGCACTCAGCAAGTCCCGTATTCATATAAATGTCGCTATTTTCGACTGTCATTAAAAACACCTTGTCGAAAATTATAGTTGAAATTTGAAATGGGAATTGGATCACAGATATTGGAGTAATTAATTACTTTTTCGTAGATGCAATTATAAAAGGATATTGGCGCCCTGGATGAAAAAGGGGGTCTATGAAGAGATGTCTATTTTAAGTGTCGAAAAAATATTTGTTTTCTACAAAAGTAACACGAAATACTTTTTAAGATTTAAGAAAGAGACAAGGCTGAAAAATAAAACATCAATTTGTTGAATTTAAGTGATCTTCAAACTTGGGGAAGGGGTCGTTGTGCCTAGGCGCTGAATGAGGTTGCCAAGCAAGGCTTACTCATTTAAGTGATCTTCAAACTTGGGGAAGGGGTCGTTGTGCCTAGGCGCTGAATGAGGTTGCCAAGCAAGGCTTACTCAACACAATTTCATAAAGTATTGATTTGACTTTAGTTCAGAAAATATTTAGGGTTGTGGTAAGTGAATGCACCCTACTTGCTCTTGCATTGTGATTTTTTTCCGATAAAAATTTAAAAAAAAATATTTCTTTCATCCAAGACAGCCACCATTCTTACCGGTAACAGCCATCGAAGGACTCGGATGTTATTTAAATTTTCTATCTAGAATTTCTATCGAGCATTGGCAATGATGTTAAAGATATATCTAACCAGTGTGTTATGTATACATTTAATTTAATAAAAACATCAATTATTATATTGTTATTAATTAATTGAAATGAAAAGAATTATTAAATTACAAAAAATTTAAAAATAAAATAAATTATTTAAATTAGTAGTAGTAGTCTGGCTGGTCTAGCGGTTAGTGCGCGCACCTTCGGTGCACAGGGTCATGAGTTCGAATCTAACCGTGTTCCATGGTGTTTTTCGAACTCACGAGCTTGTGACGGACTACGATCTCACTCAGATGTTAAACGAGTACCCATTTATGGGGATAAATAACACTGCTGAGCGTGATGCTGATCTCATTACTTAACAAAAGCAGAAGATCTTGGAAATAGGATGTCACTAACACATCCTGCGGCCTTAGTCCAATGCTGGATTGTCGCGCCTGTTATTTATTTTTATTTAAATTTAAGTGGAAATGGTGGCTTATTTAGAAAAATCACATTTTTTCCAAAATATTCAAATTATTAGCAACTTAGGTTTTATAAATCGAAGGTGGTGTCATCTCACTAAAGCGAAAGCAATATTTTAGTTAAAGTTGTGCTGATATGGCTTAGTTTGATAACCACATTCAGCGTCTATGCATTTCGACTCATACAAATACGAAGGTCGCTTTTAATCGATCAAATTGATGTTTTATTATTTCAAATGCTACTCTTATCTATATTAAATAGTATGTTGTTCCTGTTACTTTTGTAGAAAAAAGAATACTTTTTTTAGACAGAAAAAAGGTGCACCTCTTAAAAACCCCCCTTCTGTCATCCAAGGCGCCGATCTTGCTATATTAGTCTAGTACAGATAGCTCAAAGCCCAAACATAAAAAAAAAGGAATTTTTAATGCCACATTGTCCAATACATTGCTTAATATATGCAGTAAAAAGTTACACTAATTTGCGCCATTGGGTTTGAAGGGCAGCGATACCAGTTCTAAGGCTATTTGCGAATATTTCGAGTAACGTGTACTAGCAACCTTCAAACCCGACTTTTCGTACTTGTAAGGCACGCTCTGGTACAAACTTTTGGATATACATTCAGAAGACTACAGTTAAATGTTATAAGAACGTTCTAAGAGATAATTTTTTTTTCTATTTTTGATAGAATTTAGAAGTGAAAAAATGTGAAATTTGTTAGAAATTTGGGTCACTTTGTATGGGGGTACCCTTAGTTTTGATCGGATGGTAATGATTTTTGGTGGGGAGCATAATGGAGATTAGGCTAGGCACCCTACCTAATTTGATCTGCCTGGCTCAATTTAAAAAGAAGCTGCAGGCATGCCTTTTTGAAAAATGTTAGGAGGAGTGAGGGGGTGTCAATGGTCGGAGCACTCCAATTATTGGTACAAATCAAACAAATTTTGTTATCAATATATGGACAAGATCTTATAACGGTAGGTCTATTCTATCAAGAGTTACAGTGCGAAATGTAAAACTCAAAAAACGTAAATTCACTATAATACTTTTGGGTCTAGGGTATAATTTTCTGAGAAAATGTCTAGAGTATTACATATTATTACAAAGGTAATTTTATGTAGTTTGTTTTGTCCTCAGCACGTTTTAAGGTCAGACTCATAGTTTTCCAGATATTTGCAGGAAACTGAATTTTCACCCCTTTGCCACCCCCTCCCCCCTTAACCCATGGCGCAAATTAGTGTAACTTTTTACTGCGTATATTAGGCAGTGTATTCAACAATTTGGCATCAAAAATTTCTTTTTTTTTATGTTTAGGTCTGGGGCTATTTTGAACCAATTGTACTGAACTATATTGGATCTGAGGAAAAAAAATGTTTGCCTCAATTAACTGTTACCTAATTCCCATTCCAAAATTTAGCCGAAATTTTTAATTGGGTGTTAGTAGTGACAGAAAAAAGTTGCTTACAGCTATATGAATCCGGGACTTGTTTATTGCACCTACACTCCCAATGCTGCCATATGGCATCATGCATATTCAAAACCAATTTATAGGGATTTTCCTAAAAAAAATCGAAAAATCTTTTGATTTTCTCTTACAACAACCTCTTTACAAAAGAAAACCAGTAAAAATATTTAAAAAATATTTGGAAATGGCTGTATCAGTTTTTCGGCTTTACCACAATCGTCCAACCTTCTCTAACATTTTATTCAAAATGACTTCCCTAAGCCCAAAATTTCACGCTGAAAAAAATTAACTAAGAATTTTACTAATGGCGGAGTCTATCATCATACAAAAAGATAAAATTTAGTTGTTCCATTTTTTATGAAAAATCTTCAAATTACATGATGCCATATGGCCATTGTCGTGCTCTGTGGCCGTGATCGTTCGGTCGCCACTCTGCGAAATATACACTCATAGAGAAACGAGTTTCCAAACTCGGCATGACTCGTCGCAAGTTTATTATTCAGAAGAAGATGATAAGAAATGTTCTTATCGTAGAATAATAAACTAACAATGCGGCTAGGAAGGTGTTTCCGCTTTTTACCAAAATGTATTCATGTACCTAATCAAGAAATCTTTATTTCTTGATGCGGAGTTTAGTGCTCAGTGAATACCTAAAGCATCGTTCACAATAGAGAGTTTTAGCAAGTCGTTGGAAATAATACGACATAATTTGACATTCCATATAAAACTTCGCTTGCTTACCGTATACGAAACAGTATATATCATAATTTAGCGTGTCCTAAGGAGGCATGGACACATTTCCGTGTATTTGACGTCTTTAAACAGTCAAAATTGTCGGGTAGCGATTTTTAGCTGTTGTAAAATTAGTTGAAAACTCTCGTAAAAGTTTTACGTACGATTCGTGCGGGCATTTTTCTTTGGAAATTGGAAATGAGGTATACGGTTTTTTTTTTATACGTCAGTGTAAAACTCTCTATGTATTATTATTTTGTTTCTGATAAACCCTTCAAAATATTTTGCTACTTACCCATTAGGATGTAAGATTATTACACAAAAAATTACTACTCTACAAGATTTGTCATTACCAAATGCAGACTGAAAACAAGCCTCAAGCTTTTTAAGGTCTGAGCAATGGATTTAATGTTGTTGAGGGCCCATATTTAGCTTGTAATTTTAATTACATACTTACAAGAAAATAAAATATTTTTATTATTATTGCTCAGAGTCTGTTAGGGCTAGAGGTTAAGTCCAGCTGTAATGTTTAGCACCTAGCATGGCAGGGTGTGACGAAACCATCTAAGCCGTAGAGGGTGATACATTCTGAACAACAACAATATATGCACCATAATTCAACACGTTTTCTTATATATACATTAATGTACATCTTTTTACATGTTTTACTAAAAATAGCTATAGATCTATTTTACATCTTATCTATAAATCCAGTTCACATTCAGATATCAAAACGTCAACCGATGTGACGCCAGCGATTTCAAAATTAATTTGTCAAGGCGAAATAATATGAGACATTCTGCCCGCATGCAATATGGAATTTTGCATATAAATCAATTAGGTGACTAAACGGACAGAAAGGAGGTTAAGAATATGTCAGAACCGAGGCGACATGTTAAGCACAAGATTATACATTATCTACTTAGCATTACGTGAGAAAATTAAATATTTTTCACATTTGTTATTTACTTTCGTGAAGCTTGGCATTTACATGGAACATTTTGCTTTTTGTTCAGTAACTTCGATCGGAAGATTTTTTTTTTATTTAATTTAAAATTTCGCATAAGAGGACATGCGAAATAAATTTTCGGCCTTTTTTGATCCTATTTTGCTTGTTTACTTTGAATGGGGTGTTTTCAAATCTTCTTTGGCGGATTCTGTGGATTCGTCCTAAATGTAGCGTTAGAGATATTTCCAAAAACTGTTCCCGGAAACCTGAGAATTTACATGTTTGACTGAACGTAGCTCCATTTTGGGGACACCCACAAACATATTATTGGCGGCCATAGAAGATTCACATTTTTTATAGACTGTGTTTGCTGTAAGATTACCGTTATGAAGATATTCACGATAATCACAAAAAAAATAACTGTATTGTCGGTGGGAACACTTGTGGCTTCCTGAGGGGCGCACGAGTCCTTATGGAGTTTGGATATGTTGCTAAGAGCTTTTGTATTAAGCGTTACCGTTATAGATATTCAGTTTTGTTCTGTTTTTTGTTTTGTTCTAGAATAGGAGTGGGGTACGTTGTCATACTAACCAGTTTGATCAACCGGCTAGTATGACCCCCGAAATAATCACCATTTCAGGCGATTCGCATTGTCAGATGGTTTCGTCCGTTGGCACGCTGATGAGTCGGGCGTGCCAACGGACGAAACAATCTGACGAGTAGCTCGACTACTGCAATATATGGTGCATTCCAACACGTTCGCTGGAATGCACGATGTGTCAACGGACGAAACCATCCGATAATGCGAATCGCCTGAAATTGTGATTATTTTGGGGGTCATACTAGCCGGTTGATCAAACTGGTTAGTAAGACAACATACCCCACTCGTATTCTCAAAACGAAAGTGCTATAAACAGTAAATAATGTCAATACAATTGTTATTACTTTAGGTACGCCCAGAGTTAAAACAGAGTAGATTTAGATTGCTTAGTCTCAATCTTAAATTAATCACGAACAGTATTGAATTTAATAATTTAAGAACAAACTTTCTTAAGCTTAGTAGAAACACTGTAACATCCAAATCAAACATGATTTTGAGTTGGGTTGATTAAGCATATTTTCGATTGAAGCAACTGTTTTTTTTCTCAGTGTACTTTCATACTCTTCTACGACTACTACTCACAGGCTCGTGTATTAATCGCTTCGCACATTGCTGCTGTTACTTCCATTTTTCTTTTCACGTGCGTCTATGTCAAAAACAAAAAAAAATTGTAAATAAGATCTTAAAAATATATTTTATTATATCAGATATAATATGAAAATGTCATCTCAGTGAGTAAATAATCTTTTTAATGACATTTGTCATCTAAGAAAACACTGGTTTTATTATTAGTATTCACGGTTATCGTATTTGAATAATTTTCATTTCTCGTGCTTCAATTAATTATATCAACTTGGGCATTAAGGGCTTTTCGGAAGCTTAGTTTGTTTGTGGCTGATAAATATTTGTTCGTATTATCTTAATTAGTAATTGTTATAATGGTCCATATCATAAACGCTTGTTGGGATAGACAATTACTGATAAACATTTTGATTATCGTTTATTATAAAATGGACATTGTAAAAAATACTGTACTATACTGTGATTGAAATTCAATTGATATAAGGCTGAGTATTGTATTAACATGTCAACTGATATGTATATACATTGTGTCCCGTAAATCAACGTCAAGTTGGCAGTATATGATAGTGCAGATGGTGCCCCCTAAAATAAAAAATGCGATAAATATTGCAGTCACTTTTTTTTGTAGTTAGTCTGGTTCGTACGCACACCTTCGATGCGCAGGGTCGTGGGTTTGAGTCTCCCCGTGAAAGAATACAGTTTATGATTTTTTCGAAGTCCCGACTCATGTGACGGACTATGATCACACTCAGATCTTAAACGAGTACAGTAGAGCGTCGATGATCCGAACGTCGATTATCCGAACATTCGATTAACCGAACCGGGCACTCAGCCTTTTTTTTGTGAAAGAAATTAAAAAAATTGGAAAATCAAGGATCTGAAGGAAGCAACCTCTCATCTGCATCGCTCAATTACGTGGAATTGTTTATTTTTGACCAGTTCTACTATTTTTACACGTTTTCAGTTTTTCGCTTAATTTCGAATTTGGGCTATTTTATAATTTTTCTATGGAAGCTCGATTAACCGAACTTTCGTTTATCCGAACCACCCTTGTCGACATTAGTTCGGATAATCGACGCTCTACTGTACTAATTTATGGGGATAAATAACAATGCTGAGCGTGCTGTTGATCTCAACAAAAAGCAGTTAAGATCTTAGAAATTAGATGTCAACACATCTGCGGTCTTGGTTCAATGTTGAACTGGCGTGCCAGTTATTTATTTTGATTTCGATAGTTATATGAATCAAAAGAATTAAAAAATGTCCAAACCGAACCTTCGCTTTGAAAACGAGATATCAATATTATTGACTCGTCAAAGCCCAAAAAACTGTATCGTAAAAAAATGAACTACACCGAGAAAAATAACGTCCCTTAAAATTAACTCGATATCCTTTTGAAATCGAGTTACATTCCTATTAAATATTATCCTTTCCTTTTAAATATATATCGCTTTAATTCAAATTAATTCTTTTTAAATTAATGGGAAATCCTTTAAATCCAAATTTTCAATAGGATTTTTTTTTGTTTACACTCGCAGTTGGTCGGCAGTGTGGTAGAGCGATGTCACAATGTATGGTGTAAATTATAAACGTCGTCCCGTATAGTCTGTGTGGTGTAGTAGGTAGGGGCGTTAGTCTTCAAATCAAAAGGTCGCGGGATCAAATCCCACTGTAGGTAGGTCATTTATTATGCATTTTAGAGCGTAAAGAGGTAAATGAAATGTCGCCAACACCTATAGCGAGGTCAGTTATACAAAACTCATTTATGAGTAATTTTCACAGGGAAAGAACACCCTGTGAAAACTACTCCTTTTGGTGTAATTTAAAGTATTCTTTTGAGTTCATGCATTTGGATAAATAATAAGAAAAATCCTTTAATTTTAAATGAATTGATATCCCTTTAAAACAAAGAGTCCATCCTTTTAAATTAAAAGGAAATCCTTTCGATTTATGGTTGTCACCTGATTAAATTGACACTGCATCACTTTAATTTAAAGTGATTATAGATAGACTTTCAAAAGGAATATCTTATTAGTTCAAAGGGAAATTAGTTTGAAATAAAGGGATTATACAATGATTCAAAGGGAAACAAATATGAAGCAAAATCATATTTGAATCTCTTTGAATCATATGCGTATTTTTTTAATTTACAGGATTTTTTCTCAGTGAGGGCTTTCTGGCAAGTGATTGTATGTTTCCATCTAATATGAACCTTCTTTATAAAATAAATACAAAAATAAATTTGAAAAAGTTTGCGAATATTGGCTCTATTCCATATCGGTATCACTTTTGCTTCATTATCCCTATTCCAGAATATTTTTTCAAGGAACAGAGTCTCTCGTATTTTTAGCTAAATAACTGCACACTCAAAACTTGAAAAGCTTTCTGGTTGTCTGTGAGTTTCAATTTTAATGAAAAGTGACGTTATTTAACCAAAAGTTTCTGGACCTCCAAAGGCCTATATACATTTTGCGTATGCAAAAATTAAGCTAAAAATACTATGGAATCTACTCTTTGAAAAAATATCCTGACTAAAATTGGAAATCTACAGCAAATATGATTCCGTTATAAAGTTTAGACAACATACCTACGCAAATTTTTAAAATTATTTACCGCAAAACCGTGGTGCCTTTTTTAGAGAACAGTTATTTGAACTTACATGAATTAATAATTTTGATCTCTCGGTTCTAAAAATAAGGTCCGATTTTTTCAAAAACAGTTGCGTTTCGGGGTTCTCAGGCAGACGCCTTCCAACATGGCAATTCCAATCCATTTGTCATTGGTTGGTCTGCGGACAGGCTGCCTCGGATGTAGCTAATTTTGAAGTGGTCCCTTTTTTCCTTTAATTGTGCATAACTGCAAAATTAGATGATTGATTTTTTAAATTTATTTATTTATTTATTATTTTGGAAAGTGATAACGGTATTTTGATCAAAGTTGGTGACAATATTTCCAGTAGACTGCTCAAGGTTTTAAACCTGAAGTCCCTTTAGGATTTTCTTATGAGAATTCTTAAAAACAGTGAAAACGGGAAAGTCATTAGGATAGTTCCAGAGGAAATAAAACACAAAAAGAAAAACGATATAAAAAGATAATTTTAATCTGGAAAATGTGGCTAGTAATGAACAGAACATCCTTGAAGTGATTTTAACGGTAATTTAAGTTAATCTCGTCCCAAGCTCCCCTAATCACTTGCAGAAGCTCTTCAGTGTTATTAAATTGCCATCTAACTGTATAAATCGCCTTTGGTATCAATCTTCAAACATTTTTAGTGATATTTAAATCTAGGTTGATGGATTGGTCTGGAAACCAATCTTGCCTTTATAAGAGTTGCATGAAAAATGTCGGTAATCTTAAGCATTACATTAGACAAAATATTTTTCTAAGCCTCGGTATTCCGAATACCCCTAATTTAAACAAGCTCAATAGTTCTACACTGAGAAAAAAAATCCTGTAAATTCAAAAAATACGCATATGATTCAAAGAGATTCAAATATGATTTTGCTTCATATTTGTTTCCCTTTGTATCATTGTATAATCCCTTTATTTCAAACGGATTTCCCTTTGAACTAATAAGATATTCCTTTTGAAAGTCTATCTATAATCACTTTAAATTAAAGTGATGCAGTGTCAATTTAATCAGGTCACAACCATAAATCGAAAGGATTTCCTTTTAATTTAAAAGGATGGACTCTTTGTTTTAAAGGGATATCATTTTATTTAAAATTAAAGGATTTTTCTTATTATTTATCCAAATGCATGAACTCAAAAGAATACTTTAAATTACACCAAAAGGAGTAATTTTCACAGGGTGTTCTTTCCCTGTGAAAATTACTCATAAATGAGTTTTGTATAACTGACCTCGCTATAGGTGTTGGCGACATTTCATTTACCTATTTACGCTCTAAAATGCATAATAAACTACCTACCTACCGCTATAGGTGTTGGCGACATTTCATTTACCTATTTACGCTCTAAAATACATAATAAATTACCTACCTACAGTGGGATTCGATCCCGCGACCCTATGATTTGAAGACTAACGCCCCTACCTACTACACCACACAGACTATACGGGACGACGTTTATAAATTACACCATACATTGTGACATCGCTCTACCACACTGCCGACCAACTGCGAGTGTAAACAAAAAAAAATCCTATTGAAAATTTGGATTTGAAGGATCTCCCATTAATTTAAAAAGATTTCCTATTAAAAATTTGGATTTAAAGGATTTCCCATTAATTTAAAAGAATGAATTTGAATTAAAGTGATATATATGTAAAAGGAAAATATTATATTTGATAGGAATGTAACTCGATTTCAAAAGGATATCGAGTTAATTTTAAGGGACGTTATTTTTCTCGGTGTACCCCAAGATATTGGACTCCACACCACGAAACTTTTTACTCTTGAGTGATTCGACCAAATTGATTCCTTTTGCTCAAATCCTTAAAATAATAGCTAAATCCATCTGGGCCCATGAGATTGACTTTTTTTCTTCAGTGAAAATAACACGCTTCCACTCATTTCAATAAAACGAACTAACGCTTCCACTCACTCGTCCAATCCATACAATTTCTTCTTTGGGGTTTTATATATTGTAAAGGTACTATTGAACTAATGGAAATGTGGGGTATTCAGAGCGTCCAGGCTTCTGAAAATATTCTTCCTAATGTAATGCCAAAGATTACCGACATTTTCCATGCAACTTTTATAAGATTTCAACAAGATATTGCCACCATTGTCAAAGTAAAGCTGTTACAAAATTAGTTTCAAAACCAATCCATCGACGTTGTGAAATCATCACCATACTCCCTAGAACTAAATATAATAAATCATGTTTGGCGGTGGATGATAAGGAAGATTTATAATGTTAGCATGGGCGTAGCCAGGATTTCGGTCAGGGGGGGGCAAGCCCAAATTTTTTTCAACATCATGATTTTCTTAGGAGTTGAAATTTCCGGTCGCAGAAATATTGTTAGCAAATTTTAGCGTAGCCTGGCTTGTGGTTGGATTTGTGCAGACAGTCATGGATTCCAGACTCACCATGAACGAACTCATTTTATGGTGTTTACAACATTATATTTATACACTCCGAAATGATATGCAATGTAATGTTGACTCGAAATTGCCTATAAACGGTTGAGTTAACGCACCCCACAATGGTCTATACGGTACTGAGAAGAAAAAGAAGAACTTGAAAGACACTGAAATATGAGACCCGTTCTTTACAAGGTCCTTAACCCTGGAAGGTCATGCTTATATTTAGTACGGAAAGGTGCATCGTCGATTCGACGACGCTCTACTTTGACGCCTCATACAAATCACCCTTTCTCAAAATATTTATAAAATTTGACAGATTTTCAATCGTTAGTTTATTTAGAATGGATAAACATCGATTTTGAGTAATTTTGTAAGGTAATTGATTTACAAATCAATTTTTCTTAATTCAATGTAATTTGGCCTGAAATATAAAACACTAAATTTAAAACTGAGATAAATAAAAACTTAACATTGATATAATTAAAAAAATGTGCTCGAATCATAAAACACATATTCTAAACGTACTAGGAAATTGGGTTGAATGAGAAGCTCATGTATATACAAGAGGCACAGCGATCCATCACGTGTTTTCTTTCACTTTACCTATTGCGGTTTTTACAGTGGATTGTAGAATTATTTACAGTAAATTTTGGAATATCTTCTCCCCGAGTTCCCTTGATTAATTCTAATTCTATATATGTACAATGTTTAATTTTGACATTGAGTACCTTAGAGCCGATTTCTTATGAGTTCGAAATGCAATTTTCCTAAAATGAGAATTTGGAGCCATTTTCCTGATTTGTCCTAGTTTTGTCCTAGTAAATATTTTTTTCATAATTTTTGAAAAAATAGGTCCCACATTTCAAAAATAAACATATTTGTTACGAGCTAGTTGTATGGACACAGACTTATCGTCGAATCGACAACCAGCCATAAGAAATACTGGAGTTCTAAAAGTTACACAAAGTTCATCCTTCGTCGTTTCGATGACGCCAATTTCCAAAAATCCAACTTACCCTGCTTACTTCGTCTAGCCGCAATGTACCCGGAAAGTACATAGGCACGGTAAGTGCTGTACGAAAACTCCGCTCCAAATAATGAGAATTGTCACGAAATATGGGATAAATTTCATGATGCGTAGTCGACGAAGCATGACCTTCCAGGGCTGTATACAATTTGTCACCCTTTCAGATTTGTATGCGCCTCCTGACTGCAAACTATCCCGATCATGGCAGCAACTGCTGCCAGCAGCAGAAAATTTTTGAAAATGTTGTATAGTGCAGCGTTTTTTTTTACTACATCGATAAGGATTTTTTACCATCTTCATCGACCAGGGGGGGGCGACCGCCCCTCCCTGCCCCCCCCCCCTGGCTACGCCCATGAATGTTAGATGATATTTTGAGAACTCCGAAGCGCTTCTGAAAGCGATTAGAGGAGCTTGGGACGAAATTAACTTAAATTACCGCTTAAACCTATACAATTCAATCCTAGATTGACTTTTTTAGCTCAAATTACTTAAAGAAAGTTCTACTCATTTATCAACACATTTTTCAGAATATAATTATCCTATTGTACCGTTATTTGTGGTTTTATTTCCTCTGGAACTATCGTAATCATCCTTCTCATTTGTACTGTTTTTAAGGAATCTCGTAAGAAAATCCTAACGGGACTCCAGGTTTGAGACTTTGTGTTATTAAAAGAACAAGCAAGCTACTGGAAATATTGTCACCAAGTTTGAAGAAAATACCGTTATCACTTTCCGACATACAACAATTTTTCAAGTGGAACTATCCTATTGATTAGGAGTGTATCGACATTCAAACCGTATTGTTCGACATTTGTAGAGTAGAGAGCATTATAAATGGAACGTCCATACACAAAATTACATCTTGAATAATTTTGGGCGCAGCCGAAATTAAGATACGCTAATAACTAATATGTAACCATAGGTAGTCTTCCGATTACTCCCGTTCATCTATGTATGTTTTCGCTTTTCTAAGAAAACATTTAGATGAAGTTACAAATTTTCTCAGAAGAATCGGATTTTGAAGTTGGGGTTCCTATGGCAGCCCGTATACTTTAGAGATGGTCGGAGATGCTTCCTTCTGTGCGTTGCAAACGTTATGATAAAGTTAATAACCCTTTCACATAATAAGACTTTTTTTTATATACACTTGGAAGCAAAAAAATCGACCCACCCCCAATGCTTCCATTTTAAACACTATTACTGAAAAAATATTGGTAAATAAAAACTGTTAGCACTTCGTGAAAGTACGTTAAATATACTCTTTATGGACTTTTTCTGTTCCAATTTCAGTTTTTGAGTTCTTGTGTTTTAAAGCATAGCGTTTGGGGTGGGTCGATTTTTTTGCTCTTAAGTCTATATATAAAATAAAGTGTAATTAACTAATTCTTTGACTCTTTTTCTTTTAGGTAAATACAATGTACTTACATTAACATCAGCAAACAAACTCGCTAGACAGTATTCGTGACAACTGTGAGTACAATTTACTTATGCTTCTAAAAATAATATAACAACTTTCTTATTATGATATGTAAATTTTAATTGCTTTTGTATGTCCTGCATATGAAGTACACATTCTATCTGCATATTTCAACAAACCAGGGCCTTTTTACTATTTCGAAATACTAATGACCCTAAATTCTAATTTTTATTTATTATATAAAATCATCTCGCTCTGCAACCAACACCTCTCTCTATCCAGAAACAACTCTTTTCAACGTCCTTGCAGTGTATTCAACTTGCATAAAAACAAGGCCACCATGCAAAAATTAATTCCATAAAATCTCATACAATATTTTGAGCGCTTCTACAATAGACATCACTATTTGAAATTATCAATTCCCTAGCAAAAAAATCTATACATGGACATTATTGAATTTCATTTTAATAAATATTTAGTAATCGTCGCGTGTATCTTAAACGCGATTCATCATGGGCGTGTTGAACCAATGGAAATTAAAGTTTCCGCCTTGAATCTTTTGTTTTGTTTGTTTCCTTTTATGCATATCAATGTGTGCGATAACGCGATTGTCATTTGCCAATCCCAACGGTTTGCTCACGTGATTGTATCTTTATGGAAATTAGTTTAAGAAACGATTTGAACAATGTGGCCTATTGAAAGCTTATTGGCGATTTATATTGGTGACATATTGGCGTGTAATGAACTAACTGGTTTAGTCTGGTTTATTTGTGTAAAAAAATCGCTAGAGTCAAATAGCAAATATGTATAAATAGGTCCCTGATTTTTTCGTTCGTTGAACTTATGTACGCATTTAATAGCATATTTCTCGGAATTTTGTACTTGTAATGAGGGCTGTTGTATGCAAGTAGGAATTTGCCTTTAATTTGAATGACTAAAAAGTACTTGTTTGTAAATTATTTGGGACTGGGTCGGTTTTAATGAATATTAGAGAGTTTTAGCATACTGTTGAAAATATAACGACAGTTCAAATAGGCCTTGCATTTTCTATGAAAAATTCGCTTGCCTGGCTTACGCAAAACAGTATACAACAGTTTGAATTGAACTGTCTATAAACAGCTGGAATTGTGGGTATTATTTGTCGTGATTATTCGGCTATGCCTACTTGGAACATGCAAAATTGTGGTATACTGTTTGCGTACGGTAGGAAAGCGAATTTTTCATAGAAAATGTCCAAGCCTATTCGAACTATCGTTATATTTTAAACGATATTCTAAAACTCTCTATTGTTATGGCTTGAAATTGTACTTCAGAGTTAATAAATTAAAATAAAAAGAATTTCATGGTTTCTGATAAAATTCAAAATATTCATCTAACCTAGACCTTAACTGTATCGTATACAATGAAGGTGGTTTTTATTTGTACCACCTTCATTGCATTTTTTTCATGGGAATACAAAAATACAAATACAAAAATAGAAAATATCCACAAACTATTCCATTCACACACTTGTTGTAATTCTTTTTAATGTAATTTATTCCAATTATTCAAATTGCATTAATAGATATGAGACTGAGATAATAATCGCTCGTGCATCGCGGTATCAGCTAGGACTGACAAATGATTTATGGCAAAAAATTGCAAATCAAGCGGAAGAGTGTCAAAGTGTAATTAGCACATTTCCGATAATAGTTAGTTATGCTTATTTTTAAATGCACCCGCAAGGCACCCAGGTCAGAAAATGTGAATAGTTTTTTTTGTATTTTTTATAGTAAATGAAAATATTGAGATTAATGGAAACTTAAAGGTAAACGGTTTTTTACTGGTAATGCTGTGAGTATAGAATGATAAAGTTTTATTTACAGAAATGAAGGTAGTCCGATGTCTGCCTTTTTTATTAGTATTGCTTATCTTTCAAAATAGAAGTTTGCTGCACATTTGTTATCGCCATAGCAAATACTGAGAGTTCTTTGTAATAAAACTGGCAGTTTTTGGTTCTTACGGAAATGGGGCAACTATCCTAATTATCAAATTTTAAAACCATATTACATATTTAATTGAACAAACATTAAAAATAAAAGTACGGGTAGGTACATACAATTAGTTTGGCAGCCTTTGGCACGATCTGTAATGTCCAAGGTTTCTGGTATTTTCCCCCATTCTGCTATGTGGCAGATGGGGCATTTAGCATTTATGTAAACCTCCTTCAGTTCTATGTTCAATTAAGAGGTCCAGTCTGATGAAGCCCAGTCCCAGTAGATTCTTCGTATGAAAATTTTTTTTTTTTATGTTTTCCTAGACTTGACAATTGTTACAACCGCTTCCACTATAATTACGGCGAGCCATAAAACATATGTAAAATTGATTGGAATCGGACAATGGGGTCATATGTTTGTCATACAAACCCAAGCCCCCAAATTGAGTTCTTCTACGAAAAACTTTTTTATTTGTGCACCACTGTCAACCAAAACTCGTAAAAGTGCATTTCTATTGATGCCATAAGACATAATGTTAAAACGATACCGAGGCTAATTTCGGGCGCGGCCGAAATTTGGATACCCTTCCCTATCCTCGGGCTAAAAGTTTTTTTCGGGCGTACCTACGACATGTATTTAATCCCCCCATTCTTTTCCTTCCGTCTTCACAAAAGTTCCATTGCGTCGACAAAACAGTATTTGTGTGGGGTTTGGTTGGAATAATTGGGCAAATAAAGATATTTATATATATTTATTATTTAATCAGAAAATGTTATTGGGGGATGCGAAGCATGGCCCCATAGTAGGGATGTCAAAAACCGGACGGTTAGTCCGAAAACCGGTACTTTTAGAACGGTTAACCGTTTTTGTTTTGGTTTTTTCCTCCCGGGCTATAAACCCGGACGGTTGTTTGTCCATCCGGTTAAAACCGGAAAAAAAAAGTTCTTTTAAAATTCATACAATTGTTTATATTTTCTTGATTTATCAGTCAGCAATTCTATTGCTTGTCCCCTATGAAAAATTGTGTTTTTAAATTCCACCCCTTAAACATATTTTCGAACACTTTCCTTATGGCTATAGGGTGCCAGAGAAACTTACTTATTTGAAGGGTCAATAAAAACAAAAGTAGGTACTTCATAGTTTTTGTTTTAATTCTTTCTATTTGAGAATACAATCTCCCAACTTTTTTTTTCATACAGTCTTGAAAATGACATCGGTTAAATGACGACCCCCTTTGTTCATACACTGATTAAGTCGAAGTTTGAAATTCGTTTCCACTCTTTGCAGTATATCAATCCATATTTTAGCAATGGCGTCGTGAATGTTTTTTTTTTAGGTGAGCTATGGTCCGTGGTCGATCAACATAAGCCAGGGATCTTAAATAACCCCATAAAAAAATAGCATGGAGTAAATCTGGAGAGCGTGCCGGTCATGGGAAATCGCCTCTGAGAGAGCTGAGGCGGTCGAGGAAGTGTTGTCGCAATAAATTTATTCAGCCTCCTACTGTGTGTGCTGTGGATCCATCTGTGGCTGAAACCACACGTCCCTAACTTTCATTTGAAATAAAAATGTGTGAAAAAATATTGAGCGACCGTTAGAAAATAAGCTCTCGAAGGCGAAGGCCCGCTGATCTCTAGACCAGAGCATCATGGCAACTGACTAGAATGGGAAACAAACTTGGGGCTTTCCCCCTCCAGATGCGCCCCCTCTCACCCATCTACTCGCCTAACTCACCTCTCGGAAGTCAGTTTCTCTGGCGCACCCTGTACATGCATTTTGATTTGATTGTGCATACGATACGAACACCAGCATTACGAGTGTGTTTTACTACAATTCTAAGCAAACCAATGAAAAGACTCGGTTAACCGGAAAACCGGTACTTTGAGCCTGGATTTAACCGGCTATGCAAAAAAAAACGAGAAAAACCGAAAACCGGCTTATGGCCCGGTTTTTGACATCCCTACCCCATAGTACGATTCCATTTGTTTGGACCTTTTTTGTTGCTTTAATAAAGACACATTAATTCAAGGTTTTGTAAAATTGGTTAAAAAAATGTTTCTTAGAAGAACCAAAACGGGGGTTGGTTTCGCACGGCAGCCCCATGACCCCATGGTCCGATTCGATCCATTCTTACATAAGTTTTGTGCCATCAATAGAAACACTTTTGTGTGAAACTTGGTTGAAATTTGTGCACAAATAAAAAAGTTTTTCTTAGAAGAACCTAATTTGGGGGGTTAGTTTTGTATGGTAGCCCCATGACCCCCGATTTGATTCATTCTTACATATGTTTTGTGTTATCAATAGAAACACATTTGTGAGAGATTTGGTTGATATTGGTGGACAAATAAAAAATAATAAGAATAACCTAATTTGGGAGATTGGGTTTGTATGGCAGCCCCATGACTCCGCGTCGCAACAGACGGACAGACATCCACCAATCGACCCACCAAGTTATACTGATCATATATGTATGCTTTTTATATGATGGGAGATGGTACCTTCAATGCGTTACAAACTTCATGACAAAGTTAATATATGCACTGTGTTATTTTTTTGCAGCGTTAACTAATCTTTAAAAAAAAACCTACGCAAACCAGCTGAATTTTCATGAGTTGGATGCCTGAAGAGCCTAAGGACGCATGTTTATGGCCCTTACTTCAGGGCTACTGGAATTATTTCAGTAATACAGTAGCGCAATTCTTAAGGACTTCGGCATTCATTGGAATACCCAATGTTTTAACCTTATTGCAAATTCCTTTCAGAATTTCTCCCTTCTATTTTCGTATGGGATCTAAAAAACGTAAGGGAAGCCATTTTTCTTCTTGCTGAAGGTGGTGCATTGGTATGGATCGCTAAACAAAAGAACAATGCATTGAAATTCTCGTATTCTGGATCATAAGTTCTAAGTCGATAGTGATTTCAACGACAAGAGCCACACTTAACACAATTCGCCCCAATTTCGACTTTTTGCGACGGTGAAATGAATTCGCCGTCCAGATTATGTGATTCGGCATTGTGAAAAGTTTTTCTGTTACAGGAAGAATAAAGTCTATGTTAATGATCCAAATGCTATGCCCTGTGGCATGGGTCGCGAATAATGCCACCGCCTTTCTCGGCGTGTCGTAGAAGGCGACTAAAAAGGGACCTAATCCAAGTTGGATCAGCATGCGCCGAGGGATGTATGGTCAAGATGGTGCTTGGCCGCTAGTATGCGAAGGTCGCAGGCAACCATGACATCTGAAGCCTGAGGCACATTTTAACATCAACGAGACCTCCCATAGGTTAGTGTGTGTGTGTGTGTGTATGGGTTGCCGTGTCTGGAGATAGCCGGCGGACGTAAAAGGAAAGTCCATAAATTTATTTATTTCCACACACTATGGTGCCAAAATACACAACCTTTCTCCAAAAGGTGTAAAAGAATGGAAGGCCTTATGGAAATTGACGCAGATACAAGCACTACCCCGCTGGGCACTACTTCTGCTATGCGGTTGAGTGATCCCGGGGCGAACCTAGTTCGCGCCAGAGCTCGACGGTTTCCGGGGGCGAGCAATATAAGGCAGTCCAATTACATTGTGGAGAAGCTGAGGGTTGCAAGCTGGAATGTCGGTTCCATGACGTCAAAGAGCGAGGAGATTGAGGATATCATGAAGCGGAGGGGGATAGACATTATGTGCGTGCAAGAGACGAAGTGGCGAAATACCCATATCGACAGAGCCCGGTTTCTTACGAATTCCATGAAGTACAAATTGTACTACTATGGAGTTACAAACCAAAGAAACGGAGTTGGCATTATTCTGGCGTCGTCTTTACTTGGCAGCATAATAAGTGTCGCGAAGAGAACTGATCGCTTGATCAGCATCAAATTGGTTATCTGCGGAAGGGTGTGGAACGTAAAAGTGCCTACGCTCCCCAAGTGGGACTACCACCAGAAGAAAAAGAAGCATTTTGGAACGACGTTGACACCCTGATTCAGACCATTCCAGATACCGAATTGGTGTTCTTGGGAGGAGATTTAAATGGCCATGTGGGTGAATCAAATTATGATTACGAGGATTGCCATGGTGGAAAGGGTAGCCCTTCAATGGTCAGAAATGACGAAGGTGAAGCTATTCTGACCGTGTGCAGATCGCATGGTTTGGTCATCCTAAATACATGGTTTGTGAAAAACGAGAGACACCTGATCACCTACAGTAGTGGACACGGAGATAGGAAACACGAAACGCAGATCGATTACCACCTCTGCTTCGACTTTATGAGAAGGTGGGTAAAAGACTGCAAGGTGATCTTGGGTGAATCTGTCGTCAGCCAACATCGTTTGCTCCTGTCAGAATTTATTTTAAAAGCAGGAGGAGCAAGAAATAGAAGAACTCCCAAGCCTGTCGAAAAAATCAAGTGGCACAATCTCACAAACGACAACTTTGAACCTGTAGTGACTCCATTCATTGATAAAATGACGGAGTGGTTTCAAAACAACACCAACTGCCCGAGCACAGTCCAACACAAATGTGGAATAGTTTCGCTGAAATGTCAGTAAGTGAGGCGGAAAAGGCACTTGGAGTTTGGAAAGGTCCACTCCACACGAAGAAAGAAACATGGTGGTGGAACACCGAAACTAAGGAAGCAGTGCAAGCCAAATCGAACGCATTTAAGGCATGGACGAAATGTGAGTCAAGCAGTGAAACCGAACGGGTTCAACTTCGCGAAAATTATATGCAATGCCGGAAAAACGTAAAGCGCTTGGTAGCTCAAGCAAAGGCGAAGACAGCTGAGAAATTCTACCAAGAATTAGAAACTCAGACTGCGACCGAAGGACCGTCTTTGCGCGAGAGACCTAAGCACGACGCCAGGATATTTAGGGTCGCAGCCCAAAGGAGAAGGAACGCTCGGGAAATACAGGCGCCAAAGTACGTGGAGGACGCGCAAGGAATGTTGCTAATTGACGATACGGCAATTTGTAGCAGGATGCGAGAGTATTTTGACGAACTTCTAAATGAAGAATTTCCTCGAGCAGCTTTTCGAGATGTTGAGCCGAATACCACAAATATTGAAGATATCTCAGAGGAAGAGGTGATGGAGGCAATGCATCAGATGAAACGCGGAATGGCAGTCGGACCGGACAAAATCCCCGCGGAATTTTGGTTTAAAATGGAAAATGTCGGGCTTAGTTGGCTCACAGTTCTCTTCAACAAAATCAAAGGCGGGCAACCGATGCCTGATGCTTTCAGGGAAAGTTTTCTTCTTCCTTTCTATAAGAACAAGGGAGACTCACGAAAACTCAACAACTATAGGGCTATAAAGTTAACACCTCATACACTGAAGATCTACGAGCGAGTTGTCTGCAACCGATTGAGAAAGATTGTGCGGTTGAATGACAATCAATGCGGCTTTGTTGAAGGTCGATCTACAGTCGATGCGATTCAGTGCATTCGTATTGCAATGGAAAAGTATAGAGCAGCACGAAAGGACTTGCACTTTGTGTTCATCGATTTGGAAAAGGCATTCGATAGAGTATCTCGTGATCTGATATGGTTGGCCTTGAGAGCACTTAATGTCCCTGAGGCATATGTCAGGATGATACGAGACATGTATGATGGAGCTACGACTAAGGTTAGATGCACAGCCGGTGAATCAGAAGAATTTCCGGTGAATGTCGGAGTACACCAGGGCAGTGTATTGAGTCCGTTGCTCTTCAACATCATCATGTGCTACTTATTAGCACGTATCTCCGATGGCCTAGAAATATCTCTTCTTTTTGCCGATGATATAGTCCTCAGTAGCCCAAACATCGTTGCCTTGCAAGCTGAACTTACAAAATGGTGTGACATTCTGGAGGAGCATGGACTGAGGGTAAGTATAACAAAGACTGAGTTCTTATGCTGCCCATTCTCAGACCCAGATGCACCGATACCAGAAATGTACGTCAAAGGAGAGCAGCTTAAATCTTGTACCAAGTTCAAGTACCTTGGCTCGATGGTGAACAACGGAGCTACATGCGATGATGACATCAAACATCGCACAAAGGTTGGGTGGATGACGTGGCGAGAAAACTCTGGAGTTTTCTGCGATAAGAAAATGCCACTGAAGCTAAAGGGCAAGTTGTACAAAACGGTTGTACGTCCCGCACTCATGTATGGATCAGAATGCTGGACCATGTATGAAGGTTACGCGAAACAAATGACAGCGACTGAAATGAAAATGTTACGCATGTCAGTTGGTGTAACGAAAAGGAACCACATCAAGAGTAGCTACATCCGAGGCAGCTTGTCCATAGACCAACCAATCACCGAAAAGCTCGAAGACCGACAAATGGATTGGTATTGCCATGTTCAACGGCGTCCGCCTGAGAACCCAGCAAAGAAAGCGATATCAATGGAAGTTCCACTTGATGGACCCAAGGCCAGAGGCAGACCGAAGAACACCTGGATGTGTCAAATGAAAAAGCAACAACAACGCATTGGTCTCGGCGATGACACGATCCAAGATAGAGCTGCCTGTAGAAATATACTGAGATATTATCGCCAAAACGGGCGATGTGCCTACACTGCAGGTCGAGCAACGCGAAACCATGGAGCGGTATAAAAAACGAGGCAAGGAAGAAGAAGAAGAATGATCCGAATGCTATTTCAGACTCGAAACGCAGTACATATTACATCGGTGATTCGGACCATTCAGGAGGCCCTACTGCCAAATGACTTTTAAAATATGTTCCAAATAGAGAGATATCTACAGAATAGTCGCTGTGATCATATTTTTTTAATTTAAACCTATTGTGTGACCTTTCGAATGAAATAAAATATTTGGGAAAATTCGAAACCGTTTGCTTTTTATTTAAAACCAAAAGTACCACTCATCTTAATGGGATACCCTTTAAATTCCTATTTTTCAACTCAAATTGATTATCATGAATGTGGCCTAAATCGTTATGACCTCCCATAATTACCTTGTCCTCCGGAAGCCCAGCAGCTGGTGGGCATTATCCCACCAACACTCAGCGAGTTCTCGGTCGTTCACGTCCACTCGTTGTGCGTTCATCACCTTTTTCGGCATGCGATTATCGCGTGAATCCTCTAATTGATACCAATGCAAAACATATAGTAATGCTCATCTTTTGTTGTTATACTCATTGCATACGTGCAATATACCACTGGAAATATTAACATGAATGGAATATTCCAGATTGTATGAAAAAAAGACGTAATCTGTGACATATCAATTTCCATGCATACAATAGCGCACATTAACAATTGCCGCGACTAATAGCATATAATTATAACCTTTGTCATATCGTGGAGATTAACTGCGTCTTTACTATTATTTTTTATCAACCCTGTTGTAGTGTAGTATTGCAATAACCAGACTAAAAATATGGAAATTACCAGAGAAAAAAATAAAGTACTTCCGTTGTTTAACTCCTTCTTTTGTGATTGAAATAAATTTATTATCGCATAAACCGGAGAATATTCAATTTGGATTGTAAAATATTGCCTTTAATATTACACATGTATACATGAACTTACTTTATAGGATTTTGTATAGTAAATACGTTATTTAGTTTATTATACCCGTCACTATGTGAAAGGGTATATTAACTTTGTCATGAAGTTTGCAACGCACAGAAGGAAGCACCTCCGACTATATAAAGTATATATATTATTGATCAGCGTGACGAGAGAAATCGATTGAGCCATGTCCGTCTGTCTGTCTGTCTGTCTGTCTGTCTGTCTGTCTGTCCGTCTGTTGCAACGCAAACTAGTCCCTCAGTTTTGAAGCTATCGAGCTGAAAATTTGTATGCAAGTTTCTTTTTAGTGTACGCTGTATATATTGCGGATCCAATGGAATCGGACCATGTGGTCATGGGGCTGCCCCTGAAAATTAGGTTTTTCTTAGAAAACCTTTTTTCTTTATGCACCAATCTTAACCAAATTTCACCCAAGCGTGTTACTAGTATAGCCTCAAAACATATCTAGAAACGGATGGAATTGGAACATTACGTCATAGGGCTGCCATACAAACGAACCATTCAAAACTAAGTTCTCCAAGAAAAACTTTTTCCTTTTTCATTCGACCGTAACCAAACTTCATCCAAATGTGTTCCTAGTAAAGCCTCAAAAAATATCTAGGAACAGATGAAATCGGAACACTACGTCATAGGGCTCTCATACAAACCAACCGCTGGAAATTAGGTTGTTGCATGAACAACTTTTTTCTTTGTGAATCAATCAACCAAACTTCACCCAAATGTGTGGCCAGACGTACACAATTTTGCTGTACAATACCTAAAGCATTTTGACCTGTCGTACAGCATTAGTAAATGTACAGCATTCCCAACGCCACACCAAAGAAGCCTAAATGACTTCATACAAACCTCCTCGGTGAGGCCTGTAGTCCGTCTGTTAGGTGTTATTAGCAGGATAATCGCACTTTCATGTGGCAAACATTCATTTTCGATAATTTCGAAACTCTTTGGTCAATCGTTCTGAAATTTAATGTACCTAAATGTAAGCGCCAGGTAGCTCCACAACCTGGGGATTACATTTACTTACATTTCTCCATATTTTAGGGTCGCCTATCTGCGTTCGACAGTTACAGCTGCCCAAATCGCTTTTTGACTTTTCTAATCGAAAACTCTATAAAATGTGTCCAATAAATTTGAAAATTGGCAGACTTGTGAACATTTCAAAAGCCATGTAAAGATGCGATTTAAATTTTTCACAGAAAGATGGAAAAATTACTGTACTCCTTCCAATTCCCCTATCAACCTCTTTAGGAATAAGAAAATTCAAACTAAAGGACTCTGCAAGGATTTCCCCTATATGTTGACCAAATCCAATGAAGTAGCGATAAATCCCCAGAGAGTCGCCATCCGCTTAAGAATTCTCTACGCAATGAGGTATTAATTTATCTATTGTAATAAACAAAACGAAACTTTTAAATAGGTAGGTACAAGGAGGTGTAATTTTCGTACTTCAAATAAACAGCTTCATGATTTTTGTCTCAGGGTCACGGATAGTCAGAGATAGGGAAAGGGCCATCATCATCCCAACAATGCTGCTGAGACTGCAGTTTCGAACACTGAAATGCAAAAGTTGAAAAATACCTATTCCTAACCCTAAAAAAAATTCGGGTTCATTGTGTTAAACAAATGTTGGGTTTGCCCCTTTTAAACGAGATCCTGGCTACACTTCTCCCATGCCTGTTATAACTTTGCGTCTTAAAACATACATTTGCACTCCACATGCTGATAATGTTTTGTCAACGAGAACATTTAGAAGTTGAGGGATCTTTTCTGGGTCCTGTTTAGTACCAAGAGAACCTTGCAAGGACGTAGCCAGGATTTAGCTGGATATCAGAAATTACGACATTATTAGAATCTTGTTGTTAATTGTAGACACTAGTTTCGGCGCTGCCCCAATGCATAATATGCCTCCTGTCCCACTGTTCCTGTGTCGAATCCAATTTTATCGCTTGACGAGGCTGGGCGAGCACGAGTGCACGCAAGATTACTTAATTGCTCTGCTATCATCGGAAGTAGAGAGTGCCACGTCCACAACGCCAAAGACTTCTTTTCTGTACAATTATAGAAGGGCTCGTGGGCCATGGTATATGCACGAAGCAGCAACTATGGAACTATGGAAAGTAGGATCGCGTATTCGGTGCCCGCGCCATGCTGCTTTTGCCTTCCCTTCGCACGGCTCAAAAAAAAAAAATTCTTCATTCTTACAGGGAAATATTTTATTTCAAATTGTGTAGCCTGCATGAGTTCTTACGAAATTTGTTGAAGTTTCCATTATGAAAGACGATCCCAATTTTGGGCCACCAGATTTTTTTTGTGTTCCAAATTGTTTATTATATAGTCACTACTTTCGTCCAGATGACACAATTTATCTGACTGCAAGCTTAAATTCGGCAGAGTTTTAGGAATGAATAAATTAGAAATACTGTAGGAAGTTAGGGACTCCTGGACCCCTCCTCTGGCTACGTCCCTGGTACCTTGCTTTCCCAATGTTCACCACACATCTCCCAGAATAAAGGCTACTATTCTTGCTGTATTCCGTTTAGGAATCACTTGTGAAAGGATGGAGAATATGTGGTCGTTTTATGGCATCGGTCATGGTGGTAGCCTCGTGACATACAGTCGACGCCGCTTAATGCGATCACATCGGGATCTTGCTGTTTTGATAACATTAAGCGAATGATAACAAATAATAAAATAGTACGATTGAGGGTTTGCCTGAAAACCGAATTCCGGAATGTGTACTGCATTGGGCCTTCGGGAATCAGGTCACCTTAGGCTAGTAAAGCTTCAAAAGATATTTAGGAATGGATGAAATCGGAACATTACGACATAGGGCTGTCATACAAACCAATCCCCAAATATTGGATTCTTGTAAGAACAACTTTTTTTCTTTTTGAATATTAACCAAAATACATCCAAGTGTGTTCCTGGATTAACCCCAACGTATCCAGGAACAGATGGAATCGGAACACGTTATTGGGCTGCGGCAGAAATTTTTAACACAAAATGACCTTCAGTTTCATTCAAATGTGACGGGTATTCAAATTTCGGCCGCGCCCGAAATTAGCCTCGGTCTCGTTTTTTACTAATAAATTTAAATAATATTTATTATTGGAAATTGCGTGTTCAGCGGCATCCTAAAATAATGTTCCTCATTATAAACGTGTTAGGATAACCCGATATCGGGCCTGTAACGCTAACCTCCAATTATTAGTAGAGGGACAGGGATGTCCCTCCAGTCTCAAAAACCCAGTAGCTGCTCGGTGTTAGTCCGGACGTATTGAGCATTTTCAGCGAGCTCACGGTCATCCGTCCATTTTTCAAGTCCAGTTCATCGTACAATATTTATTCAATTTGTCATGTGTCATGATCATGAACAACCCCGAAAACTCGAGTGTTTCGGAAGGTCGGGTTACGATCTAGCCATAGCATAGTAAACAATCAACAAAAACACTTTTTTGAGCCGCGAAAATATATTTTATTTTATTGATAATGCAAACCGTAAACATCTTGTCTCATTACTTTATTTATTCATTAAAACATGACTAATGAATATGTGAGTATCAGAATGATGCTATATTCTGTTGAAAATGGTTTTTTATTCACAGTAGACTCGCGAACACATGAACTATTAAAAACCACAACCGTTCATCTTTACGAGGGTTCATGGTATCCGATTTTTTAGAATTAATAGAAATTGTATGCATATTTTTAAGTCCTTTATTTAATGTAATGTTTTATATTCATAATGTCTTATTTTAAGGAAAGTATTCCGTGATTTTTTTCGGCAACTTGACATATTGCCTTTTCTCTTAAACGCCGGAGTATACAGGGTGGCCCATTTAAAGTGAACTAGTGTAAACCATGAATAACTTTTTTATTTCTGAACCGATTGTTTTGAAATTTTCACATAAAAAAATAGACACTTTGGAGATATGTTTACACTATGTTTGAAAAATTATATCCTTTAGATGACTGCCCCGGGCGGCTTTGCAAAGACGGATTCGTTCCACGGTATGTTCCATTACCTTTCGCAATATTTCTGGCTGCAAACATCATATCTCCACTACACAATTTTGCTTCAATTCCTGAATTGTCCTTGGTTTATTATTGTAGACTCTCTCCTTAAGATATCCCCACAGAAAATATCTAGTGGAGTTAAGTCTGGAGATCTAGCCGGCCAGTTAATTGCAGATTCTCTGGAAATGACTCTTTCGCCGAAAAAGTCCGTTAAAATCTCCATTGTGGCTGCAGAGCGGTTTGGCAAGGCGCTCCATCTTGCTGAAACCACATATCTGGTCGGTTTTGGAGAAAAGGACGAATAACATTGTTCGTGATATCCCCAATTGAAACGACCTTCTTCGGGTTGATATTGTTGCATCTGATTCGACGCTGGCTTCCACCCGCTCAATGATTTCGTTCCTCCTCGCACTTTGTTTCCGGGCTCGTCGAGGGCTATTAACGGTTCCTTGTTCTCGAAAACGGCGAACAATTCTGTGAATCGTTGATCTCGAGGGAGCAAATCTTTTATGGAGCGTTCGTCGATACTTGCACTGTGTCTTAACAATCGAATTATTATTCCGCGCGTAAATTTGTATTATTTGAACTCGTTGCTCAACCGGATATCTTTCCATGTTGTTTTTTTTTCAATACTAACGCATATGGATTCTTTCCATTTTATTTTCTCAATGTAATTTTATAAAAACTTGATAAATTTGAGCAACAAGACAAGCATTCATTACCATTCATTCATTTTTTGTTATTATGGTGTCATTACCTGACCCTTTTTCACGACTGAATTTCTAAATAAATTGTCCAATAATATTAATTTCGGCAGTAATTACATTCTTAACATTGAGTTAATGAATTGTTAGCAAAATTCCATTTTTCCTGTCCGCATACGTACTTTTTGTGAATGAAATGGTTCAAAAATAAACTCTTTCATAAAACCTAGCTAAATCGACCCTTCCTCAACGCGCACCTCCCTGGAAAGTAGTGTAAACATATTTCCCATGTGTCTAGTTTATTCTTACCAAATTTCAGAAAAAAATATTGAAATATGTATAAAAAAGTTATGCATGGTTTACACTAGTTGACTTTAAATGGGCCACCCTGTAGTCATATCACTGTAACTTATCATTTCGCTCTCGGCCCATTGCAATACGGCGTTAAGGTTCACGACGATTTCCTGAGGTTTAAGTTTTTTAACCGGTATATCTTCATCTTCAATTTCGATGGATTGTTCATCCGAGTAAATGGATATATTTTCTGGGGCTAATCTTTTTCGTTGACTGGATCCATATTCCACCCTCTTACATCTTCAACTATGTAAGGAAAATAATTTAAAGGAATGGAAAAGTGTAAAAAAATAAAACCTGATGTTCAGAAATTCGGTCGCACTTTCCGTTTAGTGGTTTAGTTCTGAATTCAGCCATCCCTTAGCACGCTTAATCGAATGTTGTCTTCATGTTTATCTTCCTCCTCAGATAAAATATTGTTCCAACATTTTGCAATAGTCTCTGTTTAGAGACGGCTCCAGGCCGACTCCAAATAAGTTACAGCGTCCCTGAAAGATCCAGTTTGGTAATTCGTATGACGTTTTGGTCCATAGGCTGGATCAGTGGCGTCACATTCGGTGGAGAGAACATACAACAGTATGGTCCCATCGTTTGTTTTTAAATTTGTTTCGGGCAGATGACATGGAGCGTTATCAATTAGCAATAAGGCCTTGATAAATCCTTGTTTTTTTAAGGAAATTTTGATCCTTAAGAAATGTAAAAGAGGAGAAAGAGACTTGATTTCGGTAATTCATCAGAAGTATGTTTGTAGCAAAGCAACATGAGTATTATATTGAGGCATTGAAAGCAGGAGCAGCACCATATTGTTGTCAACGTTTAAAGTTTTAAATTTCTTTATTTAGTGGTAAATTTAAAATTTTAAACGTTGACAATAATAGGTATGGTGTTGCTTTACTTGGTTTTCGGAATCCGTGATTGTTTGGCGCCACCGAATTATACGAAAATTTTATGTTCGATTACAGTACAAAATATCTAAACAAGCAGCATTCTAAATTTTATGCGTGAATTCCATCACTGTCAGAACCGAAACCATATGTCGTAAGCTCTATCTAGTGTAGTTTCGAAAAAAATATAAAGTTGAGCGTTGGGTCTAAATAATTCATTAGCTGAAGTTCACTCATGACTCCGCGTTTTCTTTCGCCTTGCTTCTGATACGGATGGAATTCACTCATTAGAAGGGACAACCAAATTTACAACGAATGTTGCTGCTGTCACTGTCTTCTGATGGCATGGCAATCAACCGGATTATCAACATTTTTTCAATGACCGTGGGTTTTCTTTGCTTTTCAGTTTCCAGTTTTCCTTCCTGGTGCACCTTTTTCCAGCGATGATACATAAGTTTTGTTTGGCAGTAGCTTCCAAAACAAAGCGGGTATTCCGCATTCTGATGCTCCGTCAAGTTCATTTCTAGAATTCTTTCTTGTGATTTATTCATGAAAGGAGTAACAAGCTGCGGTTACGATGATGCAAGTCCTGTCACTTTTATAAAACGGACACCATATCGATGTTTGAACCTTTGACCCCCAACCGTCGCTTGCGTTGAATCCTTGGTTGTTTTCGTTCAGCTTCATGTATGGTTGTTTTGTCTTCTCTTTTGTTATGTATGACCAATGATATACACTGCGCGACAAATGCTTAGGTTCACTCATATTTCCTTTCATGAAACGGTAAAATAAAAGCTTACCGGTTCAAAAAATGTTATTTTCGGAACTATTAAATACCACAAAGAAAATGAATGGACTGAATCCCCACAGGACATCTTCCTTAAATTACAGTAATTTATTTCATTCAAGGAGTCAATTTCCAGTGCGACAATTGCTTAGGTTCAGGGACGATTTTACCGTTTTACATAATGTTTTCGCTGAAAAATATTTCAGAAAAGTATGAAAGAGGATAAATACGAAAAAACAAGAGCATTCTTTGTAATTTAATAGTGTGTATTTCTGCAATTTTTATTTATAATTTCATGAAGCCTTCGAGGCAGGGAATCGTATAATGAATGCAGCACAGTTATCGGTATTTTAGACCAAGCTGTCTTAATTCCATGAATTACCTCTTTTGTAGAGTCGTACTGTTTACCACTACTGTAAAACTCCCGAACAAGCCACCCCCAAATGTTTAATGTCAGGGGAGATGGGCACCCAGTCTAACAAAGTCACATTTTTCTCCTCAATAAACGATTTAACCACCCTCGATGTATGAATTGAGGCAAGATCATGTTGCAAAATCCAAGGATCGCCTCCGTATATGATATTTATCTTAGGGATATCCTCTTCTAAGAGCTGTTTATAAGATGAATTCGTTTGGAGACCTCGTAGGATGACCAGGTCGATAGTTCCATTGATATGATATGGCTCCCCATACCATAACGGGACCTATTCAGGAGTGATGGCGTGACAGGTACATAGGTTCCTTCCTAATATCATGATAATAGTAGGAGAACCCATCTGGACCGTCCACACAAAGCCGTTTTCCATCCGTAAATATTACCTGCCTCCATTGTGATGTCCAGTTCATGAATCTTGAGGCGAATTCCAGGCGCTGTAGGCGATGTTGCGGGGTTAAGGCTATTTTTTTCTTTAATCGTAAACGTTTTAAGCAAAATGAAGATCTGAGAACTCGTTGGATGGTCCTTACACTTGCTGATAACACCAAAATCTCCCCAAGCTTACGCGCAGTAAAAAGCGAGTTCGAGGCTTCTCTTAAGAGACTTCGCCTTGATGCACCGGAAATCGCTTTTTTCTGCCTCCTGCGTATCGTCGGCCATAATTTCCACTATCTCGTATAAAATTATTAACAAGGTTCAAGCTCCGCTGAATCCGTATTGCAATTTGTCGGTTTGAATATCCTTCTTGCTTTAGTATGGAAATTGTCGCCTTTTCCTCGGCAGAAAATTGATTTCCTTTTGACATTATCCACTATACGACTCACAGAGTATAACGCGAAAAAAAAATGTTTCCACAAACACTTCTCACCAGGACGAGATAACTCTTTAAAGTAAGTAAACCTATACAATTGTCACGGTGGAAATTGCGATTTTCATTTAAAAAAATTCCGTTAGCTATGCGAGTTGCTTAATAGAAATGTAATATTTATTAAAATAACCGTTAGTTGAGAGAGCATTATTTAAAAATTATTTCCGATCAGAGTACATAGAAATTATATAATTTTAAAGGAAAATATGACGGATGCTTTGCATCGTGAAAGTCGAAGCGCTGCCTTAAAAATTAATGCCGCTAAGACTAAATACATGAGCTTGTCATCAGGAGGGCAAAACACCATTTCTATCTCCGGACAACCGATAGAAAAAGTCGAGGACTTTACTTACCTTGGAAGCGTAGTGACCGCGGATGGTGGGGCTGATGCCGATGTAGAGTCGCGTATAAATAAAGCCCGAGCAGTATTTTTCAGCCTGACTCCTCTCTGGCAAAGCCACAACATCTCCAGAAATACCAAACTCCGGATCTTCGAAAGCAATGTAAAATCTGTGCTTTTATATGGGTGTTCCACGTGGAAGGTGACCAGTAACATTACCACCAAACTGCAAACTTTCGTGAATCAGTGCCTACGACGCATCCTACAAATTCGCTGGCCTGAGACGACCTCCTCAAAATTACTCGCCAAAATAGGATAGGCATCGACATCAAAACGCGAAAGTGGCAGTGGATAGGTCACACACTTCGAAAAGAGCCAAAAAACATTGCTAAACAGGCTCTTGATTGGAATCCTCAGGGAACCAATGCTAGCCGTCGTGTGGGACGACCCAAAAATACATGGAGAAGATCTGTTGAGGCAGAAGGAAAATCTATAGGCAAATCGTGGGACCAGCTAAAGGCGATGGCTGCTAATAGGCAGAGGTGGAAAAGAGGCGTAGTCAATGCCCTATGCCCCACTAGGGGTTAAAAGGAACCAGAGAGAGAGAGAGAAAGGAAAATATCCATGAACCTAAGCATTTGTCGCGCAGTGTATCTAGCCATATCATACAAACAAAAACACTCTTTTTGTGTCGAGAAAATATATTTTATTTTTTCGTATGATAATACAAACTGTAAACAACATGTAATGAGACAATACTTTTTATATTCATTAAAACATGATTAATGAATATGTGAGTATCAGGATGATGCTATTCTGTTAAAAACAGTTTTTTTTTATTTATGTATCTAGAGATCCTTCAACGTATAGCATTAAAAAACTAGATATAACTAATTACAGAGTTCAAGGTTAATTATGGCGCCCACTTTTTTGTTAATGTACACAGATATCCATGAACTATAGCTTTTTTGGGTAATGAAATGATTCGGTATAATTATCTACACCATCCACACTATCTACGAACAAAAATCCTACTAACATCATAATCGATAGTAAATATCAAGGTCGTCGGGGCGTTCAGTTCTAAGAACTCATTTCAAGCCAAATTATCATAATTTTTAACTATCCATAACCAAAAATGTGCATAAATCTTTCTGTTTATCCGACTTATATGACGAAAATGAAGAATAATGTATCTGTAAGCTATACGATAAGCTAAAGAATAAACTCGTCAAACGTGAAGAGAAATCCCCTAATTTTCATATAAACATTTTACGTAGATTTTGCAAAATTTTGTTGCCTACTTTACATACAAGTACGACTTCTACACGGACCTAAAACAAATTTCAAAATGGATAAAGTTTACTTTATGTGTCACCGAAGTTTGGTTTTTTTTTATGCTAATTTTCACGTTCAGTTTTGATCTTGTTTTATTGATACAGATACAGGAAGATGATGATGGGAAATGTTTAAGATGCATTAGCATTCTATTCATAAGTCGTATTTTTGTGCGATTAAATTTAAAAATGTTATACATCTACTTAAAAACATTATACAAATTAATGATGAGGTGCTTGAAAACTGAAAACCTATGTTTTCACATTTGTGTCGGAATGTGTTAACTATAACACATAACTCTTACACAGTTATGACTAGACTAGATTAGTACGAGTATAGAAGCTTTAAGTGAATACAGTTGAGTGAACCCATCAATTGAAGTTGAAGACTTCAGACTCGCCTTTGGGCAATTATTGTGAGAACCAGCTTTCCGGAATCTAGGTTACCGACTAACGAAGTGTTAAGGAAATAGATGAATTTAGTGGCAAATTATGTAGTTCAAATATGTATTATAATCGTGTGGAGACGATTTAGTGAGTAGGTAGTTTTTGTGTATATGTGGTGTAATAAATAATGCACTCTCAAAATCAATGTACAGTGCGTACTTGATAGTCCGGACTAATTAAAGCCGGAGCTTATCTGCACTACAGAGGAACTCGGATTACTGAAGGACCTTTATTTCTTTCGTAGATATCGGGGGAAATGGCAGAGTTTATGTCTTTTTTTCAAAGAATCGGCTTTCTACGTTTGAATGAATCTCCCTCCTTTATTCTGCTTTATTTTTTTCCAATGCCGAAAAACATAATTTAATTAATTTTTGACGATACTAACTGTTCTTTTATCATTGCGTATAGTTTTGAGTACCGAAACTTAATGTAAAAAATGACAAAAAAAAATATATTTTTTTTTTAATGTAGATTCGTAACGGGCTGTTATAAAATGCAATTACAATTGCTGTTACTATAAGAAAAAAGATTAGAGAAGCTCTCGAAATTGCAATGTAATTTTTGAGGTGATCCAGTATTACTGGAAATTTGAGTCTCCAAGGCTTTTAGACAAAAGTACACGCTGTATTTTGAATCCCGCAGATGAATATGTGTCGCATGCGACTCAGGATTCTGTGCGACACAGATTTTTGGTAACCTCGTAGACCCGAGCAGCAAAAAAAAAGCACCTATGGTTAGCCTTTGGCGCTCCGACAACTAACGTGAAAAAATAAGTATTGACACCAACTATAGGACTCTTAAAGGATGACACTGAAATCTTATAAAAATAAAACCCATGAGCATTGAACCCATGACCAATATAACGCCAGTCCTACGCCTTAACCACTTGACCAATCTGATATATATTCAGCATTGCTCGTAAGCACTGCAAATGCGGTTATTAGTTGATTCTTCAATTCCTGATACTTTGCAGAATCTATTCTGCAATAAATTTTCTACTAGTTTCTTTTATACCAATAGAGACGATAGAAAAACTGACAATCTTTTGATTTCAGTGGGAAGGTTTTAGAGTGTTTCAATAAATACACTACGTTTATCAATAAAATGCTGCCAGTTTATGCTAGAGATTTTCTTAGCGGCTTAAGAAATTGACAATGATTGGATGCATTTCATCATCAATGTGGCACGGTAGCCCGACGTCGGGCTTTGGCCGCCTGATTCGTTGCCCTCCAATTGTAGTGGTTACGTGACCTTGTCCTCCAGTTTCGGAAGCGCAGCTGATGGGCGTCTTCACCTACGGAGTTCTTCCAGTGAGCTCTCGGTCGACCACGCAAACTCGCTCCATCTATTCGTTGTGCGTTCATCACCTTCTTTGGCATGCTATTATCATACATTCGTTGTACATGCCTCGCCCATTGTGAACGTTGAAGTTTCACGATTTTCGATACTTCCAGCTCATCGTACAATTGATACAACTCATGGTTTTACCGGATACGCCATTGGTCTCGCTCGCGAACGGCCCCGTAGACGCAGACTGACTGTAGGTATTTTGATTCCAACTTTGAATATGTTCCCCACTATTTAGATCTAATTCCAGATAGTAGACGCCGTAGCACTGCACTGTAAGCATTTTTTGATTTTTTTTTAATCCGTAGTTACAAATAATACAATATGTATACCAAATGCTAGTTTCTAAACATCGCTCAAGTTTACATTTCTTTTTAATATACATATGCATTTAGGAATAAAATGTAAAACTAAATATTAATTTTACCAAGATTACATTCTGATGGCTTGAACCATCAGATTGCAAAGTAATACCAATTCCTCTTATAATATGTGTTTTAGAGACATTTGTCACGTATAGTCTGGTTGGAGTGGTAGGTAGGGCGCTGGTCTTCAAATCACAGGGCCGCGGGATCGAATCCCAATACAGGTAGTTAGGAAATTTTCAAAGAGTACTGAGGTAAAATAATTTTTGCCAACACTTATCGAGGCCTAGGTTCAATGTTGGGATGCATCATCTTCTATTCATTTGTAATATCATTTCATTAAATTATATAAACTTTTGCTATTATGTACATAGTTTTTAATTCATATACATATATACCTAAATCTTAATTCTTTAAAGTTTAGTGGCACATTTTTAATATATTTAATACATATGTATATCAAAATCTATTTTTTTTGTCGGGTCACATATAAGTCTTAAATTTAAACCAAAACCGTGCCTGAAACCCGTGGGCCGTTTTTCGCCAGCTCTGGCCAAACTTGTCGTTTACTGTAGACGCTCTTTAATTTTTGTATTTCTAATGTAGTTAATCTTTGGAGTAAAAAAAATGTCTGAAAAATAAATTTCAATTTACAATATTCCTATACAAAAATCACTTGACCTCGATTAAACTCTCAATATTTACGCGCGCGTATAAACAATAAAATATTGTTCCTCACCTTCACGCATGTAGAGATGCATAGCATACTCATATTAAATTCCACTGTATGCACAACTGCTAAGATTTCGCCATCAGCTGCGATACTAGCGTGTCGTAGAGTATCAATTACAATTTTTGGCATGATAACAAGTAAAAAGTCCAACAATTTCACAATGCTTCGAACAATAATAATAAATTATTTTGAACAGTGGCTTGAAGAAGCCTTCCTTGAATTTGTAAATACGAAATCTTCGACGTGCTTCGAATTGCTACCTTAGTTATTTGTGGGGTCGCAATTTAAGCATTTTCACGAAATGTACATAACTAACTGGGGACACGACACACGAGTCACCTAGCGCTATTCGTTATTATTGTTTAAATTAACAATGTATGGATTAAAATGGAGGACAGGTAGTCCTTGTCGTTGTGAACTTCAACTATCGACTTCCACTGCAATTTTGAATTAAGTGCGTAGTGATAGTCAATTCAATTCAGGAGCTGTGGCTGAAAAGTTGAATTCAAGATTCAGATGTACTCGCTTATTGATAATAACTACGACGACGAGTATTTTTATGCTATGCAAATTGTGGCAAAGTACAAACATCGGTAAATCTAGACAGGACAGGACAGCCAAACACAGTACTGTTCAAGACAAAACTCCTAGCCCACGTTTTATAAGAAATTTTTTTTATTTATACAAGAACATACATATATATACATCTCAATATTGCAGGTCTTTAAAATCACTAATGTCTTTCCAGTGCTCTATACTTGGAAGAAATTAGCATTCAGGCATTCTCACTGCCTGCGGCCTAACAAATTCTCATTAAAAGTAGGTAATGTATCACTTAAAAAAACCACTATCGTCTATTTAGGATACCTACTTCACTTGAAGTACACACTCTTCTAAGCAGACGACAGCAAAAGTGTTAAAAAGCAAGCACGCGTAAGGTGAGAGAGAGGTTCTTTTAGATGATCTTGAACCTCCTCTCGATAGATTATTATTGCACTTAGTATAGTACAGATAGTTTAAAACCCAAACATAAGAAAAAGAAATTTTGGATACCAAATTGTTGAATACACTGCCCAATACACGCACTAAAAAGCTACACTAATTTACGTCATGGGTTAAGGGAGGAGGGGGTGACAAAGGAGTAAAAATTCCATTTTTCGCAAATATCTGGAAAACTATGCGTCTTACCGCAAAATATCCTGAGGACGAAACAAACTACACAAAATTACCTTTGCAATGATATATAGGTAACACTTTAGACATTTTTTAGAAAATTTTACCCTAGACCCAAAAGTATTATGGTGAATTTGCATTTTTTGTGTTTTACATTTCGCACTGTAACGTGTAACTTTTGATAGAATAGACCTAGAGTTATAAGATCCAGTCCATACATTGCTAACAAAATTTACTTGATTTGCACCAAAAATTGATGTGATCCGACCACTGACGCACCCGTCACTCCTCCTAACATTTTTCAAAAAGGCATGCCTGTAGCTACTTTTCAAATTGAGCTAGGCAGATCAAATTTGGCAGGGAATGCCTAGTCTAAGCCCCATTATGCTTTTCACCAAAAATGACTACCATCCGATCAAAACTAAGGGTACCCTCATACATAGTAAACCCAAAATTTAACAAATTTCACAATTTTTCACTTCGAAATTCTATTTAAAATAGAATAGAAAATTATCTCATAGAACGTCATTATAACATTTAATTGTAGTCTTCTGAATGTGTATGTTCAAAAGCTTGTACCAAAGCGTACGCTAAAAGTATCAACAAATTGGGTTTATAGGTCAGTCTGTGGTACCAGTTCTAAGGCTATTTGCGAAAATATCGGGTAACGTGTACTAGCAACCTTCAAACACGATTTTTCGTACTTGTAAAGCACTCTCTCCCTGGTCGAAGCACATCAATTTTTGGTGCAAATCAAATAAATTTTGTTAGCAATATATGGACAAGATCTTATGAGAAAACTCAGGAGTTTTCTGCGATAAGAAAATGCCACTGAAGCTAAAGGGCAAGTTATACAAAACGGTTGTACGTCCCGCACTCATGTATGGATCAGAATGTTGGACCATGTATGAAAGTTACGCGAAAGAAATGACAGCGACTGAAATGAAAATGTTACGCATGTCAGTTGGTGTAACGAAAAGGGACCACATCAAGAGTAGCTACATCCGAGGCAGCTTGTCCATAGACAAACCAATCACCGAAAAGCTCGAAGACCGACAAATGGATTGGTATTGCCATGTTCAAAGGCGTCCGCCTGAGAACCCCGCAAAGAAAGCGATATCAATGGAAGTTCTACTTAATGGACCCAAGGCCAGAGGCAGACCGAAGAACACTTGGATATGTCAAATGAAAAAGCAACAACAACGCATTGTTCTCGGCGATGACACGATCCAAGATAGAGCTGCCTGTAGAAATATGCTGAGAAATTATCGCCAAAACGGGCGATGTGCCTACACCGCAGGTCGAGCAACGCGAAACCGTGGAGCGGTATAAAGAACGAGGCAAGGAAGAAGAAGAAGGACAAGATCTTATGACCCTAGGTCTATACTATCTAGAGTTACAGTGCGAAATGTAAACTGAAAAAATGTAAATTCACTATAATACTTTTGGGTCTAGGGTATAATTTTCTGACAAAATGTCCAGAGTGTTATATATCATTGCAAAGGTAATTTTGTGCAGTTTGTTTCCTCCTCCGGACATTTTGCGGTCAGACTCATAGTTTTCCAGATATTTGGGAAAAACTTAACTGCCCCCCCCCCTTTGCCACCGCCTCCCCCCCTTTGCCACCGCCTCCCCCCTTAACCTATGACGAAAATTAGTGTAACTTTTACTGTGTATATTGGGCAGTGTATTCAACAATTGGGCATCAAAACTTTTATTTTTATTTTTATTTTCGAATGTTTGGGTTTGGGGCTATTTTGAACCAATTGTACTATACTAACTCAGGCATACAGTAAAGATAGTGAAAAGATTTCATGTCTTAAATGAATTTTTATGTATGTATTTATATTTTGAATCAATGTATGTACAGAATTTTCATTTACATACTCTGAGCTTATTGGCAAATTTGTATGTACGGGCATAGACATCCCCCCCCCCATGTCTTGACGCTACCACCGTGACACATGCCATTCAATTACCAATTATTCCCCCTCCTTCTTAGAATTGAGAAAGAATAGAAGCCGATAGCCGATATTCTGGGAAATATGCGGTGTAACTTAACAGAGCCTATCAAGTTCTCAATGATCTCATCATTTCTCACGCAAAGCTATAACAAGTTCGGGCAGCGTAGCCAGGTCGTTTAGGATAATCTTTGTTACATTTTAGCGATAAATGACATCTTGCACGTGTTAAGCCCTTACCTCTTGATTACATCCAATTCACCTACGATTTCCACTTTTTAGACAGCCGATACTCAGTGCTTTTTCAACTTTTGGATATCAGTGTTCGGGACTGCAGTCTCAGCAGCATTGTGTGCATGATGATGACTTTTTCCCTGTCTCGGACTCTCCGAGACAGAAATGATGATTTCTTTGAAGTACGGAAATGTTTGTGCCGTGCTGGGCTGGGAGTCGAACCCTGATTCTCACTCTCTCTAATATCGCAGTGCAGAGATTTTTTATAGATGGTACAACAATAAAAAATGCCGATTGGCTAGGGTTAGGTCAAGCTCTTCTCCTTGTATGTACCTACTTATTTAAAAACTTCGATTCGTTTGTTGCAATAGAGAAGCTGAAACCAATTTGGGTAGAGAATTCTTAAGCGGTTGGCGGCTTTCCTGGCACATTTACGCAGTGGAATCCGATGAGAACCTCCAAAGCCGTAGAAAGGTGGCTTATCGTCTTTTTTAACAAGGTGAGGATAGGTACATACTGCTAATGCAGTTAAGGCGGATTAAATTAAGGATACCCTTTAATTTAGAGCCATAACGTTAAAGTGCTCCGGGACTTAAATTAAAAATTTTTCCGAAAATCTTTTTGGTTTGGCCTGAATTTAGTAAAATATCATAAACAATTTTCCTCGAGCTGATTTGGCCCCTAAAACCATGGGCTATAGTTCTTTCACATGTGGATTTCATATTCCTTATATCGACATAGCATTTATTTTGCAATTGATTATTTATTACATTTTTCTCCTCTATTTCTTTCAGGTGAGATAGTTTGCAAAAAATCAGTTAAACGGCGCTTGTAATAAAGTATGTATACGTCTTCTTTATTGGATTTTAGATGTCTTCTTCCACTAGTCAGAATCCCAATGAAGTCAGGATAGGCCTTAGTTTTTATTCGCCCGAACTATCGAGTATTAACGCACTTTAATTTTCATACATAGTATAGTAAAATGTGATGCCCATGTAAAATCCCATAATGATACTGATTTAAATAATGATCACTGTGAAGGCTGTTCATAATCATAAATCACAATACCACTTTCGTTTTGTTAATAATACGTATATCTATTAATAAGTGCTGGATAATACTTCAATTTTCAATTTACCAATAAATAACAGCCCATCCACACTGCGAGCGATGCGATAAGAAGCGATAAGCTTCCCATCGCAAGAAAAAATGGAACCAGCACAAACCTGCACCAGAAATGCGATGCGACGTCGGCGTCGGGTTGTACGATGGAGAACTTTTCCATGTCGAATCATCGTGCTTTCAGCAGCTGTAAGGTGCCTTGTCGCCGATGGGAGCGACATGGAGGATACGATTTGTGTTTGGATCGGTATCGTAGTGGCATGTGGTTGTACGATGGAGAAGTTTTCCATGTCGAATCACCGTGCTGTTTAAACGATGCAATGTGCATTGTCGCGGATGTAGTGTTCTACCAGCGACTTGGGGTATACGATTTGTGTTTGGATCGACTTCGTAGTGGCATGGTGTATTCTATGTCCATATGAATGGACAGGTTGGTTTAGTGTCGTTTGAGGCTGTTTGATGCTAATAGAGAGCAGGATTTGTTTCAAATGGGCTTCGATTGCCATATGGAATTTTTATACTATAAACACATACATACGTGTCGATGATCATGTATAGTGTTATACATTTGCACTTTATTAAATGAATGGATAGTCGATTAAATGAATGGATAGTCGTAAGAAATTCACTAATAAGGGATTGGTCTACTAAATTTACAGTGCTGTCGAACCAAGTTCGTAGCGTACGTGTACCCACCAAAAAGGGAGGAATTTGGATTTGGCAAGAATTGTTTTTATACAAATCTATGAGTGGGTCTCAATGAAGTAACATTTGTGGAAATACATATGCAGCGCAGCACAACCCGGTTTGTAGCGTACGCTTACGTATAGGAAAGATTCGGACGGCGCATATATTTGCAATGAACTATTGGAGGTAGCGGATACGTCACTTGTGAGAACATACGGTGATGAGAAAACCGGGCGGAACCATTTTTTTCCTTTTTTTTACCTCAAATTCGAAATTAGCGACCCAAATAGTGTTTCTGCCACGCCGTTTGGACGAGTATTTCCCCGAGAAAACAGGGGTGCCATTTTGGGGCGGGCAGCCCTAAATTTTTTGTTTTGTTTTTGACCTCAAATTCGGAATCAGCGACCCAAATTTACCTAGTGTTTCTGCCACGCAGATGGGACGAGTATTTCCCCGAGAAAACAGGGGTGCCATTTTGGGCCGGGCAGCCCTAAATTTTTTTCTTTGTTTTTTACCTCAAATTCGAAATCAGCGACCCAAATTTACCTAGTGTTTCTGCCACGCCGATTGGACGAGTATTTCCCCGAGAAAACAGGTGCACTGTTCTGGGTGGGCAACTCAAAAAATTTTTTTTTTCTGTTTTTGACCTAAAATTCGGAATTAGCGACCCAAATATACCTAGTGTTTCTGCCACGCCAATCGAACGCGTATTTCCTCGAGAAAACAGGGAGGCCATTTTGGGGCCGGAAGCGCGAACGCTACAACCTAGGTTTCATTGCACTATTTCACCCATTAACAACAATTTAAACTATATCCACATGTCGCCTGAATATTGCTTTGAAACGCGTAAGCTAACACTGCAAATGTTACCTAGCTCTTCCTCCCATTCATTATTACTTACAACTATGGATTCATGGATCCCACAATTATCTACAACACTATCGTAAACATACCGACACGTATGTATGTATACCTATAGAAAATACCGACGATGATACACTTGAAGCGGTAACTCACGAGGCCGATCTAAAATGATACCCGTATCATCATCAAACAGCGCCAAACTGCACGACGCAGCGCCGGTATAAAATTCATTGAAAAATCAGGTTTTCTTGCCATCGCATTGTCTAGCAACAAATCTCATCGCATCGCCCCGCCCGACATCGCAAGAAGTGTGCACACATCGCATCGCATCGCCCGGCCCGGAAAAGCTCGGCGTCGCACTGTATGTGTACGCGGCCTAAAGCATTGCCAATTACCTACATACAATAGGTGATCGATGTAAAAACACAGTATTTATGTATGTAAGCGATAGATCTCTTCATAAACGTATCATAGATTTGTTGCTTGTTTTCTTTTGAATCATTTTATATTAATTCCTCATCTACATATGATATTCACCTTCCCAACAGATAGTCAACTGATAAATGATATTAGTTCGTATATGTTTGAAAACAGCCTGTGTTTTACCCATCCATTAACAGTACGGAACCGAGCAACACACGAAATAATTAGGCATTTTTTGATTTAATTATACATGTACGATGTACCTACATTCTCGAAAGATATGAAAATGGAAATGTTTTGATTGCTGCAGATACAGATCTGATCATATGCACCGTAAACATTGGAAGATTTATACATAATACCGTTGTATACCTTTTCATAAATAAAAAATATTCTTTGAAGAATTTCGACTGATGGTGATACTGATGAATGCGAAGGGTTTGCTATAAAACGTTTTCACCACAATATTTATAGCTTGACCTGCCTGAAAATATAGTACATACTATTACTGCAAAATGTTTAATGTTCCATTTATTTAATGTGTTTTTTCCTACTGTGACTACTTTTATCATTTTTAGTCACTAATTAACTGAGTACCTTCTATAGTATCAGATAACAATTATGTAGTTGACTTCTGATTGTACAATTGAACATAGTGATTATTATCTAACTTACTGTTTTTGCCACAGTAGTCGTATGTAAAAACTTATATCTATGAAACATTGAGAGCAGTCCGAAGAAATAATGGCATGTCGATCATGAAGGAATCTGATCGAGGCAACCTCCACCTTTGTAGTAGGGCAAATGAGCAGACTCTAATTCGGATGGCAGTTCCAAATTAACTTCATTCATTAGAAAGTTAATGGCAATTGACATTAATCTGACCAGTACCGGATTAGCATTGCCAAATAGCAGAAGACAGCAGATGCTACGGGCCTGGCGACTTAAAAGGGCCAGTGCTTGTCCGAAAAAAATAAAAATCAACTGAGGTACCACTCAAAATTAGAAACCGAACGCCAGCTTCACCACCTTCACCTTTACAATACACCAACGATAATACATGCGAGGAGACCTTATAGGAGTATTATTTATCCATGCACAATCTAAAGGCTTTAGATCGATTTTCAATTAACGAAAAATTGGCACGTCTGGCAAATTACGAATATGTACCATGATTCGCCCAATAATGAAAGTGGACGCCTTCTGTGTAAAATTAAAAAATACACATTTTTATAAAAATATTTAATTTGTTATCGAACTCTTGAAGGCAAATGTCGTCAGATTATTGAAGAAAATATCAAATGTGCGAGCATGTGCTCTAAAGTCTAAATTGAGCACCAGCCGTTTCTATCGGCTGTTCTATATGTGGGTCTCGCGCTAGGTACATTGGTGTCGTTTAATTAATGGCGAACACATAATGTCACCCAGAATTACTTGATTTAATTCCTTCTCTTTTGACGCCATGCGGAGCTAGAGTGTTTTTAACAAAGAAATAAAGTTGAAAGTTCTTACAACGGTTGGTTCAACCGTTGTATTTTGTAGATGGACCTTTAATTTTCTCTCGATTCCGATGGGAGCTAAAATGTCTAGCATAACATCGAAGAATGGCGACAACGCCATCTAGATATATCATAGCCGCAATTCAGCTGTACAATGTCGTCAGTGTTTAGCTCTTAAATTTATTGCGGATACGAACAAACAACAAAAGCATGCATATGACGTAATAAAAAGCAAAAACAAAACAGTGCAACTTTGGCGAACATAACCAAAATTTATGAGCTGATTTTGATGTCTAAGATTCTGCGTTGCGGCCTTAATATATAGACGACACGTTGGCGATATAGATACTACGTCATAACGCAGTATGAAAAGTTATTTTTGAATTCTATTGCGAGATTGGTCCAGAGGCCGAGATCATTATTTTCAGTGATAAATACGCTATAGCAGAGTTGGTGCTAAATGTTAAAGGGCGTAAAATATGAGACACTCTGACCAAAACTTCATATAAGATAAATCATTTATTTATATGTTTCGTTACCCAAAACTACACGGGTGATAAAAAAACACTCTTTTTAATACATTATAGACTAGTCGTACTATTCCAGGAAGGACCTGATTCGTCATAAGTCATTCTTAATTCATTCACATTGTAATTCTTAAATCAGTTGTTGCATTGTAAATATTATTGTGTTTGCATTAATTTAACGCTTTTGAATATGGAAATAATTTTTAATTATTTTAGCGTATCTGTAAAACTTCATTTACATTGGTTCTAGCCGCCAAGAACATATAAGCGTGAAATTACATCTGCATCACAGTACGAATATTATAATTGCTTTGTTCAAAAGTGCATTTAATTTAATTTCACGTGGTGATACGTTTATCCAATGAAAAGTTCATTATGTAGTAACCTCGATGTACGGCACTTCTCTCAATAATAAAATATGTGTGAAGTATGATCACGTGTCGCGTGAACAGCGACAATTAAATATTCAACAAAACAATAAACTGTTGGCATATTCTCTTGCAGGGTGATAGACAGCCTAGGTACTTTCATTTTTTAGTATTGCCTTAGAATAGGTTCATTATACCGCAGGACTTGACGTTAGGCAATACTATGCCAACATAGTGAAAATGACTGTCGCACCTAAAAAATAAAACTAACCACACCAAAATCAGATAAGAGGTTTGGTTTTTACAGAGCTTCAAAGTCAAATTTGTGTGATTTGACCCAAAAACAATCAATTTTTTCATCTCAATTTTTTCCAATTTCCGCCAAGGTGAGGTGCTTGTACGATAGTTTTTTTACGTTAAGTGTAGACAACCTGGGTTAATTTTGGCTCGATTTCGACATAATTTGAATAGATTTTACCAAATTGCAGATATTAAGGGGCAGTCTGCATTGAATTGTATTGAATTCGAGCCAAAATCACCCCTAGTTTTCTACACTTAACTTATAAAAACTGTTAGAAATAATGGAGCTCGAATAAAATGATGTAAGAAAGAAATGATCATTAGACTATGCGCCAATTTTTAAAAGAATCGTACAAGCACCTCACTTTGGCAGAAGTTGGAGAAAATTGAAATGAAACTAGGGGGCTTCGCCCCCTGCTCGCTACGCTCGCCAACCCCCGGGGGCCGAAGCTACTTTCGGGCGCGGCCGAAATTTGGATACCCTTCGCTCTCCTTGGGCTAAAAGTTTTTTCGGGCGTACCTATGACTTGTATTTAATCCCCCTCCTCATTCTTTTTCTTACGTCTTGACAAAAGTTTTGGGCTTGGTTGAAATAAGTGGGCAAATAAAAATATTTACTCGGAAAATTTTATTGGGGTTGCGGGAGCATGACTCCACAGTACGATTCCATTCGTTTTTAACTTTTTTGTTGCTTTGGTAAAGACACATTAATTCAAGGTTTTGTGAAATTGGTGCAAAAAAATTTTCTCAGAAGAACCAAAATGGGGGTTGGATTTGTATGGCCACCCCATGACCCCATGGTCAGATTTTATCAATTCTTAGATATGTTTTGTGTCATCAAGAGAAACACGTTTGTGTGTAATTTTGTTGAAATTGGTGAACAAATAAAAAGTTTTTCTTAGAAGAACCTAATTTGGGGGGTTAGGTTTGTATGGCAGCCCCATGAACCCATTATCCGATTTGATCCATTCTTAGATATGTTATGTGTCATTGAGAGAAACACATTTGTGTGAAATTTGGTTGAAATTAGTGCACAAATAAAAAAGTTTTTCTTAGAAGAACCTAATTTGGGGATAAGGTTTGTATGGCAGCCCCATGACCCCATTATTCAATTTGATCAATTCTTAGATATGTTTTGTGTCATCAAGAGAAAAACGTTTGTGTGAAATTTGGTTTAAATCGATACACAAACAAAAAAGTTTTTCTCAGAAGAACCTAATTTGGGGGGTTGGGTTTGTATGGCAGCCCCATGACTCCATGGTCCGATTTGATCGATTCTCACATATGTTGTGTGTCATCAATAGAAATACATTTGTGTGGAACTTGGTTGAATTCGGTGAACAAATAAAAAAGTTTCTCTTAGAAGAACCTAATTTGGGGGGGTTAGGTTTGTATGGCAGCCCCATGACCCCATGGTCCGATTTTACCGATTCAAACATACAAACTGCCTGCAGCAAAAAGAAGCATTTGTGCAAAATTTCAGCTTCATAGCTTTTAAATTGGCCGAGTAAAACGCGTAGCAACAGACGGACAGACAGACAGACGGACATCGCCCAATCGACTCCCCATGCTATGCTGATCATATATGAATACTTATTATATGGTCGGAGATGCTTCCTTCAATGCGTTACAAACTTCATGACAAAGTTAATATACCCTTCGTTGACTCTACGAGCGAAGGGTATAAAAATAGATTGTTTTTGGGTCAAATCACACAAATTTGACTTTGAAGCTCTGTAAAAACCAAACCTTTTATCCGATTTTAGTGTGGTTAGTTTTATTTTTTAGGTAAATTTGGTGGCTTATTTCACTACTCTAGCATCTAGCTGGTATAGCTTGGAGATATTGAGCTTCAAGGCGTGCAAGAAAATGATTGCTGTTCCCTGCGCAGAATTCCCATTTCGAGTCATATACATTTCAGCGAATATTATAGTACTAGTATTCACAATCAATTTAATAAGAACTTTACTTTATTCCCGAGAAATGTATGTAATGTAATTAGATCGTATTTTGAAACTTGTTTAAATTGATTTATCTCATCCCAGGTGAATGATTCATTATTATTCTCGAGAAGGGGTGTGATGGTGAAATCCTGGAAATAGAACGGAAAGCAGCAAGACAGCAGACGAAAGCAGCACCATGCATTTTAAATGTGTAACGCCATTGTGCTGTTGCTCGCCTGCTGCATTGCTGCTTTTCGTTCTATTTCAAGCATTACACCAAAATATAAACAAGTATGCTTGCATCTTGTTTTGTTGTTCAAATTGTCTAGCCGAGGTAAATACCCTAATAGCTAATTTGTAGTTCTTGTTTTAATTTTTGATAAGTTCCAACAACTCGTTACGTGGTGGTCGCATCCATCATATCTGACGCTGTCTGCCGCATCGGAAAAGATGAGATTTTGTACAAAATTTGTCACCTTTATATAAATACCTTCACAAAAGATCATTGCCAGTCAGTTAACCATAATTTCATAAAGACACCATAGTGGTTAAAATCATTACGACGAGCTCACCAGTAACATTTCCGAAAAGCATAAATATATCTTTCCGCGAATTCACCCGACCCGTACTACTATTTGCCTGGGTACTACACCTGTATCTACACACTTGAATAAGGTGTCTCGCAAACCATTCATTCGTTGGAGGCAAAAAGTCACTGGCTTTGCTCGACTTCTGTTCAACGACGAAAAAGTGTTCAACTCAAATACATAGTATGCACCATCATAATATACCATAAGCGCTCGCATAAATTAAACAAATTTTCATAAAATGTTTTAAATGAAAACGAACCCACTGCCAACGAAATAAAGATTATTTGAAAAAAAAAAGATTGTAGAAAAGTGAAAAGCGCGCTCTTCGCTTACCGATGCGAATGCAGTTTGAATTTGTACGTTGTGTGGTACGGAGAAAAAGCGTAAAATTACGTGGTAATTACAAAAAATACGGACGAATGGTGGTAATAGCAACAGTACGCGCTAACTCCTAAGGTGTGATCAATGCAAAAGAACGGAACTAGTCGCATTAGTGAAATATATAACATTACCGGCGTGATATTGAATAGGAAAGTGTATCGGTGCACAATTGAGTTGTAAATGGTAAAATGGATCTGCTATTCGGTCCTAGGTGAATTAATAAATTGTTCAATTTCGTAAATAACAAATGCAAATAATTTTCATGCAACCCCCGTCTGATAAAAAGAAATAGCATTGTATAAGAAGTTTTTGGCTTTGGCTTGATTTTCAGTAGATTTTACGAGAGGTGTTAAGCAGGTGTCATAATCATTTTAGCTTGCTTTATTGCCAAGTCAACTGCTCTATGTTGTTGCATATTGCATTGTTGCATCTGTGTACATAATTGTGCTTCCGGAGTTTTTTGTTGAAAAAGTGAAAAAAATCAGAAATTGCAAAATCTATGGTTTGGTGTTCTACAGATAATGTAACATATCAGGTTAATAAAAATTTTCTATGACTAGCCCATTGAAAAGTGGTTATTTGTCTGAAAACAAAAAATTGAGTGTTTTGTGTTGAGTGCTTAGAAATTCATATTTATAAATATCGGCCATTGTATTTTTTTTATGGTCACGTTTTACATGTACAATCAACGTTAACCGACCACGTTCGAGCATTCTATCTGAACAGCATTGTTGAATATATTCTATATTATCTCAGAAGAATTTGCGGATTATTTTCGAAATTGTATTTTATAGAGGTAAGTTTATTTTAATTGCAAAAATAACTAGAGCGTGGATTTTGATCACGCTGACCCACCTTCCTGGGTTGACCTTGAGTGAAATTTATTTGGTTTCTGAAACTTCCATCTATGTGTATATAGATATACATAATGCGGAGGAGGATTTTTTATACAATTTTTTTTAAAACTTACTCATTTATGTAAAAAAAAACTTTTTGCAAAGCGAAACAAAAAGCTTTTTAATTTTTTCTATGTCATGCCTATTCATAAAATGCCAAGATCAAAATTCCACGCCATAGGAATTTTCCTATAATAGTGGTCCGTAGGAATGCCAGCTCCGGTTGTCCGTTGAGTCCTGAGCAAATTGATTTATCCTGGTGTAGTTGCATTCTGAATAGTAGAAAAAAATTACCTGCACCGTTTTTCGCTTTGTGAAGAAGTTATTACTGAAATCAACTAAATTTCATCTTAACGATTTTATCTAAATATGTATACACATCCATCCATCTAAATCTTAATGGCTTTACCATAGTAATAATTAATTTAAATGTATCTTCAAATCTTTGCACTATCCAGCGTTATGCATTTATTTTCAAAATAATAAATTTATAATAAACCGTTGAGTACTTAAAAACGCAACTAAAATAACCCGGGGAATATTATTATACAGGGTGTCCTGCATTGGGTGGTCAATACTGTAAGGGTTGATAGCGCAACTTGTTTCAGCAAGAATATTACCAATACAATCGGAATTTTTTTTACCGTTACCTTGTTATCGCTTTTTTTGTGAAAGTCATCGAAAATCGTGACTTGTCACGCAAAATCGTAATTTGCAGCACTGTTGATGACTTAATCCAAGTGCAGTGTATTGTAGTGTATACCTCATAGTGTATACCACGTAATATTAAGTAGTGTAGTGTATTAATTATCTTGTAGTGTATATGTAATATAGATGTAATATGTTTGATTATTTCCACATGAAAAGTGTCAAAGAAAGGACAAATCAGACCTAAGACAGAGATTTGGAGAGCAGCTGTCTTCCGCTCTTTAATAGGCACAAACTGCCGAAATATAACCTTTGTTCTGCCGTTAGAAAGCAAGCAGTAGGTTAACTGCCGAACTTACCATGTTTAACTGCCACTAATTAGGCAAGCAGCTGGCAACTGCTAAACGAGATCAGTCTTTTACTATAAACACCAATAGGCAGATCTCTGCCGCCGTTTTATTCTAGACCGATCTCTAACGCATTTCTTTACGTAGACGATATTATCGTATTCGGATGTTCATTGAAACACCACAATACTAATTTAATTGAAACATTCAATCGACTGCGTAAATACAATCTGAAATTAAATCCCGAAAAATGCAATTTTCTAAAACCCGAAGTAGTATACCTTGGACACAGTGGCGGCTCGTATACAATAATAGTGGGGGTTCACAAAAAAAGAAAACTTAATACATACAACATCAACCCCTCAAAATATATTTTAACGTATACCTAAGACTACCTACTTTGAATAAAAATTATTTTATTTTAATGTCAAAGTATAGCCCATACATACTAAGTTGTTGCGACCACTCCCTCAAGCCTGTTTCCATCCTATTTCCTTGCATCTCGTTGTAAGTGCGAACAAGAATCTAGATTTTATAACTAAAGAATCACTGCGATTTTCACATAACAGTCAAGAAAAATCATTACGAATTAGCAGCACACCAAAATTTATTTTTTATCATTTCCTTGGCATTGAAATTTTACACAAAATGCTTTTCCTTCGTAAAGTTCAGACAAGGCAACCCCTAGAATATTTAGCTTTATTTTTTGTCGTTAGAAAAGTTCTTGTCAAAATTTTTTTTAAAGTTAAACGTAAAATCTCTACTCATTTTTATATTCTTTCATTGAAGATACTCACCAAAAATTCATATCAATTCGGTTCATCACCAAGTGGTGTGATGTGCACAACTTATTTGTGCACAAGTTCTAGTGTAAATTTTGCAATATCCCCTCGCCCCGGGAACCCGTCACATATCTGATTATGGAGCGAGTGCACCAGTTCATATGACTGTGCACCATCACCGTGGGTGCTAGTAGATGTTCGTCGAGACAGATTCAATGCGTGGCTTGGGTATACATATCGTATATGCATTATGTACGTACACCTTAGACCCTTAGAGTATGTTGCGTCGGGCGGTATCTTCTGTTTTGTGAAACGTTTTATTTAGCGAAGATATTTAGCACATTGATATGGTTGTTTTATCAGGGGGTGCACGTGCACATGTGCACATATGGGCCAGCCGCCACTGCTTGGACACCTTATAACCAAAAACGGAGTAACAGCAGACCCCGACAAGTGTAAAGTAGTTCACAACTACCCTGTACCAACGAATGCCGATGAAGTTCGAAAATTCGTCGCATTCTGTAATTATTACAGACGATTCGTAAAAGATTTTGCCCCCATTGCTAAACCCTTAAACAATCTCTTGAAAAAGAATCAAAAATTCATTTGGAACCTACAATGTCAAAACTCGTTTGAACAACTCAAAAATTCTATTACTAGTCCACCAATATTACAATACCCAGAATTCGATAACGAATTCATTCTAACAACTGATGCCTCAGATTACGCCTTAGGAGCAGTGCTATCTCAAGGTGAAATAGGGCAAGATCTACCAATATCATTCGCAAGTAGATCTTTAACTAAAACTGAATTGAACAAACCCATAATTGAAAAAGAACTTCTCGCAATTCATTGGGGAATAAATCATTTCAGACCATACTTATACGGTCACAAATTTACAGTTGTCACTGACCACCGCCCTCTCGTATCTCTCTTCGTAAATAAAAACCCATCACCAAAACTAACCAGAATCCGATTAGACTTAATGGATTATAATTTTGATATTGTATTCAAACAAGGGAAAATGAATACTAATTCTGACGCTCTATCAAGAATTAAACTTGATTCAAATTCATTAAAAGAAATGATTCAAAAAATATGAATGTTATTACACGCAGCCATAACAAAAAATTGTATAATGACTATGTGACCACACAGAAAATGGACACTACTAAGCCTACTAATGAGCCTGATCAACTCTACATGTGGCAAGGTACATCCATTTCTGTTATGTTAGAAATTGGCCGAAATGAAAATTCGAGCAAAATACAGGGGACGCCCATACCAAAAATAATAAATATTTGCCAAAAATAAATATCAATGGGAAAGATATCGTTGTAGAATTTAGCGAAAATCCTCACCGAGACTTAGGTCAGGTACTGGAGAAGCTAATATTCAAATTACAACATTGTGGAATACACAAGCTAGCACTATCAACAACTGATAAAGTATTCAACCACATAACAATCAAAGAATTGATTGATTCTTATAATAAAATACATGCATGTATAGTTAAAACAAATAGGCAAACCAATGTAAAAATTATATTATTCAATACTCCCAAGACAGTCAAAACAGTAACTGATCAACTAAGGTTAATTAGTGAATATCACGACTCTATTCACGGAGGTCACACCGGAATTAGGAGAACCATTGCAAAACTAAAACAAAAATACATCTGGAAAAAGATGAACAAAATGGTAAAAGAATATGTGAATAAATGCGAATCATGCTGCAAAAATAAAACAACCCGACATACAAAAGAAAAATTTGTAATAACTGACACTCCATCAAAATGTTTCGAGATAGTTTCAATTGATACAATTGGACCTTTACGAATATCAGATGGATACAGATACATAATCACAGCACAATGCGAACTATCAAAATATATACATAATAGCAAAACCTACCTGCACCAAAGAAGCAGATGAAATAGCCAGAACTATAGTCGAAGAAATCATTCTTAACTATGGACATTTCAAAACAATAAAAACAGACATGGGAACAGAATACGTCAACCAATTACTTTCTAGTATTTGTAAATTACTGAATATTCAACACGTTACATCAACCCCATACCACCATGAAACCTTAGGCTCAGTAGAACGCAACCATGGAGTCCTAACTGAATATCTACTATCTTTTTGTGAAAATTTTAATTGGCATACCTTACTACCATACTATTCATTCGCATACAACACGACACCACACTCTGACACTGACTACACACCATTTGAATTAGTATTTGGTCATATTGCAAATCTTCCAAATGAAACCAGTAATAATATACCATTCTACAATTATGACAGTTATCTATCTGTACTCAAAACCAAATTGAAAAATGCTCAAGAAACAGCAAAAGATAAACTTGTTAAAGCAAAAGAAATAAGACAGAACAGTAGCGAAGATAAATCAAACATTGTAAACTTCAAAAATGGAGATTTAGTATACGTAAAGAATGAAAATAAAAAGAAAAATGAAAGCCCATACAAAGGCCCATTTACAATAATAGAAAGACAGGGCATAAATTCTCTTATAAGAATAGATAATAAAAACAAATTGATACATAATAATAGGTTAAAGAAATATAGTTAATCAAAAAAAAAAAAATATATCTAAAAATTTCTCTTTACATTCAAAATTTTTCTTAAAGGGCGAAGGTGTAGTGTATTGTAGTGTATACCTCATAGTGTATACCACGTAATATTAAGTAGTGTAGTGTATTAATTATCTTGTAGTGTATATGTAATATAGATGTAATATGTTTGATTATTTCCACATGAAAAGTGTCAAAGAAAGGACAAATCAGACCTAAGACAGAGATTTGGAGAGCAGCTGTCTTCCGCTCTTTAATAGGCACAAACTGCCGAAATATAACCTTTGTTCTGCCGTTAGAAGGCAAGCAGTAGGTTAACTGCCGAACTTACCATGTTTAACTGCCACTAATTAGGCAAGCAGCTGGCAACTGCTAAACGAGATCAGTCTTTTACTATAAACACCAATAGGCAGATCTCTGCCGCCGTTTTATTCTAGACCGATCTCGTTTAGCAGTTGCCAGCTGCTTGCCTAATTAGTGGCAGTTAAACATGGTAAGTTCGGCAGTTAACCTACTGCTTGCCTTCTAACGGCAGAACAAAGGTTATATTTCGGCAGTTTGTGCCTATTAAAGAGCGGAAGGCAGCTGCTCTCCAAATCTCTGTCTTAGGTCTGATTTGTCAATTCTTTGACACTTTTCATGTGGAAATAATCAAACATATTACACAAGATTTGATTTCAGTTTCAGAAACTACATAAAATTTCACAAAAACTGAAGTTTTTCCTGTTGCCAACATTATCGGCACTTTCAAGATACAGTTACTCAAACTTAATAGAAATGTTAAAATAGATTTTTCATCGAAAATTCAAACAGTAATTTCATAACGGTGCTTTATACGTACAACTCTGCAAAGTTGATAAAAGTTGCTTCAACATGTTGGCTTTCCAATGGTATATCACTTTTCATATTTACATTACGGGATTTTGGAATTACACATATTGAATGTAAAAAAAACGAGGTAATTATTTTGTTATCGCATTATTTCCCCCCGTAAGGGGGAAGATAAAGGTTGAAAGGCTTCGGCTAATTCCTATATCTTCTTCAGTTGTGGCATAACTGCGGACCCTTAGCTATGCAGGAGGAGTTTCATAGGAAAAGGACTTCGGCCAATTCCTATGTCTCTCTACGGGGCGTTACTTTCCCGCATTATCCGAGTAACCGCTGCGCCTGAGTGCTGTATTAACATCTGCAGCGTCTCAGGTTACTTAACGTGATAGGTGACAGAAAACATTTAAGTCAACCACTAAAGCAGCATCTTCGAGGCATGCCCATGATGGCCTTTACTCAACGATTAAACCCTATCATGGTTTAGCGATGTGCCGACAACTCATCCTAAGAAAAACTTCAAGTCAAGAAACCTGAAACAAAAGCCTCGGATTGGACGGATACAAAACAACGACGACCCCGCAAACGAACACCTGATTACTCTTTCGGATCCTGGAATGTACGCTCCCTGAATAGACCGGGGGCCTTAAGGGCCCTCCTGGATCAGGTAGAACAATACAAGCTGAGCATAGTTGCAATCCAGGAAACTAAATGGCTCAAAAGCGAGATTAACGACCTCAATTCGCACACTATTTTTACGAGTGGTAAAGAGGAGGGCAACAAGGAGTTTGGAGTAGCTTTCATCGTGAATAAGCAGCTCAAGGACCACGTTATCGGCTTCAAACCCATCAACGAGCGGCTATGTGCGATCCGCATTAAGACCCGTTTCGCTAATCTCTGGCTCATTAATGCGCATGCCCCTACAGAAGTAAAAGAAGACGCGATTAAGGACGAGTTCTACAACGACCTAGAAACACTCTTCGACTCACTTCCATCAAACGACGTCAAGCTGCTGCTAGGAGACTTTAACGCCAAAATCGGAAATGAAAGCTGGCATAGGGGAACTACCGGAGGTCATAGCCTCCACGACGAAAACAACAACAACGGTCAGCGACTTATCGACTTCGCGAGCGGCAGAAACCTGGTAATAAGCTCTACATGCTTCCCTCATCGACGAATCCATAAGCAGACCTGGAAGTCTCCAGATGAATACACCGTGAACCAGATCGACCACGTACTGATCAGCAAGAGATGGGCTTCTATTGTCCTAGATGTTCGATCCTATCGAGGAGCCAACTGCGACACCGATCACTATTTGGTGAAGACGACCTACAGGTGCAGAATCTCTTCGGTGCACCAAACGAGAATCAACCCTGCCAAGATCTTCGAGGTAGACAATTTGATTGATGATGCCACGGCGGCTGCGTATACTACACCACTAGAGGAAAAACTGTCGCCCATGCTTGATGACATCAACAATTTAGGCATCCATGAGTTCTGGGAGGAGCTCAAAGACAGCATCAAGGGGGTCGCAGAAGAGGTCGTGGGCTATAAAGGCCGGCGCAGACGAGCAGACTGGTTCGACGACGAATGCAGGGCCTCGATTGAGGCGAAAAATGAAGCCTATCGCCAATACACACAACGTGCATCCCGAGCCAAGAAAGAAAAATACAACGAACTTCGGCGAGTATCTAATAGGTTAATTAGACGTAAGAAACGCAAACATTTTGACGAGCAGTTACAGCAAATAAACCAAAGATTAGGCAGTAAGAACATTAGACAGGCGTACAAACTTATAAATAATGTTAAGAACGGATATCAACCCAGGACAAGCCTATGTAAGGACAAGGATGGTAACATCATTAGCGACATTGAAAGCGTCAATAAACGATGGGCCTCGCATTTTGAAGAGCTACTTAATGCATCATCAACATCCCCCGCGGAGCCAGCTCTTGAGCAGTTAGCCGAACCAGGCCCTCCCGTTCTACCCCCAACAGTAGAGGAGGTGAGTCTTACCATACAGTCGCTTCAAAATAATAAAGCGCCCGGCGCTGACGAGATCCCTGCAGAACTGCTGAAGCATGGTGGAACGCTATACTATGACCAACGCTATACATGTGCTACTGCTGAAAATATGGAACAACGAGGAAATCCCCGAAGATTGGCGCAAAAGCATAATTTGCCCAATCCACAAAAAGGGTGACAAGCTGAAGTGTGAGAATTACAGAGGCATATCATTAGTTTGTACGGCCTATAAGATATTATCTAAAATTTTTGAAAAGAAAATTAATCCGTACGCAGAACGAATCATTGGCGAGTATCAAGGCGGCTTCAGACCGATCAGCTTTTCACAGTGAAGCTATTACTCCAAAAGTGCTGGGAATATAACATCGATGTATACCAAATCTTTGTCGACTTCAAGCAGGCATACGACAGTATCGATCGAAGTGTACTGTACAACATTATGCTGAATTTTGGTATACCGGCAAAGTTAGTGCGACTCACAAGGATGACGATGACTAATACCGTCTCGCAGGTCAGAGTGCAGAATCGACTCACTGACCTATTTGAAACTCGCACTGGACTCAAGTAGGGCGACGGGCTGGCGCCGACGCTCTTCAACCTTGCTTTGGAGTATGTAATTCGAGCCATGAATATGGACAGCAGCGGAACGCTACTCATCAAGTCGACTCAATTAGTAGCGTACGCCGACGATATCAACATCATGTCTCGAAGGGTGGGTGATGCAGAAAGCCTTCTGCATAACCTCAATAACGCCGCAAAGGAAGTTGGACTACATATCAACGAAAGCAAAACAAAGGCCATGATGCAATCGAAAACAAGGACGCCAGCAAATTCAAGCATCACAGTGGGGGACCTTAGTATCGAGTATGTAGACAACTTCAACTATCTGGGTTGTAACTTATCAAAGGACACCAACGAAACCAACGAAATTAAGCGACGGATACAACTAGCCAATAAGACATATTTCTCGGTCCTCCCTATAATTAATTCGAAACTTGCGCACAGGAACACGAAGCTCCGCGTGTACAAAACGATCATCCGACCCGTGCTATGTTATGGCTGCGAAACATGGACCCTCACCCAAGCCTCCGAAATTTTGCTAGACCAAGGGTCCATGTTTCGCAGCCATAACATAGCACGGGTCGGATGATCGTTTTGTACACGCGGAGCTTCGTGTTCCTGTGCGCCAGTTTCGAATTAATTATAGGGAGGACCGAGAAATATGTCTTATTGGCTAGTTGTATCCATCGCTTAATTTCGTCGGTTTCGTTGGCGTACTTTGATAAGTTACAACCCAGATAGTTGAAGTTGTCTCGATATTAAGGTCCCCCACTGTGATGCTTGAATTTGCTGGCGTCCTTGTTTTCGATTGCATCATGGCCTTTGTGTTGCTTTCGTTGATATGTAGTCCAACTTCCTTTGCGGCGTTATTGAGGTTATGCAGGAGGCTTTCTGCATCACCCATCCTTCGAGACATGGTGTTGATATCGTCGGCGTACGCTACTAATTGAGTCGACTTGATAAGTAGCGTTCCGCTGCTGTCTATATTCATGGCTCCAATTACATACTCCAAAGCCAGGTTGAAGAGCGTCGGCGCCAGCCCGTCGCCCTGCTTGAGTCCAGTACGAGTTTCAAATAGGTCAGTGAGTCGCTTCTGCACTTTGACCTGCGAGACGGTATTAGTTATCGTCATCCTTGTGAGTCGCACTAACTTTGCCGGTATACCACAATTCAGCATAATGTTGTACAGTACACTTCGATCGATACTGTCGTATGCCTGCTTGAAGTCGACAAAGATTTGGTATACGTCGATGTTATATTCCCAGCACTTTTGGAGTAGTACCTTCACTGTGAAAAGCTGATCTGTCGTTGAGCGCCTTGATACTCGCCAATGATTCGCTCTGCGTACGGATTAATTCTCTTTTCAAGAATTTTCGATAATATATAATAAGCCGTACAAACTAATGAAATGCTTGTCACCCTTTTTGTGGATTGGGCAGATTATGCTTTTGCGCCAATCTTCAGGGATTACCTCGTCGTTCCATATTTTCAGCAGTAGCACATGTACAGCGTTGGTCAGGCACGTTCCACCATGCTTCAGCAGTTCTGCTGGGATCTCGTCAGCGCCGGGCGCTTTATTATTTTGGAGCGACTGTATGACAAGACTCACCTCCTCTACTGTTGGGGGTAGAACGGGAGGGCCTGGTTCGGCTAACTGCTCAAGAGCTGGCTCCGCGGGGGATGTTGATGATGCATTAAGTAGCTCTTCAAAATGCGAGGCCCATCGTTTATTGACGCTTTCAATGTCGCTAATGATGTTACCATCCTTGTCCTTACATAGGCTTGTCCTGGGTTGATATCCGTTCTTGATATTATTTATAAGTTTGTACGCCTGTCTAATGTTCTTACTGGCTAATCTTTGGTTTATTTGCTGCAACTGCTCGTCAAAATGTTTGCGTTTCTTACGTCTAATTAACCTATTAGATACTCGCCGAAGTTCGTTGTATCTTTCTTTCTTGGCTCGGAATGCGCGTTGTGTGTATTGGCGATAGGCTTCATTTTTCGCCTCAATCGAGGCCCTGCATTCGTCGTCGAATCAGTCTGCTCATCTGCGCCGGCCTTTATAGCCCACGACCTCTTCTGCAACCCCCTTGATGCTGTCTTTGAGCTCCTCCCAGAACTCATGGATGCCTAAATTATTGATGTTATCAAGCATGGGCGACAGTTTTTCCTCAAGTGCTGTAGGATACGCAGCCGCCGTGGCATCATCAATCAAATTGTCAACCTCGAAGATCTTGGCAGGGTTGATTCTCGTTAGGTGCACCGAAGAGATTCTGCACCTGTAGGTCGTCTTCACCAAATAGTGATCGGTGTCGCAGTTGGCTCCTCGATAGGATCGAACATCTAGGACATTAGAAGCCCATCTCTTGCTGATCAGTACGTGGTCGATCTGGTTCACGGTGTATTCATCTGGAGACTTCCAGGTCTGCTTATGGATTGAGGGAAGCATGTAGAGCTTATAACCAAGTTTCTGCCGCTCGCGAAGTCGATAAGTCGCTGACCGTTGTTGTTGTTTTCGTCGTGGAGGCTATGACCTCCAGTAGTTCCCCTATGCCAGCTTTCGTTTCCGACTTTGGCGTTAAAGTCTCCTAGCAGCAGCTTGACGTCGTTTGATGGAAGTGAGTCGAAGAGTGTTTCTAGGTCATTGTAGAACTCGTCTTTAATCGCGTCTTCTTTTACTTCTGTAGGGGCATGCGCATTAATGAGCCAGAGATTAGCGAAACGGGTCTTAATGCGGATCGCACATAGCCGCTCGTTGATGGGTTTGAAGCCGATAACGTGGTCCTTGAGCTGCTTATTCACGATGAAAGCTACTCCAAACTCCTTGTTGCCCTCCTCTTTACCACTCGTAAAAATAGTGTGCGAATTGAGGTCGTTAATCTCGCTTTTGAGCCATTTAGTTTCCTGGATTGCAACTATGCTCAGCTTGTATTGTTCTACCTGATCCAGGAGGGCCCTTAAGGCCCCCGGTCTATTCAGGGAGCGTACATTCCAGGATCCGAAAGAGTAATCAGTTGTTCGTTTGCGGGGTCGTCGTTGTTTTGTATCCGTCCAATCCGAGGCTTTTGTTTCAGGTTTCTTGACTTGAAGTTTTTCTTAGGATGAGTTGTCGGCACATCGCTAAACCATGATAGGGTTTAATCCTTTAGTAAAGGCCATCATGGGCATGCCTCGAAGATGCTGCTTTAGTGGTTGAGTTAGACGTTTTCTGTCGCCTATCACGTTAAGTAACCTGAGACGCTGCAGATGTAAATACAGCACTCAGGCGCAGCGGTGCTTCTTCCAAATGTCGCATCAGATGATTTGACTTAGCCGTTAGAGGTTTTAACCACTACCGTTACCAAGGGGCGCCCGCGCGGAGGACACATGGAGAAGTCTTTTGCCCCCCAACTATACTTCACACAAATATTGTCCTACCGACACGTCACCGAAGCTATTGAAAACCGAATGGAAGCGACGGGTGCCCATAGAGCTATCATAGAAACCCTGTATTGATATTACACTGAAAAAAATGGTTTAGACTTTTTATCTAAAGTGAAGTAGTTGACTTAAATTTAGATAGTTTTACCAAAGAAATAGTTGATTTCTCTAATCTTCGCAGCTGGAAATACTATTAAATTCGTTCAGTTAACCACGCAAGATTAGAAGAAAAAGTTTAGTCATTTCTTCCACAAAAGTGGTTGATTGTACTATTCAAATATAAAATTTAACTACAAACAATCGTTCATATTTCTTCAACACAATTTAGCTATCCAAAATTTAACAACTTATAGATAATGAATAGTTGTCTTTACAAATGAATTAATTGAATTTGCAAAGATAGTAGATGTCTCAACTAATGACGAATAGAAAAATTATTCATATCTTCGTAGCTGTTTCAACGACATAGAATCATAAGCTGAAAATCAACGCGAACTTTAGATGAATTCGACTATTTCTTTAGATAACCATTCTATTTTTTTTTCTCTGTGTAGGAATAGACGGAATTAAAATACAAATCATAAGATCTCCAGAGAAACTATAAACCCGAATGAAAGTGAAGGGTACCCAAATTTCGACCGCGCCCGAAATTACCCTCGTTTGATTTATATTTCCGTCACTGTGTGTCAATCCATTGATCATGTATGATCAAAATTAAATAAATAAAAACAATAAATGTAAATAATACTGCGGCAAAGTTACCGCGAAAATATAATAAGAGTTTCACGCGAAAAAATTTCGCATATTTATCACATAAATCTAAGGACATTTCATGTTCATAAATAAATCATAGTTGTCGTTGTCGACTATGCTAAATATCTATTTAAAACCCATCAAGACATTTCCTAATTCTTCAGAAATCTCCGATTACTTTGTCGTACAGTGGTGTTGTAGATTCACACTTAAAAAAGTAGTTCATTGAATTTAACTTGAACGCGGAACCTGTTCGAAAGAGCAGATTGCCTATCCAACCGCAGACCAAGACCTTTTCATTGGGTCGATGATATTTTCACGTATGAAATTAAATATGACTGGAAATAAAATTTTTTATTTTTATTGTGATGTTCACCTTACAGAAATCAAAGCCATGTTACTACCCAGCCACTAAGACCAAAACACATAAATACTCTTATGCATTTTCGTTCAAAAAGGTTCTTAAATCGAAACTTTCGATTCCCATAAAAACATATTAAATCTGTCACTTTTAAATGTCTTCGGCCGTACTGACGAGATTTCCTTGCAAAAAGATTGGGCATTTTTTATGGCAAAATGTACATTCTGTTTATGATTTCAACCTACGCATATCTTTTTAACCGGTCCTATGTGGCACGGCTAGATATACATAATAAGAATAAGTAATGATAATGAATGATACATACAAAATGTGAATCCGTGTGTATATTTTATATTTGCAATACACATAAATTGTCGAGTACAAGTTAAACATGTTTTTAGCACCTCCGAATCTAAGTGCTCTTCAGCTTTTCGTTTAATGAATACAATTTATATAGAACGATGAAGATCTTTGCGCGTTACATAAGATGCTAGATCTGTCGTTGTTTTGCTCAGCATAAAACCCTAAATCAATTTTTGCTGTCTATTTGCCTCGGCATTGAAGTCCCATTGGCCATTGTTATCCTTTTATCGAGAACCAGTTTTCAAACATGAAATCATCGCAATCAAGTTTTTAACTTTTTGGGACATCATTAATTCGTGCGCATATTTTTTCTAGGGGTCAATCTGTTCTAATGATGATCATTTACCATCCGTGTCTCTATAGAACTGGCATGTATTATAAAAGGAAATAAGAACACACGAAAAAGATGACGATTAACTTTTAGTCGTTTGATAGTGCAGGTAAAAAACGCTTTTTGATTAGTTGCTTGTTGGATGATTTTTTCCGGTGAAAATATTTTGCTATAATTTGCTTGTTCGCACGCGTTTTTAATCAGTAAAATGAATCTGAATTTTTAGATTCGAATATAGGTAAAATGTTGATCGAAAATAATTGCCCAAGTTGATGACTAAAATACGCAAAATTTCCCTTAAACTAAGGTTTAGGCCGAAATTCATAGTCCTCACTTATACTTAAGGGAACCCTTAAGGGAGTGACGCTATTCATAGTCACTGAATAAGAAAACGCTTAAGGCTTTCTTAAAGGATTCCCTTATTCGTTAAAGTACATATTCAGCAACCTTATATTGTTTAATTATATTTGTTGAATGTTGGCATATCCTTGTTTACACTTTGACATTTTTTTTATATATTTTGGAATTTTTTTATATTTCATTTGTCACTTTTAATAGCTTGATGCTTGATTGGAGTATGTACACTCGTCGGCATATGTACTCTCGAGCCCCGACCCTGATTTTGTTTAAATAGAGCAAATAACGGTAAATTTCTTCCAAGGAATTCAAAGTACATATCAACAGCAATAAATAGGATTAATATTTTTCCTGTCTTTTTTTCGGACTCTCTTGCTATACAGGGTGTCCCGCAACTGGTTAGCCATAGACAAATGGTAAACTCTACAGGATGTTTTAGCCATTATTATAGTCACATAGCTCATAACAGGTGTTATGCATTCTTCGTTCACTACCTAACGCTCACACCATCTCTAAAGCACGACTATACTATACGACTATGTATACATACAACATACATACATACGCCCGAGTATCATATCATATCAATCAGCACAGCATCATGCTATTATAACAAGAAACAATACAATCAAAACAAAACCACCAATCTCCGAACCCTATTCTCAAGGTTATTCCCCGATTACTTGCGATGCAACTGCGACCAACACTACCAAAACAAAATCAAGAAGCAAATATTTTCGTCCCAAAAACAACACTTGCCGTAAAAAATGGATGCAATAATCGCAGTCGTTCTTCCAAAACGAAAGCGCTTTTCTCTTCAAAACGTTCTTTCGTAAAACCGTCTCTCTAATCTCTACAAAAGCGTTCTTTCCCGAAACAGTTTTTTCCGCAACCGTTCTTTACGAAATCGTTCTTTTCCGAAACGGTTTTTTTCCGCAACCGTTCTTTTGAAAGTCGTTCTTTCCCAAAACAGTTTTTTTCTGCAACCGTTCTTTTCGAAGTCGTTCTTTTTCGAAACAGTTTTTTCCGCAACCGTTCTTTTCAAAATCGTTCTTTCCCGAAACAGTTTTTTCCGCAACCGTTCTTTTCAAAGTCGTTCTTTTCTGAAACAGTTTTTTCTTGAACAGTTTTTTCTTAAACAGTTTTTTCTTAAACAGTTTTTTCTTAAACAGTTTTTTCTTAAACAGTTTTTTCTGAAACAGTTTTTTCTGCAATCGATTTTGTGCGAAAGTGTTCTTTTTCCGAGTCGTTCTTGACGAAAAAAAAGTTTTTGTTTCATTTCAGTCCAGTAAAAATTTCATTCGAAGAAGAAAATTTTAGTTTGTTTAGGATTTTGTTGTTTCGAAGTCTATGATGTTATTGGACTTGCTGACGACAATGACTAGGGTGGGAAATTAATTGCCGCATAAACGCTCCTTAAAATGATTCCTTAAGTGATTTCGAGCAAAATAAGTTGTACTCCCACAATTCTTAACCCCTTAGCTGCCACAGGCGCTTGAAGATTTTTTGGTAGAAAATTGCGATAGAAAAAAAAGTTTGTTTTTGGGTCAAAGAACAAAAATTTGACTTTGAAGCTCTGTAAAAAGCAAACCATTTATCCGATTTTAGTGCGGTTAGTTTTATTATTTAGGTAAAGCCTTATTTCGCTCTTCTAAGTTAGTATAATTTTGGAGATATTGGGGTTTAAGTCGTGCAAGAAAATGAATTTTTCAAAAATCTGCAAACGCCTGTGGCAGCTAAAATGTTAAGAATTGGGGGTATGCTCACTATAGGTACAACTTTTTTGCTGGAAATCACGTGAGAAATCATTTTCCGGTGCGTTTATGCCGTAGTTTCCGACCCTGTATAGATTTTAAAGTAAAAAAAAAATGTTTCAAAGTGATCTCTATTTATTTCGAATATTTTACTGGATTATTTCTGGCCATGGCAGGTTATCACGTTTGTTATCTAGAGAAGATGAATCGTTTTTGATTTGCAAGTGTTTTCAGATAGAAAAAAAATCGTTTTTAAAAGAACGGTTCTTAAAAACGGTTCTTGGCAGGAAAAAAAACCGTTTCTTCCGTTTTTGGAAAAGAACGGAAACGCCCACCACTACACACAACACATACTCCACACGAATTGGCAAATTCAGCGTGGTCTACCGCGGTGGAAATTATTTCACAAATTCTGACGCGTACCGCACCACGCTGGTTTGGTGGATACTATAAACTAATTCAATCACTTTTGAATGCATATCCTTGCGAGCTTTTTGGCGGGATTGTATTATATCGATCCTTTTTGCGGCTGACAACTTTTTCTTTGGCGGAAACTTTTTACAACAGAGTTGTTTTTGTGAGATTAATATGTACACAACGAACCTTCGTACAAATAATTCAACACCTAAAATAAATTTTTTTTATACTTACCGTTATAATTAGTAAAGTAGCATCTACAACAGTAGCGAAAAGTATTTTTCCATAATGCATAACAACCAAGTCTATGCTTGATGTAAAAATGTTACTTCCTTTTCAAGATTGAAGTCGGTTTGGTACATTTGCAGACTATGGTTTTTTTTTATTTATACGTATTATTCAGAAACTGGATGACTCTGTGCTTTATTCTTATATGCCGTTCGAAAACTAAGATACTACGCCAATTTCTGTCAACTTTGCAGATTTGCCACTACAATGTACCGTTACGAAATTCGGGTTTAATTTTGACATTCAAAATTGAAATTGACATTTTTGCAAAATTCAAAACGTCGTATCTCGGAAGATACGAAACCGTTCGAAACGTTCGATATGTCCTTTCATTGGAAATTTTGTGTACTTTCAGAATAATATGAAAAATATTGATTTGGCTAAAGTGGAAGCTAGAAAATAGGAGTTTTTAGAAAAAAGTCGTGCTTTTTGACAAGAATCACAAAAAAAAGCAATTACTCCTTAACGGTGAAAGCTAGAGATATAATTTTGGCGGCATTTTTCCTAAAACATCCTGTAGAAGAGTCTACCATTGGTCTATGGCTAACCAGTTGCGGGACACCCTGTATAAAGAAAAGGAAAAATAGGGGCGTAATTTTGTTGCGGCATAAGTATTTCAACATTATTTAAAACTTTAGTTCTACCAAACTTATTATACCCGTCACTATGTGAAAGGGTATATTAACTTTGTTATGAAGTTTGCAACGCACAGAAGGAAGGACCTCCGATTATATAAAGTACATATATTATTGATCAGTGTGATAAGAGAAATCGATTGAGCTATGTCCGTCTGTCCGTCTGTTTCAATACAAACTCGTCCCTCAGTTTTGAAGCTATCGGGCTGAAATTTTGCATACTAGTTTCTTTTAAGTGTACGCTGTATATATGTCGGAACGAATGGAATCGGACCATGGCGTCATTGGGCTGCCATAGAAAGCCAAAATCGGAAATTTGGTTCTTCTAGGAGAAACTTTTTTCCTTATGAACCAATATTAACCAAACTTTACCCAAATGTGTTTCTAGTGAAGCCTCAAAACATATCTAGGAACGAATAAAATCGGAACGCTACGTCATAGGGCTGTCATTCAAACCAACCTCTGAAAATTAGGTTCGTCTAAGGATTTTTTTTCTTTAGGAACCAATCTTCACCAAACTTTACCCAATTGTGTTCCTAGTAAAGCCGCAAAACATATCTAGGAACGGATGAAATTGAAACACTACGTCATAGGGGTGTCATACAAACCAACCCCCAAATATTAGGTTCTTGTAAAAAAAAAACTTTTTTTCTTTTTAAATCTTAACTAAAATTCATCCCAGTATTCCTGGATTAGCCTCAACGCATCCAGGAACAGATGGAATCCGAACAAGCCATAGGGCTGTGGTAAAAATTGTTAACACAAAAGAAGCTAAGTTTCATTCAAACGTGACGGGTATTCAAATCTTGGCCGCGCCCGAAATTAGCCTCGGTCTCGTTTTTTATTAATTTTTGACTTTATATTTTGAATTCCAAGTAGAAAATGTGACCAGTGGTCTGAAACATGGGTAGAAAATCAGTAATTAGAAGTTTGGCTTGAGCCTCCGTAGAGGCACACTTCAACCCTAGATTAAACGTTGGAGACGCTGCCATGAATTTAATTTCATACGGCAGACTATTCATTATTAAACACCGAGATTGAATAATAAAAATGAAATAGAACACTATTTACTGCATCACTGGATGTGAATATCAAATAATGAACGAAAAATCTTCCCGAAAAAAAATGTTCAAATCAGAGCAAAGGATACTATGAATATGGAGAATAGGGCATCCTGAGCACAGATAATATCCAACACCATCGGCCGAAAAGTAAAATTTCATGCATACTAAAATAAGAATATATTGCTTACAATAGCCTAGGCTGCTCAAGTGAAAATCGCTGCTTGCATGGCAAAAACTTCTTTTCGCCGTCATTGAATCGTCCGAAATAATATTTTATTTTTTTCGGCATAATTTGATTTCAACTTCACTTCGGTCTTAAAGTTGTCCATATTGGGTCGCTCACCATTCGGGGATGACATTCGCTTTCTACTTTCTACCAGACGACGCCAAGTTTAGTTTTTCTTTTATTTCGTTGTTGTGTTTAATAATGAACAGTTTTCCGTATGAAATAATATTCAATAGCAGCGTATCTATTCTATAAACCTTGGCTAAATTTTGCCACTATCGATGCTCCAACGAAGCTTCTAATTGTTGATTTTTTGTTTACCTATGTTTAGAGCCACTGATGCTATTTTTTAGTTCGAATTCAAAATGAGGAACTCCAAATTTAGTAAAAATATCTTTTGTCCGTCAATTGTTCCGAAAAGCAGGTATTCAATCAAAGAGATAAATATTGTCAAAATACACACAGAAAAAAATCATTTGAAGTGAAACATATTAAAAACAAAATTGGAATACATTAATAAATCATTTGAAAAACAAATAGTTTTATATTAAATTTTAAATGATTCATTTTAATGATCTGTTCAAAATTGACTGAAACATCGATTTAAATATGTTCAATTTTGTTTCAAAGTTGGTTCATTTTGAAGGCTTTGTCCGTCACATGTACATAAGCCCGCCTCTATTTTCTTCAGTTCTACAGTAATCTCAGATAGCTTAGGTGTAGGAAGTAGGACTCTCAGTAGAAGCAAAGTGAGAAAATAAAGTTTTTAAAATATGGTAGAAAAAGATAAATATAAAATAAATTTAAAAAATAGAAAACAATTTGTTTTTAACTTTTTTAATCTTACAATCAAAACATTTTAAATTTAAAGTGAAATCACTTTTAAAATAGAATGATATTCCATTTTAATTTGACATGCAGCAATTTTAAAAGTACAAGAATCACTATTGATTCAAAATGAAAAATTTTTAATTAAACGTAAACGTATAGGAAGCCAAATCATATTTGACGATTTTTGAATCATAGCTATTATTTCTGATTTTATAACGATTTTTTTCTGAGTGTACTTATACCGCAACATAATTACAATCCCATCTTTTCTCTTGTCTATAGCATAAGAGTCCGAAAAAGGAGAGGAACATTTTTTTTATTGGTGTTGGTTATGTATGTACTTCACTTTCGTTAAAAGAAATATACCGTTAATCGTTCTAATTAATCAAAACCAGTTTCGGGGCTCAATATTACGAAAAGTCAAACTACATATGCCGACGAGTGGAGTTGCCGTAGTAGAGACAGATAAATCGACATTTGCAGTGCTGGCTGAAGCGCAGGCGTTCTCGTGCCTGAGGCCTTAAGAAAATCGTCCACTCTAATTTCAATGTAACCAGATCAAAATTTGGCTCTTTGATCCTACCGCATGGGTTGATTTTAAGATTCCAATTTCAAATTTATTCAGAATTTAAAAGAAAGTAGAAATATGCAATTAAAGAATAAATGTTGAAAATTAAATATTGGGCTATTCAATTAATACATACTAGTAATTTTAAGTTTCTCGATCTCTCCAGAGAGTGATATCGTCCATAAGAAGGCGTATTTCTTGATATGTAGTTTGGACGATGAAGTGGAAAGGAAAATAGGGCATTCTCTCGACGTCTCTCGTTGTTTTGGAAGTTTAACCAATTCTCTAAATATTTTTTTTTTTTTGTAATTCAATGCAGCAAATTTTCCACTGCAATTTTTAGAGGCATACTATGCTTCGTAGCTATATAACCTAGGGGGCTTCACCCCTTGCTCGCTACGCTCGTCATCCCCCCCTCGCTCCGCTCGTATTTTTATTCTGCTTGAAATGATTTTAATTTTATTAAATTCGTAACCGTAATGTTTGATATATGTATGAAGCACATATCACATGTGATATAACGACAATCTCAGTGAAACTATCCAATTTGATTGCTCATCAATCTTTACGACTATTGCTTATAATAGATCAATATCGGATCTATTCTTATCCCTGTACTTTCACGTGGCAAAATTGATACTTATTGGCTTTTAGCCGCATGTGATTATACGAAACATTTTTTCTTATGGAACATAACGTCCAACGAAAATTGCAGTCACGTTTCAACACTAATACTTTTCATAAATCAAATGACAATTAAAAGGCTAAAAATGACATTGAATCTGTGTGTGATCCTTTCTACAAAAAATATCCATCATCGCCATATGCGTTGTTATTGATAGTTACAGAGTCTCGTTATTTTTAAACAAAATTTAAACTTGGCTCTCTAGATTGTGTGTATGTTCAATATGTGCAATATATTGCAAACTTATATCGTACACTTTACTAAAACAAACACGCATACACACACTTTACTATATAGCTTATTAATTTTATAAAGATGCAAACATATTCATTGATACTGTGTGTGCTTGAAAATTATATTATCCGGCGAACAGCTTAAATACAGTAATTAGTATGCCTGGCGGCTAATCTACTATCTATGACCAATTATGTAATTTCAATTGAATGAAAATATAATTGACCACATAAAAGTCAGAACAACAGAGAACACAAGATCCAATTTGTAGTGGAATATAGTGTGCACTAGCGAGCCGTGTAGAAAGGAAACACTTAAAAACAAAACAGACAAGTCCACGGAAAATACAATAAATCACGAACTTTAAATAATAAGTATAGATAGTGACTTGCGATATTATGACCATACCCGATTGTACTATGTGCATCTTCGTAATAATTGGGTAAAAATCAGCACCGCGTGTAATCGTTAAATTTGAAGTCATGGATTTGTCTATCTATATGCTCGTCAAATCATCATCTCATCATCCGGGAATGGCATATCATCATAATTTTTTCTTTATTATCATTATTATCGGTTTAGTTGCGTGTTCTCTTTATTCGATTTGCAATCCATATTTGATGTATGGATTTCTGTATGAATACATATGTAAGTTATTTTGATTTGAATTTAGCTATATGTAGTTTTTTCATAAGACCAGGGTTTTTATTGAATATTTTTGAATTAAAAATAAATTTGATGCATAACTCAAAACTTTGGCATCATGCGCATGACAAGCAAAGTGTGCCTTAAGTAATGAAAATGGTAAGAGTGATGTATCTTTAGTATTTAATTAAAAGGTCTATGAGTATGAAAGTAAAGGTCACATACAACTTTGAAGAGAATATATGTACATATTCGTAGTTTGATTTAATATGAATTGTTAAATAATTTATCGTAGTTTACTTTTACCGTAAACTCACCCCACTCCGGCAGTCTAAAAATAGTAATTTAAAAATCAATGAAGACAGCATTGGATTCTTATTTACTGGTACTTTTAATAGCATGCCATTACATACAGACAAAAGTTACAATTAAACACTGAAATAATATGTTGCTTTAATATAGTCTCACACTTTACAGTCATCAGTCACATTCACATCAGTCACCAGGAGCTGTAATACAAATTCATGATAATTGTCATACGGTCATGCAATTTTATACCTTCTTCTTCTCAGTACCGTATAGCCCCATGTGGGGCCATGGTGCGTTAACTCAGCCGTTTATAGGCAATTTCGAGTCAACGTTTCATTGCATATTATTTCGGAGTGTATATAATGTTGCAAGCACTATATATTTCCTATCCGCACATGTACGGAAATGTTGGACCACGCCGAGATTCGATCTCCGGACCTCTAGATTACTAGCATCGTAGAGTGCGACTCAACCAAGTGAGCCACAAAGCGTGTTTTATACCTACATAATCTAATTATCCGTTATCACCAAATCTGCCAAAATTTGAAGATCACTGACATTTGCAACATTGTTGCGTGAAAATTCTAGTGTCAATTCATACACGAAGCTTCAACAAATCTTGATAAGAACATAATTATAAGCATTCGCTAGACACAAGATAGAATTATAATTATGAATCTACCAACTTATTTAAACGTATGTATTTAACAATTTGTCATCTTTTAATAATAAATCACATGTCTTTCGAAAACATTAAGATAAGAGAGATTTTTGATTTTACTTATTCTAGCACCTCCACATTATTCCAAAATTTTCTATTCTATGGTTGTCACGTCTGTATAGCTTCTGGTTGTATACAGGGTGTCCGGAAACTGCCGCATAAACGCACCGGATTGTGATTCCTCATGTGATTTCCAGCAAAAAAGTTGTACTGAACATACCCCCTCAGCTTAACCCTTTAGCTGCCACAGGCATTTAAAGATTTTTGAAAAAATCATTTTCTTGCACGACTTAAAGCCTAATATCTCCAAAGCTAGACCAGCTAGAATAGTGATATAAAATGATTATTACAGCCAACAAATTTACCTATAAAATAAAACTAACCACACTAAAATCCGATAAGAGGTTTGGTTTTTACAGAGATTCAAACTTAAATTTGCGTGATTTGTCCCAAAAACAATCTTTTTTTCCATCTCAATTTTCTCCAACTTCTGCCAAGGAGAGGTGCTTGTACGATTCTTTTAAAAATTGGCGCATAGTCTTACAATCAAATCTTTCTTACATCATTTTGATCTAGCTCCATTACTTCCAACAGTTTTTTACGTTAAGTGTAGAAAACTGGGGTTAATTTTAGCTCGAATTCAATACAATTCAATTCACACTGCCCCTAAAGACCTGCAATTGGTAAAATATATTCAAAGTATGTCGAAATCGAGCCAAAATTAACCCTAGTTTTCTGCACTTAAGGTACTAAAACTGTTAGAAATAATAGAGCTAGAATAAAATGATGTAAGAAAGATATGATCGCAAGACTGTGCGCCAATTTTTGAAAGAATCGTACAAGCACCTCACCTTGGCAGAAGTTGGAGAAAATTGAGATGGAAAAAAAGATTGTTTTTGGGTCAAATCACGCAAATTTGAATTTGAAGCTGTGTAAAAACCAAACTTCTTATCTGAATTTATTGTGGTTAGTTTTATTTTACAGGTAAATTTGTTGGCTGTAATATTCATTTTATTTCACTATTCTAGCTGGTATAGCTTTGGAGATATTAGGCTTTAAGTCGTGCAAGAAAATGATTTTTTAAAAAATTTTTAAATGCCTGTGGCAGCTAAAGGGTTAAGCTGAGGGGGTATGTTCAGTACAACTTTTTTGCTGGAAATAAACTGAGGAATCATAATCCGGTGCGTTTATGCGGCAGTTTCCGGACACCCTGTATTGCATATTTATACATATTTAATTGCTTATACAATGTTAATGCTTCATAAAAAAATTCTCGTGTATTTCGTAGATATATAAAGATCAGAGGCATTAAGATAATTTTAAAATGTGTTTTTTTTCCACAGAGGGTGTGTTTACGGACATATGCCGGAATAGCGCTAAAAGCTCTAAATTTTCTTCATTTAATGTGAAATAATGGAGTTGGAATAAAATCATACAAGAAAGATTTAATCATAACACATTTAGAATATTTTTTTTAAAGAATCATACAAGAACATTACCATGAGATAAATTTTGTATTAAAAAAGGCTAGGCGCGAGCGTAGCGAAAGTAAGCCGATACAAAACAGTTTTAACATTTTTGGAGGGTCCTTTACAACTGCTTCTTATACATCAGAGACGATCCTTCAACCATAAGGTTTTGTTAAGACTGGGTGGGAGGTAACCCTACGAAAATTCGACAATTCTGGTAGATAAGCTAAGCTAGGGACGGGGTTTAAGGCTTAAATTTTCGGAAGTTTCGTATATATCGCAAAATGTTCTTCGTCGTCGTCGTCTTGTACACAGATAGACAATAGATACAAGATCTGGTGAGTATGCATATCTGTATTTAACCACAAAACGTTGGGAAACAAAAGGAAAGTTTAAGGAAATCGAGGGAACAGGTTTCGTTGCAATCGGGACCCGAACACTCGACCTCCATTTTACTACATCAGCACACTACCTGAGCTACAGACGCTTTAAGTTCACAATGCAAATATTCCTAAGTTTCTTTCGAAATTGTATAACTCATAATCTCTCTCGCTGGAGATTTTCTTCTCCAAATAGATAAAGTTTAGAGTATTCTTCCAATAGAGCTGGTGAATTGTCATGCAATAATATTATACACATGGTCACCATGCAGTTGGTGTATCGCATGGAACAATAAGGCAAGACTTTCACAATTAAGTAAATACAACCCATGATTTTAACACAAATGAAAAAAAAACGAGACCGAGTTCTAATCGTGCGAATAGCACGATGAGTGTATACCCTATACCCATGTACAGACCTAGAATGCGCGTAAAACCGAAAATATTCAATTAATTTTTTTTTAAGGGGGAAGGGGTAGATGGGTCGAATCTCGCACATCTTTAATATCTTATAACAGCATCCAGCAGCTATCATGTGCTATACATTTCAAGTTATTCGGGACATTCTATCAAAAGATATGGCGGAATATTGCTTTGTAGGGGATGTAGGGGTAGGGGTAGTCAGACCTTCTCCACCTTTCACTAACTTCAAGCATATGTCACAATTAGGCGTTGATGAAAATTTCAGGTCCCTAGCGATATTCTGTCGAAAACTATGGCCGAATTACACTATCACGGAGGGGTCATTTCTATGGGAGGTAAGGGAACCCATGGTCCGATTTGACCCATTTTCAATACCATCTAAGCTTTCATCAAAACAATCATCTGACCAAAATTTCAAAACGCTAGCTTCATTATTTCGGGAGTTATCGTGCGAACTGACAGACACACGGACGGACAGACAGACAGACGGACATGGCTTATTCGAATCAGGGACCCACCCTGATCATTTATATATATACTTTGCCATACCTCCGGTGGCTCCTTTGAGGTGTTACATAAATCGTCGTAACAAAAACAATATACCCTATACCATCTTATGGGTATGTATAGGGTATAAATATAATCAGTCCCTTTTACGGGCTAGTAGATTATACAGCAGCCTTTTTTCCCTCACTTTCCTCAATTTTTGGTATTTTTCCCAAAGTTTTGTGGTTTTGTACAGATAGACACACTCATCAGGTCTTGTGTCTGTTGTCTATCTGTGCACAAGACGACCACTTGAATTTTTAGCGGGAGAATTATGGAGATTTTGATTTGCCGTGAAGGCTGCCACCATGACGCTCGACTGTGCACGAAACCACAAAACTTTGGGAAAAATACCAAAAATTGAGGAAAGTGATTCGGGATTCGAACCTCCGACCTTCAGTCACAAGGTCAGCAACTGAGATATAGAGGTCCTGATGCAAAAATTCCAATGTGACATTTCCGAAATTGAACAACTCGATATTTCTCCCGCTGGGGCTCTTCTCCTCCAAACAAAGTTCCGCGTAGTTCCCATAGAGCTGGTAAGTTGCCATGCCATAAATACTACAGATATGCACCGCAGTTGGTGTATAGAATGGAACGATAAGCAGTGGCGTGCACAGCGATTCCATGTAGGGTAGGCAGTCCAATAACCTTGAAAAAACAATACCAAGTACATACATAAGTTAAACTATCAAATCATGGCACTGCTCCACAATACATTGCAAGTGCTACACTTCCTATTGCTTTTATCAGCATTTACGCAAATATTCTCAACCAAAAGTCGTAAAATAATATTTTTAATATGAAATGTAGTTCCTTCTTTTTATGTATCTATTTTAACGCTCTTTTCTGTAGTGTGGTTTGTGTATTATAAAATTAACAAAAATAACATTCGCCAAACAGGATTCGGAAGTTGGTATTCACTTCTCACAAAAGTCTCCGCACATTTTTTGTAATTTTTTGATCATAAAAGCTTCGTTTTATTGGCTCTTACACTTAATCTCCCATGAAAAATTTGTCATTAAGACCTTATATTCAATTTTCATTACTATGAAATCTTTTCAACTCGGAATTAAATGCAGATTTATTTTCGTCCCAAACCTTAAAAAAAAATATGCGGAGACTTTTGTGAGAACTGAATACCAACTTCCGAATCCTCTTTGGCGAATGTTATTTTTGTTAATTTTATAATACACAAACCACACTACAGAAAAGAGCGTTAAAATAGATACAATCCAAAAACATACATACAGATTCTAATTTATTCCATTCCATGTATTTCCGCATTTAAAACAAAGGTTTAGATAATTTAACCATCTACTGTACTCTGTACTGTACGTGTTTGAAGTTCATTCACAAAAATACGTTGCCTGGACCGGCAATATTTTTAGATGTACGGGCGACTGGTGTTTTCGTGGACATCTCTTTATGTAGCAAATGGACAGAAACATGCTAGGAAAAAAATTCAAGCAAATTCCCATGCTCCCCTAAATTAGTCGGAGAAAATGCTCCGGCTGCGTATCCTCGTCTCCTTCACTCTTTTAGTTTCAACCATTTATCGTTGATGTTGGTTTTGTCTCTATTTCATTGCTGCTACAAAATTTCCCCTCTGCGAAAATCAAGATACAGAATAGATAAGAGACTCGCCGCACAATTGAATGTTGTATGCGCTCCCATATAATGAGAAAACAGAGAAAGAGTTTGGAGCGAAAGGCATGCTTACTTTTCCATATAGTTTATGCTGCAGTCCAATTGACATGTGTATGTAAATTGTCTATCCGTACACAGGTTTGCGTGTCATTGTATGCGTATATTGAAGGCAGAAGCGATTATGCCTGTTCTGGCGACTTGAAAGCTTGGAGGAGGTGCAGAATTCGCCGCCTTTTTATAAATGAATGTATGTAGTATTACAGTGATACACAAGATGAATAGAATGTTGAACTTTACATTGGGAAACGTTTATGGGAAACTTATTTTTCTTTTTTTAATAATCTCACTAGGGTAGGCAGTGCCTTTTTGCATGTATGGAGTGCACGCCACTGACGATAAGTCAAGATTTTCACAATTAGTTAAAACTCGCACCCACGAAATTGGGAACCAGAATTAATACAGTAATTGTAAATTCGAGAGGGAAAAAATATCTAACTACCATCACAACTCCCAAAGCAATGTGAGCATTCAACACCAGTACAGACCTGCACGGTCGAGCGTCATGGTGGCAGCCTTCACGGCAAATCAAAATCTCCATAATTCTCCCGCTAAAAATTCAAGTGGTCGTCTGGTGCACAGATAGACAACAGACACAAGACCTGATGAGTGTGTCTATCTGTACGAAACCACAAAACTTTAGGAAAAATACCAAAAATTGAGGAAAGTGAGGGAAAAAAGTTTCGTCCCAATCGGGATTCGAACCTCCGACCTTCAGTCACAAGGTCAGCAACTCTACCTACTGAGATATAGACGCTTAGAGGTCCTGATGCAAAACTTCCAATGTGACATTTCCGAAATTGAACAACTCGATGTTTCTCCCGCTGGGGCTCTTCTCCTCCAAACAGACAAAGTTCCGTGTAGTTCCCATAGAGCTGGTAAGTTGCCATGCCATAAATACTACAGACATGCACCGCAGTTGGTGTATAGAATGGCACGATAAGTCAAGATTTTCACAATTAGTTAAAATAGTCCAGTACAATAGGTTCAAAATAGCCCCAAACCCAAACATCCAAAAAGAAAAGAAAGTTTTGATGCCAAATTGTTGAATACACTGCCCAATATATGCAGAAGAAAGTTACACTAATTTGCGCCATGGGTTAAGGGGGGAGGGGGTTGCAAAGGGGAGAAAATTCAGCTTTTTGCAAATATCTGGAAAACTAGGAATCTGACCTTAAAATGTCCTGAGAACGAAACAAACTACACAAAATTACCTTTGTAATGATATATAACAGTCTAGACGTTTTCTCGGAAAATTATACCCTAGACCCAAAAGTATATAGAGAATTTCCATTTTTTGAGTTTTACATTTCACACTGTAACTCTTGATAGAATAGACCTAGGGTGACAGGATCTTGTTCATTATATTACCAACAAAATTTACTTGATTTGAACCAAAAATTAGAGTGCTCCGACCATTGACGCCCCTCTCACTCCTCCTAACATTTTTCAAAAAAGCATGCCCGTAGCTTCTTTTCAAATTGAGCCAACCAGATCAAATTTGGTGGGATGCCTATTCTAAGCCCCATTATGCTCCTTACCAAAAATTTTTACCATCTGATCAAAACTAAGGGTACCCCCCATACAAACTGAACCAAAATTCTAACAAATTTTACATTTTTTCACTTCTAAATTCTATCTAAAATGGAAAAATAAAATTTATCTCTTAGAACGTCATTATAACAGTTAATTGTAGTCTTCTGAATGTATGTTCAAAAGTTTGCATCAAAGCGTACACTACAAGTATCAACAAATTGGATTTGAAGGTCATTGGTACTAGTTCTAAGGCTATTTCCGAATATATCGAGTAACGTGTACTAGCAACCTTCAAACCCGATTTTTCGTACTTGTAAGGCACGCTCTAGTACAAACTTTTGAATATACATTTAGAAGACTACAATTAACTGTTATAATGACGTTCTAAGAGATAAATGTTATTTTTCCATTTTAGATAGAATTTAGAAGTGAAAAAATGTGAAATTTGTTAGAATTTTGTTTCACTTTGTATGGGGGGTACCCTTAGTTTTGATCGGATGGTAATAATTTTTGGTAAAGAGCATAATGGGGCTGAGACTAGGCACCCCACCAAATTTGATCTGGTTGGCTCAATTTGAAAAGAAGCTACGGGCATGCTTTTTTGAAAAATGTTAGGAGGAGTGAGGGGGGCGTCAATGGTCGGAGCACTTCAATTTTTGGCACAAACCAAATAAATTTTGTAAGTAATATAATGAACAAGATCCTGTCACCCTAGGTCTATTCTATCAAAAGTTACAGTGCGAAATGTAAAACTCAAAAAATGGAAATTCTCTATATACTTTTGGGTCTAGGGTATAATTTTCCGAGAAAACGTCTAGAGTGCTATATATCATTACAAAGGTAATTTTGTTTAGTTTGTTTCGTTCTCAGTACATTTTAAGGTCAGATTCATAATTTTCCAGATATTTGCAAAAAACTGAATTTTCTCCCCTTTGCAACCCCCTCCCCCCTTAACCCATGGCGCAAATTAGTGTAACTTTCTTCTGCATATATTGGGCAGTGTATTCAACAATTTGGCATCAAAAATTTCTTTTCTTTTTGGATGTTTGGGTTTTGAGCTATCTGTACTAGACTAAAACTCGCACCCACCAAATTGGGAACCAGAATTAATACAGTAATTGTAATGTTTTAATTGTTACTGTCAAATTTGTGTTATTCAAACACCCAACATTTTTTCAAACAATGCGATGTGCTTGCCCGTTTCTCATCACGGGTCTTCTATTCGAAGGTTGTCCAATCTGATTGTGACGGACTAAAAGTGTCTGAATAAGAGAAAATTCGGTAATGTCCTTATGCAGTTTAGTTTGAGAACACTGTCGAATGGCCTAATCGTTCAAAATCAATTCCAGAAAACGTCCAAAATTCAAAAATGGCAACTTCATTTTTCCGCTTCATATTGGGCAGCTCATCTGAAAGCAGCGGTAGATTTAGTAGCTACCGCCAGGGACGTTCCAATACCATAAAAATATCGATGCCAGCCAAATGAGTAGTACTCAAAAGCCAAGTATCGATACTATTCATATGAATTTCTCAAAAGTATCGATACTTCTACTCATATCGATATGAGTAATGTGTACTGGGAGTCACTAGTGATAATATTGCGTGCCTTCTAGGTGTGTACGATTAGAACTTTCTCGTTTTTCAGTTTCTGAACTAACAGCATAAAGCAGGGGTTCCCAACCTTTTTCAGTACATGCCCCCCTTGGAAGTTGAGCCAAATCTGCCGCCCCCCCCCCCCCCCCAAACGAAATTTTCGCTCAGAAACGGAAGAAGGCATTTTTCAGCTCATTCTTTTTCTTTTGTTAAGAATTCGCCACGTTGATAAATAATAAGAGAACATTTGTATCGTTGGAAAAATCTTACAGAGATTTTGGACTAATCAGATCTGGTTTTTATTTTCGCAATTTAAATTTATGAGCAGTTCCAAAGCTTACATTTAGCTCATCTGAATATTGAATTGATTCCACACTTAAACTATAAAAGAAGGCTTCAGTGGGCGGGCGATTCGTCACACCATAGCACCATAGCGTTTAAGTTAGACTGATATGAAGCTAAGAAAACATAGCAGCCGTAGCGGCCGCAGCTGAATCAAATATTGTCGGAGAGCTAGGTATATATATGTATATCCCTACTACATTGAGTCAAGAATTGAGGCCGCATGATCATAAGACGGTTATTGCGCGCTTAAAATTTTGCCTGAAGATCCGGTGTCAGACCGAAAACTCATTTTTCCTGGCGAGGTCAATTTTTTGGCTCAGCGGTGCGTCAACAAGCAACATTTAAATCATTGAGTGACTAGATGTGTTTTATGAAGCACCATTTCAATTTCATTCAAGTTCAGTGGCGCCGGAACGAATTTTTTATTGGGGGGGCAAGATTTTTTTTTTTCAAATTCACATTAAATTAAGCGGTTACCATATACCGGACCTCTAGCCAGGACCGGCTCTACTATATGTGCAGAATGTGCATTTGCGCCTCATTAAGTGAAGCAAACAAACAATTTCAATTTTGGATTAACCTTAATTATCTTATTTTTTCAATCAAAATTTTGTAATTTTTAATGTTCTTTAATCGGAAGTTTTGAAAACTTTGCGCTTTTATATTTTAAATTAACATTTTCAAAAATTTCGAAAATCTCGATTTGAAAATGAGCACTTTTTGTGGAAATTTTGGGCGATTTTAATTTTTAAATTATGATAGTTAGGACTTCCACTATAATAACCTCTACATTAGGTCGCAAACCCAAATTTTCGAAAGTTTCGGTTTAAAAACATAAAAATCGAAATTATTGAAAAATCAGATTTAAAAATGCGAAGCTACAAAATGTTCAAATTTTGATTTTTATGTTTTCAAATGGCAAGTTTGGGTTTTGAAACCTTATTTAGAGAATATTCAATCGCAAATTTCTTTACAAAGCTGAGGGTCCTAGTACTTGCCACAATCCAATCCCCAGTGAAAATGAGTTCCCCCTCCCTCACCTCAGTATAAGCTCTTCATTAGATATATTGCGCTGATAGTGTAGTTAGCACATGATAAACCTAGTAGATTGCAAAATGTTGGGGAAAATTGTTTTTTGTTTCCTATGTTTTTTGGGGGTGCTTAGCACAAAAATTTCGTTGCGAAACAGGGTCAAAATCGTATAAAAAACACCAAAAAATGACTAACAATTGTACAGATACCGCTTAACGCATTTTAAAGATTAAAAAGTAATGGTGCGTTGGACCCGCAATTATGTTTTTTCTAACATGTTCAAGGGCAGGTTATCGGAGAAATTTACACTTTCGGAGCTTTAAGCCAAAAAAAAAAAAAAAAAAAAAACATTTTTGGGTTTTTTTTTTGCGGTTTCGATCCTGATTTACAACGAAATTTTGGTGGCAAGCTCAGCACTCCAATAAAACATAAGAAACAACAAAAAGTTTCTCCACCACACTTTGCAATCTGAAATCACCAAATGACTACACTATTAATAATTTTGGGAAATACTCATTTCTAGACTAGAACCGCTCAGTAAAGTGGAAAGACCCCTGTTTCTTAAACGACGACAATCTAAAAATGAATATCTCTCGAATTCAATAGAGGAATTATGTATGTTGCTCACTTTGACTGTAACTACGGAAATAACTAAAATTAAAGAAACGGCTTTCAACACACAGGGCACATGGCGCCATAATACATAGGACAGTCGCTGCCTCTAGCAGCGGTTTCCTCGGGAAACGAATTCTTTCTTTGAAGAATTTTTCAGGAATCTAAATTCCCTGTTAGATCCCTCTGAACATGGAGAAGGATTAGATGTGTCAGACGTTTTTGTGTCATTGTTGAATGTAGCCATGTTAAAGACGTCGTAAAGCACTGAACGACCTTTCTGATGATGCTGCTGATGCTGAAACCGTCAGAAGTAATGTTGTGTCCTCGTTTTCGTTGATCAACGGTTAATAGTTTCGCTATCTCTGGCCTTGTCGTTAATTCGATGTACTCTTGTAAAGGAAGAAAGAATGAAAATGGAATGATCATGTGCATGCATGCACTAGATGCACGTATGCAACTTTCTGCGAACCAGATATTTCATCATGGAAAAAAAATATCCACTACTAGAATAATAAATTGAGTATGTACATTGTTATGTATAAAAATATAAAAGAACTTATTCTTCATTTTTAATATAGGGCAATATATGTAGTACTAATTGCCCCTTTAGCCAAAATATTGAGGGGGCAGTTGCCCCTGCTGCCCCCCCTGTTCCGGCGCCATTGTTCAAGTTTAACGGTACTGCACTCCTGGTTTTTCCCTCGGTCTATATTCCTAAAACAATTTCAGCGATCATCATCAAACAGAATTTGGACAGAGGCTCCTCCCTAATATATTGTGGTTGCAGCGATTTAGAAATTTTGTTCATGATTTGAAGAATTTACCAGCTCATGGCCGTTGTAATATAATCCAAAACATAAACACTCGAGTTGAGCCCACGCCCCCCTTTGCCAACCGTCACGCCCCACTAGGGGGGCGCGCCCCACCGTTTGGGAAGTCCTGGCATAAAGTAAGTAATTGGAATTCCAATTACTTAATTTATGCTAAGTACATAATTGGAATTCCAATTACTTTATGCTAACAGAATGGGAGCCGGTAACAGCTAGAGGGGACTATTTGTAACTTTGTTTTGAATGCTGTCTTACAGGTGCGTGGTGCGAACTCTCTCTACTGTGGATATTGCTTTCTAATTCATTTATAATGTTCGCTCTCTGTATTCATTATCTTACCTTTCTTCCGGCCGCGGGTGTATAATATAATAATAGGTATCCCTTTGTTGGCGTGTCTTCTGCAGGATATCTTTTATTGCTTAGCAGATGATAATTTTTATAATTGCTACCTAATCACACGTTTCTCTTTCGATTGATCATGATTTTGAAAATGTATTATCTACCGTTGGGGTTGGGGAAAGTGCGGGCGGTAAATTACCGCCGCGCGCCCGATAATGTTACAAAAAGATACGCTTGGATGAAGGTGAGGAAAACTAGGGGATATGGTATAAGTTGATATCAAATTAAAATCAGAAAAAGTAACTGCTGCTTTCCAGTAAGTTACCGGGAAGTAACGTTTTTGCCCATCCTTAGGACAATTCGTTTAATAAAAAAATGCTCTTTGCTGATAATTTTGGCAGTCCTGAAAAGGACTTTTGATTTTATAGCCATTGGCAGCAGCAACATGGTTGTGTACAACGCGTTAGCCGATTTACTTCTTGGCTGCTGCCTTTTTGGGAGCAGCTTTCTTGGCCGGGGCAGCCTTCTTTGGTTTTGCGGTAGCTTTGGGCTTAGCAGCGACCTTCGCTTTCTTATCCTTTGGAGCCTTGGCTTTTACACTACCAGACTTCTTTGCAGCCTTAGCGGCACCAGATGCGGCTTTCTTAGCAGCTGGCTTTTTGGGTTTAACTGCTTTCTTTTCACCAGCAGCCTTCTTGGGTTTGGCAGCTTTTTTATCTCCGGTTTTTTTGGGTTTAACGGCACCAGCAGATTTCAACTTCTTGGCGACTGGTTTTTTGGGCTTAACGGCGGGCTTCTTTTCTTTCTTCTCGGCGGCAATTTTGAACGAGCCAGATGCACCACTACCCTTGGTTTGAACTAATTTTCCAGTGGTCACGGCACTCTTCAGATATTTCTTGATGAACGGAGCTAGTTTGACGACATCAACTTTGTAATTGGCAGCCAAGTATTTCTTGATAGCGGGAAGCGATGACCCATTACGTTCCTTGAGCGATTTAATCGCGGCCGTTACCATCTGTGCTGTTGGAGGATGAGTTGGTGCTGATTTTGGCTTCTTCGGACCAGCAGCTTTCTTTGCTGCCTTTTTCGGTGATGCGGCCGGAGCGGGCGATGCGACGACTGGACTTGCTTCTTCGGCCATTATAACTACCTTGACTTCAATGAGACTTGCGAGAACACGGTTTAAATTAAACTTGTATCAACAGTTTGAGGATATCTGGATGGGAATGGAAAAACCCATGACATTGTGCTGTGAGAAACTGGAAGAACGATAGTTGGAATCTCGACTTCTTGGGAATTCAGTGGAGGACTTCAGACAATAGTTTTTTAGTTATTTTTAATAATTAAACATATTAAACATTTATAAAAAGTAAAGTAAGTGGCAAAATTCCATATAAAACAAAATTTTCCAAATACTTTTGAAGTAATTTATTTATGTTGCATTCAGAACACTATATTTTAAACAGTTCTTTAGGACACCAACGAACGTATTTGGATTATACATTGAACTAAATTATGATTTAAAATAATATTTATGCATTTTGTTTATAATATATTTGATTTATTTGTCTCCTTAAAATGTTTCCGAACGATAACCATTAACAAGCGCCTAAGTTAATTGTCGTTTATTATCACAATTCACATTTGAAAGTGACACTTCGATATTCAGGATCAGGATCTGTTTTATTAAGGATTTTATTACTAATAAATTGAGATATACATATATTTAAATTTAGTGTACAAAATGCACTAATACTGCAACTCCAAATTGAATAAGCTTGTGTAAGGAAAACTTTTGTGTTACACCAAGTTCATTCAATGAGTACGTTGCACAGTGCGTCGCGTCGTTCCATAGGCAAAATCGGAAGACGAACTATGTATTGAGATTGGACTATCTAAGTTTTCTAACGAGTTAGTGGTGTCCCACTATACAGTAGACGCTCAGAAATTAGAACCACTTGGTAAATGAGGTGATTCTAATTTCTGAAATGTTCTAATTTCTGGACGTTTTTATTTTCTGCCTTATTTTTGATAAAAAAAGGCGTAGATATTTCGTAATTTATTTATTAATCGTTGTAGTGAACTTAAAAATAATACATGTTAATTACAATTAATTAATCGGTAATATTTGCTTGTTTTCTTGGTTTGTTTATATTTGATTCAACTATGTCGTTAACGGATTGCTAAAAGATTGTGCAAATGTCTAGCCGAATACAATTGACTGTTCTTGCACCACCTTATTACAGTGTTGACACTGTCAATGGCTGCAGAGTAGGAAACACGATATCATGAACATCATCGTCGCTGCTTTGCGAAGACTCACCGTTGCTTGCGTGATTTGCGTCTGATGCATCGTCATAAACATCTTCATTCCACTGTTCAATTTCCTCTATAGTGATAATATACTCTGGAATGATTAATGTAAGCAGGGCTTGGCTATTTTCGAGGAGTTGCACTTCAGTGATATTTCGAGTTGGCAAAAATTCTGCAAGCGGTAAATCATCCTCACTATCAAATTGGTCATTGTCCCAATTCAACAACTTAGACCATGCTTTTTTAATTATACTTGATGGCACTTCATCCCATGCTTCCTTTATAAGCATGATTGCATCGCGAACTGAATGCTTTTTTAGACACCCTCAGCGATCAATTGCGAGTAACTTATTTCTATAAATAAGTTTCGTCAACTTAATTGGATTTTGGTCCATTGGTTGAACTGCTGCTGTAACATTTGGCGGAAAGAAATAGGCGACTATACTCCCGTCTTCGGTTTGAAGTCTTTCGAAAAGAAAAATTCAAGATGTCATCCAAGCGTTTCTTGAACAATCGTAATGCAGTGGGTTGTTGAATCCATTAAAACATCTCGGTTTCTTAACCTTTCCAATAACCAACGGATTCAATTTATGCGACCCATCAGAATTTGCACCCAGTAAAATAGAAACGCGTTCCTTTTGAATTTTGTGTCCGCTTGCACTTTGTTTCGTTGGCAGAAACATATGTTTTGTTTGGCAAACACCGAAAAAAACCGCATTCATCAACATTGCAGATCTGGTTTTCGGAAAGGACCATTTCAGCAACTTTTGCACGAAGCCTATTCATAAAAGGGCTTTTCTCGCCAACATCACACGAAAGTATCTCACCACCAACTTTTAAGTATCGAATGCCGTGCCGATTTTTAAACTTCGTAAGCCACCCGTCATGGTTGAATTACATCACCCGCGTCAGCATCGGCATCGGTATCAGCATCGGCATCAGCAGAAAAATTTCAATTTATAACACACGCATTTGCCTTTGATGACCCACAATGACAGCAGCGGCAGAAGCAGAAAAATGCTTCTGCCGATGCTTCTGCCGCTGCTGTCATTGTGGGTCATCAAAGGCAAATGCGTGTGTTCTAAATTGAAATTTTTCTGCTGATGCCGATGCTGAAGCGGGTGATGTAATTCAACCATGACTTGCATTAAATGCACATACACTTTTCTCAGGATAAACGTCTAGGAAAATACTTTTAGCCTTTGCCTTAAGTATAGGTCCAGTCAATGTACACTTTTTTTCGCGTTGCTTCAGGAACCATTCGTACAAACGGTTTTCCATTTCGGAATATTCTGCACTATGTAAAGATTTTTTTCGTGATTCCTGATATATTTTAGAAACCGCAGCCAAAATCGTTTCCTTTTTAGATTTAATGTAACTTATAGCGGACTTTGAGAATTTATACTCCAGTGCTAATCGATTGCCGTTAACACCTTCGTTAAGTTTCTTTAATATTTTCACTTTTTATTCTAAAGTCAAAGTGTTTTTTGAACGTTTAGCAGGCATACTTTAAATACTTTTCGATTCAAACCGAGTCCCGTATAACTTTCACCTCGAAACAAAAGTACAAAAACATTCGAACCAGACCAGAATTATTCCCAATTTATTAGATCAAATTCTAGGTATTATTTTGCAACGCAAAATTTCCAGGTTAAAAGGATTTATAGTTAACATAAAAACACAACATCGATTCATTTCTCTGAAATTAGAACTCCAGTTCTAATTTCAGATCATAATACGCATCAATGAATCTCAATGCACTATCCGCTCTGAAATTAGAACTGGTGGTTCTAATTTCAGAGCATGTAATGAAGAGAAAGATGTGGTTCTAATTTATGGAAGATTCTAATTTTTGAGAGTTCTAATTTGTGAGCGTCTACTGTACAAGGCAAAATAGTACGCGGAAATACCTTCCCTCTGATTGCACGGCGCATCTATAATAGGGGACAAAATTAAAGCTTGCGTGTAAATTATCGATTTTCTTTAAAAAAAAAATGTGATGCATGCTCATAATGTATAGTATAGAGCTCAAATCATTAACTAAATCTTCTTCATCGGTTGGTCTGTAAAATGCTGGCTTGTTCCGCTATCCGTTCTCATAAGGAGAACTTTTATGTTGCCGATATTGTCCGTTATATGTTGGATAGTAAGGTCTGTGTTGCTAGTGTTGGTAAAAGAAGAAATTCTTTCGAGAGCCGATAGCGTAATAATCTTGTTTTTTTTTTTGTTTGAGTGTTAACCAAAAAGCCCCCCCCCCCTAAAAGTTGGCGACCCGGGTGACCGCCCGGCTTGCAGGAAATTACATATGAAATATGTCTTTATCCAAACGGGAAATATTTATTTATTATTCATTACACGGGAATATGCCCTTTATAGCAATTCATTATGCAATATTATTTGTTTGACTTGAGCTCATTTACAGTGAATTAATCAATACATAATTTTAATAATAAAGTCGAAGTTTAACTTTAGATTTAAATAGTGACTCCGAAATATCGAAAAAAAAAATCAATTTTGTCGTTTAACTTATTTTCCTCACAGCAAGTACGATCTATGGTTTTATTTCCAGTATAATTTGCCTGATGAAATTTGACATTGGAGATATTATTTTTGTTATGCCTTGGCGATCTATATTAGGTACGCCTAGGACCGATAATGCTTCACTTGGACTGCTCGGTCAGTTGTGTGTGGAGGCCTACCAAAAGAATTGTTCATTTCGAGGCTAGCCTATGATACTTCAGAAGCCGATATCAAACGTTATGTTGTTGATAAATTGGGCCTCGAACCTGCGTTGTTGACTTGCAGAAAACTCACGAAGGACAACATTAATTTTAATGTGTCGTCATTTAAATTGACATTTACGGAAGACATCGATCATAGATCATTTTGGCCCGAGGGTATCCTAATAAAGGAATTGACTACACGAAATTTTCGGCGTCTACAACCAAACAAGATCCTAAAATAATGAATCATTCTCTGTATTATCAAAATGTACGAGGGTTAAGGTCTAAACTCCATGCTCATAGATCATGAGGGTATCCTAATAAAGGAATTCAGTAAGCGAAATTTTCGTCGTCTACAACCAAACAAGATCCTAAAATAATGAATCTTTCTCTGTATTATCAAAATGTACGAGGGTTAAGGTCAAACTCCATTACACAAGAATATTATCTTTAGCTTCCAATTTTAATTTTTTATGCTTTACGTGGTTATCTGATTCTATAAATAGCGCGGAGGTTTTGAGGACTACAATGTTTTTCGTTGTGTTCGTAGCTTTGTCTGATGGGTAAATCTCGCGGTGGCGGTTCATTAATTGCTGTTCGTTGTATCTTTAACTGCCAACTTGTAGACACTACTAACGCTTTTTCTTTTAATTGTGTAACTGTTATAGTTCAATCCAAGAATTATTCACTTCTGTTATCTGTTCTGATTGATTATGAAAACCTCTTTTCTCATCTCAATTATTGCCAGGTTGTCTGTCGTGGATTGGTCGCTGTACTAGGGAGTTTGAGTTGTGGCTCTGCACTGTCTGTTTTTTATGATATTCTGTTCAATGTATTATCGGAATGTGTTCCAATTTACACTAAAAAAACCTCGCAAGGGTCCTGTTTGGCTAACGAGATAAATCCAATGATTGATTCAGAGAAAAAACCGAGTGCGCATTCGTTATAAACGGCAATTCAAAGATAGAGTGTCATACCTAACAATCGAGCTACCAAAGCTACACTTTATTCAATCGTTGCAAATTTTAATTCAAATTTCCCGCTAAGATTATTATCAAATGTAATTTTATGCTGTACAAATCAATCTTCGTGCATATAGCTTTAGTTTAATTGTAATTCGAACATCGTACTATAATATTTTTCATCTTGCTACATGTTTTTTCGGTTTCTGAAAAATTACGAAAAATGGAAGTTTTGCCGCGCACCACCGCCTCGTATGAGTGTGCACTTCTTCCAGTTTCTCATACGACAACGTAGCCAATTTCAATGCTTCAGTCATTCTCAAACTGTAACTGTATACTCTATACTCTCTCTCTTATTACCGTAACTTCTAGTGGAGCATGGTGCGTTGAGCGTTGATGACTACCGTGTGTAGTCATCAACGTTACAAAGACAACTGAATTCGGGGTGTGATACGGTTGTCAGTCATACCACTTCCTAGTCGCATTGTTAGTTTATTATTCTACGATAAGAATATGTCTTATCATTTTCTTCTGAATAATAAACTTGTGACGAGTCGTGCCGAGTTTGGAAACTCGTATACTCTATACTGGAGCTCCCAAACTGTTCTTCGCGAACAGGGATAATCGGGCAACAACGTGAATTGTAATTAAATAGATACGGTGTCCCCTGCCTAAGAGCTATAATAAAAATTCGTATTTTATATCAAAAAACTTCACAAATCCAAACTAAACAATAATAAAAATAAAATTGCACAAAAATTGATTCCAATCACTTCATTTATATACCAAATCGACAAGCTCATTCCATGTGGTTGATAATGGCTGAGTTTTTGGTTTAAAATACGATGCAAAAAATCCTAGGGCACTGAAGAATAATTATCTGAAAGCAAGTTGACCACTGCAGTACCGGTGGAACTCAAAGGCATGGATGGCGGCCGAATTATTCAAAGCATGGTTTAAGGAGTCATTCAAATCGAGTGTGGAAACTTTTTGTAGGGAGCAAAAAATCCCGTTCATAGTTTTACTATTTATGGATAATGCTCCCTGTCACCCGAAACAATTAAGTGGTTTATATGAAGAGATAAAAGTGATTTTCCTTCGCCAAACACGTCATTCATTTGCAGCCAATGGACCAGACGTAATTGTCACCTTGAAATCTTACTATCTACGGCACACTTTTTCCAAAGCGATAGCCGCGATAGACCTCGATAGTTCTGATCTAATATGCCAAAACACAATAAGCTGCAAATTTTATATGTTAAAGAAGCCCACAGACCCTCCGATCGATTGGCGAGATTTAGCCGAGACATAACCTTGTGGTTGTTCTTCAAACTGTGGTTGTGGCGGTCATTCTCCATCAAAAGTAGCATCGCCAAAAATGGTATAATTTTCGCTATTTTGTGTGAGACTGTGCTGTACGGGCGGCAGATCGATTGTGGGCAATCGATTGACCAATAAATCGCTAGGTATGTGGCTCCCAAAAAGCGCATGGAAAAAACCACAGTGGATATCAGCCGACATTGAAGCTAGTGGGAATCCTGTGAACGAAGCAACATCTGATGTAGTAATGGCGAGACAGTTGGATTTAGAGGTTTATCCGGAAGATGTGGAGGAGTTGCTTTCTTCACACAATACAGAGTTAACAGACAAAGTTCTTATGTCAATAGAAGAGCAGCGAAGATTCAATTAGCTACGAATCTTAACAATCAAGCAACTGGAGGAAGATATTTTAAAGGTTGAAGACGCTATTGCATTTTGAGAAATGGTAGACCCACATTTTGAAAGGAGCTCAAAAGTCATCAGTGACCTCCAAGACCAGAAAAGTTGTTATCGTGAGCTTCTGAGGGAGAGAAAAAAGAAAGCGATGCAGCAAGTTTCCACACTCGGTTTGAACGACTCTTTAAACCATCATCATCAATGTGGCACGATAGCCCGACGTTACGGTTTGGCCGCCTGAATCGTTGACCTCCAATTGTCGCGGTTATGTGACCTTGTTCTCCAGTTTCGGAAGCCCTGCAGCTGGTTGGCGTCTTCACCTACGGAGTTCTTCCAGTGAGCTCTCGGTCGTCCACGCAACCCCGCTCCGTCAATTCGTTGTGCGTTCATCACTTTCTTTGGCATGCGATTATCGTCCATCCGTTGTACATGCTCCGCCCATTGCAAACGTTGAAGCTTCACGATTTTCGATACTTCCAGCTCATCGTACAATTGATACAACTCATGGTTGTACCGGATTCGCCATTGATCTCGTTCGCGAACGGCCCCGAAAATTCGCCGAAGGACCTTTCGTTCGAATCGGTCTAGCAAAATTTCGGAGGCTTGGGCGAGGGTCCATGTTTCGCAGCCATAACATAGCACGGGTCGGATGATCGTTTTTTACACGCGGAGCTTCGTGTTCCTGTGCGCAAGTTTCGAATTAATTATAGGGAGGACCGAGAAATATGTCTTATTGGCTAGTTAATCGTCGCTTAATTTCGTCGGTTTCGTTGGCGTCCTACACTCAGAAAAATTGGCCCCGTAAATTTAAAAGTTTTTGTACCATTATTTTAATTGGACGGCAATTTACCAGATTTCTTTACAAAAGTAAACAGATGCAATAATTAATATAACTGGAAAAATCCTATTGAGATATTTTGTATGGAATGAAATGTGTCCCGTAAATCCAATGGGACATCAGATTATATTTCAATCAGTTTGTCTTATTAAATTAACAAGATCTGATATGATTAACTAAAAAAGGATGTATCCCATTTGTTTTATATGACGTCCTGCATTAATGGGATAGGCCTTTTAGTTGAATTGCAAGCATATGTATTTTGCAAGATAACCAACATCATGCTCCGTAGCCGAGATCGTTCAGTTGCCTTCCCGTGACTTGGTAAGTTTTAAATAGTACTAGCAAATCGGATGTTCAATAATCAGCCTGGCCAAATATCGTGATTCTTAAAAAAATCCACAATGACGCAGCGTGGAAGGTATAATAATATAAAAAATATAGTTCGATAATATTACAAGTGAAACGATTTTTTTTATTACATAGGATTGATCCTATTAATTCAATAAGATATATCCTATTGGAAAATAACTAGACCATGTGTTTATTTTAAAATGAGTCAACTATTAAAACAAACGGATATTTATCGAGTTAAAGTAATTGTTCCTATATTTTTAAAGTAATATGATTTTTCCTATTGACTAAAAATAATGGGACAAAATGATTAGTTTAATGGGATTTCCCATTGAAATTTTTCTGAGTGTATGATAAGTTACAACCCAGATAGTTAAAGTTGTCTACATACTCGATATTGGGGTCCCCCACTGTGATGCTTGAATTTGCTCTTTAAACCATGCTTAGAATAATTCGGCCGTAATCCATGCCTTTGAGTTCCACCGATAGTCCAGTGGTAAACTTGCTTTTAGTTAATTCTTCAGTGCCCTAGGATTTTCTGAATGGTAAATCATCATCGGTTTTAAATTCATATTGCCAACTGTGTTGGCACCCAGCAAAAGGGTCAACCGGCATCGTTTTTTCTTCCTTTCAAATGAAGGTTCTGGATGGCATTTCTTCCAAAATAATGCCGTCTCGTCCACATTAAAAATTGGTTGTGGCAAGTATCCCCATTCATCGATAATTTTTTGAGTTCCGCGGGATATGCCTCGGCTGCCACTGTATCGGCACTTTCCGCTTCCCCATCAATTTTAATGTTATGTAGATTGTCCCTTAAATATATTAAACCACCCCTTAACAGTGTTGGCTACAGAGTCTATCATTAGCCGCTTACTATAACCCAAAAGTGCCATCAAGGCGATTTCTAAACCGATTTGAATTCCCACAATTCTCAAGAATATCCGTAAATACGAAAGAAAATAAAAAACCGGCATTCACAATGCAACTCATCATCTGGAGATGGATTCTGTTTTAAAGCCGATAATTTGAACCACGAACATTTTTTTAAACGGAATTCATCTCCAGATGTATCTAAACACATCAGAACAAAAAAATAATATGTATATACATAAATATAACCTTCCGCTGAATTCCAAGATGATGAATTTTTATCCCGCCAAATTTTTAAATACTCTCTTTTTCTCTCTGAAAGATTTCAGCTTAAAGCCTCAAATATGCGTGAAGTGATTGGGAAATTTCGAAAAGCTACTTATAGTCTAAGAAAAATGGGCATATTCGGTCGGCAAAAATCCTACATTGGAAATTTTTTCGGATTATGGTAGGGGATGGTCCCCAAATTATGGCATTAAAAGTCCCAACCGATTGGGGGTCCGCAACATTTAAAAAGGGGGGGGGGGGCACTTTTTCGTTTTTTTGCGATTATTTAAAAAAACGGTAAGAGATATAGAAAAATGGTCTGAGGACGAAAAAAACTACACAAAACAAAATTATCTTTGCAATGATATATAACACATTAGAGTTTAATGGAATATTTCGGCGTTAGATTAGAAAATAAATTAGAATATTTTCATTTTAGACCTTTTCTAAAAGCTCCATAACTTTTGAAAGAATGCTAGTTCAGCCGTAAAATTTTGTACAAGGATTCACAATAAGTTCAAGATCATTTTGAGGTAAAAATTGAGTCGCTCCGGTCAATAACCCCCATTACCCTCCCCCCATTTAGAATTTGTCAAAACGGCATGTCTATAACTACCCCCAAAATTGGAGCAGAGTGCTAAATTTCGGATTAAAACTAAGGGTACCTCCCATACAAAGTGACCCAAGACAACTTTGTTCTACTGTTTATAAAATGAGTAATATGTACATAGAACAAACTCCTGATTGGTCACTTTGTATGGGAAATACCCTTAGTTTTTATCCGACTCAGCTGATTTTTGGTGGGTGGAGTGACTATGAACTCCAACCGCAACAGACCAAAATTTAGCACTCTGCTCCAATTTTGGGGGGATTTATGGACATGCCATTTTGACAAATTCAAATGGATAATGGGGGTCCTTGACCGGAGTGACTCAATGTTTACCTCAAAATGATCTTGAACTTATTGTGAATACTTATACAAAATTTTACGGCTGAACTAGCATTGTTTCAAAAGTTATGGAGCTTTTAAAAAAGGTCTAAAATGAAAATATTCTAATTTATTTTCTAGTCTAACGCCAAAATATTCCATTAAACTCTAATGATATATAATATCATTGCAAAGATAATTTTGTGTAGTTTTTTCGTCCTCAGACCATTTTTCTATATCTCTTACCGTTTTTGAAATAATCGCAAAACACCGAATAAATGTTCGCCTTTCCCCCTTTTTTTAAGGTTGCGGACCCCCAATCGATTGGGAGTTTTTATGCCATCATCTGGGGACCATCCCCAACTATAATAAAAAAAAATTCCGATGTAGGATTTTTGCCGTTCGATGGCCATATTTTGGTCCAATTTTCTTAGACTATTAAAACTGAATGGAATGCTCTTCGGGTAGCATTTTATGAAAATTGCCCCGTTTAGATTAGGTCAGTTGTTGGAAAAACACGGTTTCATTTTCAGTCCACTTGGCAAGAGAAAAAAAAACTAGGCTGCTTCGCTCCCTGCTCGCTACGGTCGCCAGCCCCCAAGGCCGAAGCTAATTTCGGGCGCGGCCGAAATTTGGATACTCTGCGCTCTCCTGGGGCTTAAAGGTTTTTTCGGGCGTACCTATGACTTGTATTTAATCCCCCTCCTCATTATTTTTCTTCCGTCTTGACAAAAGTCTTGGTCTTGGTTGAAATAAGTGGGCAAATAAAAATATTTACTCAGAAAATTTTATTGGGGTTGCGGGAGCATTACCCCACAGTACGATTCCATTCGTTTTGAACTTTTTTGCTGCTTTGGTAAAGACACATTTATTCAAGGATTTGTGAAATTGGTGCAAAAAATGTTTCTTAGAAGAACCAAAAGGGGGGGGGGTCGGATTGCATGGCCACCCCGTGACCCCATGGTCCGATTTGATCAATTCTTAGATATGTTTTGTGTCATCAAGAGAAACACGTTTGTGTGTAATTTGGTTGAAATTGGTGCACAAATAAAAAAGTTTTTCCTAGAAGAAATTAAATTGGGGGGCTAGGTTTGTATGGCAGCCCCATGACCCAGTGATCCAATTTCGGTGATTCATACAAACAACCTGCAACAATGATATGCACGTGTGCAAAATTTCAGCTCCGTAGCTTTTATAGTGGCCGAGAAAAACGCGCTGCAACAGATGGACAGACAGACGGACATCGTCCAATCGATTCATCTCGTCATGCTGATCATATATATACGTCTACTTTTTATATGGTCGGAAATGCTTCCTTCAATGCGTTACAAACTTCATGACAAAGTTAATATACCCTTTCACTCTATGAGCGAAGGGTATAAAAACTAAAACCTGGAAAGAGTTACCCTAGACCCTAGAGTTTGTGTATCAGCGTATACAATACAGACATAATGATATTTGCTATACAGCACTCAATTTGATATATGTATACTGCTCAAAACAAAATAAGGGCATACTCCGCCAGAGATGCGACACACAAAATGCATTTATCCACTATACAGCTGGTGCATAGTGGGATATCACTTGTGTGTGCAAACTCCAGCATAAATGCGGCACACAAAGTGTATCTCGAGTCGGGTTTCGAAATGATATCACATGGCGCGCTACAATTCTCGTCAGATGCCTCTACATATGCAGCGCGCCATGTAATACCATGAGAGGCATTACCGGACTCAACCAGGCAAATTTGTTCGATCCTCTTATATAGGACTAAAAATACACCCTGGTGTAGAATCATTTTGTGAGCATGTCACATCCATTGTCCAACAACAATTTGTTTTTGTTGGTTTTTGTCAAAATAAGGGCCACTAATAATTTTCTGATTATTTTTCTGTGGAAAAGGAAAATCATAGTTGTGTTGGTATAATTTAATAAAACAATATGTTTTTCATTAAATAAAATGAATTTTATTTAATTTTGACCAAAAGTTACACTTTTTTATAGCATTTTTTCGGATTGCTTACTTTTTGCGGTCATGTAATCGTAACAATAACAATTAATTTGTATGTCTAATATGTAAAAAAAATGGATTCTTTGTTTTTTTTTAGTATCGAGTATGGCCTCCACTTTTTGATATGCAGTCTAGAAGCCTAGACGTAACGCTTTCAATAGGCCGATCGACGCTTTCTTTTGATATCTCGTCCCAACACATTTTTAGCAATTCAATCAGCTGTTGCGGATTGTGTATATCCTCTTGAGCTGTCCGCATCCGGCGTTTTAATTGATCCCAAAGATTTTCTATCGGATTTAGGTCCGGACTGTTGGCAGGCCACTCCATGACCTCAATATTGGTCTCCTCGAAAAGAGACATTGTCGCCCGGGCAGTATGTGGTCGTGCATTATCCTGCATCAGGATAAAACCATCCAACGCCTGTTGTGAAAAAGGAATGATATGTGGCTTAACAATCCTTTCAATATAACTTTCGGACGTAATTGTCCCTTTATTTAGGATAACAAGGTCAGTTTTGCCTTGCAAGCTAATTCCGGCCCAGACCATCACACTGGGACCGCCTTGCCTCTCAATTTGATTAATGCAAGGATCCAAAAATGCTTTTCCAGTTCTCCACCAGACTCTTATGCGTCGGTCGTCACTAAAAAAATTTACTTTGCACTCATCCGAGAAGAGCACCTTGCGCCATTGTTGCATGTCCCATTAGATATGTCGACGAGCAAATTTTAAACGATTTGTACGATGCGTCCTGGTCAGTAGTGTTCTGGTAACACGTCTCCTTGACCGTTGTTGGTCTTCGTACAAACGATTTCTGATTGTTTGAGGGCTAACAATGGTCCCAGTCGTCCTTAATAGCCTACTTTGTAGTCCACGAGCACTAATGGTACGATCCCGTCGCGCACAAAGTCTCACATATCGGTCTTCTGCGGGGGTGGTTATTCGAACTCGGCCTGAACCATGACGACGGGAGTCACTTCCTGTCTCCTGGTAACGGTTCCAAAGATGTTGAATGGCTCTTCGCGAATACCCTAATTGCAGGGCCACATAACGGTGCGAACGACTTCCTCCGACATTTCTAAGGCTCTGGACGAGCATTTAAATTTAAATGGCGCCGAATTGTTGGTATTTTGTATTTTACAGATTCTTCAACAACTAATGTTGCATTTAAAGAACTTTGCGAAAACTAATTCTTAATCAAAATGAGTAATAAACAAAACTACCTAATGTATGACTCGTGACCCCAAAAGAACTGGTTAAGCCAGTTCCGTTAAAGCTAATGTTGACGAATCATACTGTGATAACTCACATCACATTAAGGTACAGAATGGCATTTCTGAAATTAATTATTACACTGAAAATTCGCCAAACGACGTTGTTAAAGTCAACGGACATTAGTGGCCCTTATTTTGTTTTGAGGAGTATATGTATTCTGGAATCCATATTGTCGCAAAATTACTGCAGCAATGCATATAATACAAATGTTACCCAATTAAGCAAATATAAAAAAAAAAGTAAAAAATATGGTGGATAACAAAAATGTTCTCCGAACAACTTATATTGTTATAGATCCCCAGCGAGTACTGAAGAGTTAAATGTCCGTATTCACTGTTTAGATAAAGAAATTCCAATGAAATATCGCCGATCAAATCCTGACACTGCTGGGGACATCCAACAACAAGAAAAAAATTTGACGCGTTGACGCTTTCAGTTAATATATCGCCACAAACAATAAAAATGGTGCCCTGAAAAGTTTTTATTTTTTTTATTCACACATTCCATTAATTGCTTTCAAGAGACTCCAAAATGTTTAAAAAAAATTGAACGAAGTTGGGGCCAATTTTACAAAAACTTAGTTTCAAAATTTTTCAAAATTAGAAGATTTAAATCATAAGTCCTATACAGGGTGTCCGGAAACTGCCGCATACACGCACCGGATTATGATTCCCCAGTTGATTTCCAGCAAAAAAGTTGTATGGAACATACCCCCTTTTCTTAACCCTTTAGCAGCCACAGACATTTAAAGATTTTTGAAAAAATTATTTTCTTGCACGACTTAAAGCTCAATATCTCCAAAACTAGACCAGCTAGAATAGTGAAACATAATGATTATTACAGCCAACAAATTTACCTATAAAATAAATTTAACCGCACTAAAATCGGAGAAGAGGTTTGGTTTTTACAAATCTTCAAAGTCAAGTTTGCGTGATTTGACCTAAAAACAATATATTTTTCCATCTCAATTTTCTCCAACTTCCGCCAAGGAGAGGTGCTTGGACGATTCTTTCAAAAATTGGCGCATAGTCATACGATCATATCTTTTTTACATCATTTTATTCTAGCTCCATTATTTCTAACAGTTTTAGTGCCTTAAGTGCAGAAAACTAGGGTTAATTTTGACTCGATTTCGACATAATTTGAATAAATTTTTACCAAATTGCAGATATTTAGGGGCAGTCTGAATTGAATTGTATTGAATTTGGACTAAACTAAAGCCTAGTTTTCTACACATAACGTATAAAATCTGTTAGAAATAATGGAGCTAGAATAAAATGATATAAGAAAGATATGATTGTAAGACCATGCGCCAATTTTTGGGTCAAATCACACAAATTTGACTTTGAAGCTCTGTCAAAAACAAACATCTTATCTGATTTTAGTGCGGGTAGTTGTATTTTATAGGTAAATTTTGTTGGCTGTAATAATCATTTTGTTTCACTATTCTAGCTGGTGTAGCTTTGTAGATATTGAGCTTTAAGTCGTGCAAGAAAATGATTTTTTCAAAAATCTTCAAATGCCTGTGGCTGCTAAAGGGTTAAGAAAAAGGGGTATGTTCCGTACAACTTTTTTGCTGGAAATCAACTGAGGAATCATAATCCGGTACGTTTATGTGGCAGTTTCCGGACACCCTGTATAAACAATAAAGATTTAAGCGGACCGAAGCTAAAAAGGTACTATAATCACACATATCTAATTTTTATGTGACACTGATTTAAATATATGATATTAAATTCTAAGGTGTTATAGCAGTGGCGTAACGTTTCCCAAATAGTTATGTACCTTTTTCTCGAAATCGAGTTGGGGAACCCACGAATTGGATGGATTTATTGATGTAAGCAGATTTTTTAAACTTTTTATACACGCTATTTAAGTATTTATCTTTGACACACGAAAAATCAGAATCATGATTGTAATGATTAGAGTCCGGATTCTCGTGCAATTGCACGTTACTACACGAAATTGCACGAAATTGCACGTTTTAAGGTTTTTGCATGAAAACGAACATTTGCATTCAACCCTGTTTCATAACATTTTTTCCAGAAAGTATGCAATGTGCAGAATTTTTCGATAGAGAAGAGGATAAAAGTATTGAGAAAGAAAACACAGATGAAAAAAAAAACAAACAACAAACAAAAACAAAGCGATACACTTTATGGAAATTTCACCAAATGCCAGTTGATTTTCATACAATTTTGCAGTTGTTGTTTTTTGAGTGCATGTTAATCTGGTGGTTGACTAAATTTAAATACATAAAGAAAAATCTGCACTTTGAAGACGATGCATTCACAAATTAAATAAGCCCAAAGGTTGCGCGATGGATTCTAAACAAAAACCGGTCCGGCATTTTAAATAAAAGTTATTTTCTTTTTAAAGCAAGATTTCTTCAATTTTTTCAATGCTTTTCCGGCGTCCATTTCTCGGAAGCCTAACCTTCTAAAAGCCTAAAAAATACTTTTTTTTGTATATTGCACGGAAAATGCACGTTCGGGCATTTATATTGCACGATTTTGCACGTTTCGGAATTTTTATTTTTAGTGCTAGACGATTTTTATTGACTTATTCCTAAGCCTATGACACACACAATAGGCAAATCCTAATTTGTCCAAATACAGTTTCGCTTCAATCATCCAAGTAGCGACACACTCATTCTCGTACAGGCGTCCCCCGCTTTTCGCCGTTCCGCTTTTCGACGATTCGGTCTTTCGCCGCTTTTCAAAATTCACCACAATTCGTGTATTCGCAACAAATTCCACTCTTTCGCCATAATTAAAAACTGCCAATTTTAAGGAATAAATACAAAAAACTTTTAAATCGTTGCTCCCGCAACCCCAATAAAATTTTCTGAGTAAATATTTTTATTTGCCCACTTATTTCAACCAAGCCCATAACTGTTGTCAAGACGGAAGAAAAAGAATGAGGAGGGGGGATTAAATACAAGTCATAGGTACGGCCGAAAAAACTTTTAGGAGAGCGAAGGGTATCCAAATTTCGGACGCGCCCGAAATTAGCTTCGGCCTCGGGGGTTGGCGAGCGTAGCGAGCAGGGGGCAAAGCCCCCTAGTTTTTTGATATCACAGTCTTTATGTAACTATCAGCAGATTTTTATACATATAATGTAACATACTAGGACTAGCACAAAACACTACACTTTATTATGTATTTTCTTCGAAGTTATCATTCCACCATACTGCATCATTAACACAATGCAATGCTTATTGTTCTGTGGTATCGTTTTATTATTTGCATTCGTTGAGGGTGATTTCCGATTTTAAGCCGAGATTTAGGCAACCCGAATGTAATTTATTCGCTATTTCTTAGACTTAACCAGGTAAACACATCAATGACGTTGTCTGAAAATGTACACTTCTTCAACTACCCCACATTTCGCACAACTTTTTTAAGGGTAGTTTAATCCACTTAACTCATTTTCGATATTAAGCCGACTTATTCGCTAATTCTTCGTGGCCCTACATAAATATAATAATAACATATTGACAGGAGATTTATTTGACAGAGGACAAATATCAAGACTTACAGTTAATAACTCGCAAAGCATATGTATATATTACAGATGATTATACCCATATATGTAGATTACATAACAATATTTGCAAACTGCAGCAAAGCTTGTAGCTTCATTGTCAATGTCGACTTTTAATTTAATCGTTATCTCTCTCTCTCTGGTTCCTTTTAACCCCTAGTGGGGCATAGGGCATTGACTACGCCTCTTTTCCACCTCTGCCTATTAGCAGCCATCGCCTTTAGCTGGTCCCACGATTTGCCTATAGATTTTCCTTCTGCCTCAACAGATCTTCTCCATGTATTTTTGGGTCGTCCCACACGACGGCTAGCATTGGTTCCCTGAGGATTCCAATCTAGAGCCTGTTTAGCAATGTTTTTTGGCTCTTTTCGAAGTGTGTGACCTATCCACTGCCACTTTCGCCTTTTGATGTCGATGCCTATCCTATTTTGGCGAGTAATTTTGAGGAGGTCGTCGTTAGATATAACCTCAGGCCAGCGAATTTGTAGGATGCGTCGTAGGCACTGATTCACGAAAGTTTGCAGTTTGGTGGTAATGTTACTGGTCACCTTCCACGTGGAACACCCATATAAAAGCACAGATTTTACATTGCTTTCGAAGATCCGGAGTTTGGTATTTCTGGAAATGTTGTGGTTTTGCCAGAGAGGAGTCAGGCTGAAAAATACTGCTCGGGCTTTATTTATACGCGACTCTACATCGGAATCAGCCCCACCATCCGCGGTCACTACGCTTCCAAGGTAAGTAAAGTCCTCGACTTTTTCTATCGGTTGTCCGGAGATAGAAATGGTGTTTTGCCCTCCTGATGACAAGCTCATGTATTTAGTCTTAGCGGCATTAATTTTTAAGGCAGCGCTTCGACTTTCACGATGCAAAGAATCCGTCATTTGAGCCAGATTATCTGGTGTGTTTGAGAGAAGGCAAATGTCGTCCGCATAGTCCAGGTGCTGAAGGTAATCGAATAATTTCCACCTGATACCCTTACTTTTATGGTCGCGTAGAGAATCGCAGATTACGTCGTTGATGGTAATAAGGAACAGCATTGGTGATAAAATACAGCCTTGTCTGACTCCATTATTCACCTCAAAAGGACTGGACAATTCACCCTTGTGCAAGACATGACATTGGGCTCCATTATAGGACTCCTTTATGATGGAAATAAGTTTCTCTGGTATGCCTCTCCTACGCAAGGCTGTCCAGATATAAGCCCGGTCAACGCTGTCAAACGCCTTCTCGAAGTCAATGAACATAAGATGTAACGGGGATCTCCATTCAGCGGATTGTTCAATTATAATTCGGAGGGTGTTGATATGATCGCTACATGAAAAACCCTCACGAAAACCAGCTTGTTCATTGTTAAGAGTGCGGTCGATCGTGGTCTTGATCCGGTCCAAGATTATTTTGGCCATCAGTTTAGAGACTGCAGGGAGGAGACAGATTCCACGCCAATTATTGCAATCCTTGAGATTTCCTTTCTTAGGGATTTTAACAATGACGCCCTTCTTCCATTCTTGAGGGAGAGTCTCGGTTGTCCAACACTCTTGGATCAGGGGTAAAAGAATATCCGATGTAGCGTTGGTATCCGCTTTCAAATTTAATCGTTATAGTAGAATATAATCTATTTTACATTAGAGAGTTTTAGCATGTCGTAGAAAATAGTACGACATAGTTTAACATTCTACGGAAAAATTCGCTTGCCTATCGTATACGAAACAGTATATCACAATTTTGCATGTCCCAAGTAGGTAGGTAGTCTGGCTGGTCTAGCGGTTAGTGGGCGCACCTTCGGTATACTGGGTCATGAGTTCGAATCTCATGTTGTATTGTCGCGCCTGTTATTGAAGTAGGTATGGGTGTATAATCACGAATATATATAATTTCGCCAATTTCGACTGTTTACAGAACATTAAATATACGGCAATACCCCTATGTCTGTTTGAGACATGCAAAATTGTGATATACTCTTTCGTAAACGATAGGCAAGCAAATTTTTCAATCGAATGTCAAACTATTTTCTACGACATGCTAAAACTCTCTATTCTCTTCGTTTTAGTCTCGATATCGTATTGGAATTGGTTCAGATTTGCTTTTGAATTGATGGATCGTATAAGCAATATCACGGCCTTCATAATTCTATTAAAACCTTATTTCTAAAAAAAGGTTACAATGAACCTAAAATTTCAACACCGGTCGTTCACACATTAAACTACTAATGTTTTTTTCTAATATTTATATGTACATATATTAAATCGTAATAATATATAAGCAAAATTATAACAATAAGTTCATGTAAATTTTATTGGAAACTTCCGGAATTTTATATAAATCTATTCTATTACCATATTATATTCCAATTTATAATTTAGACGTGATGTGAAATCGCTACTTGGCATTGCTACACATATTCCAATGAATGACAAATGCTGTTTGAATAAAATAACGCCAGCAATATAGTAAATCATCCTCTAAAAAACTACATACTCGTATGCTTTGCATGAACATATTTCTATCCATCAAATTGCAATTATGTTACTGTATCGGATTATCTAGTCGGTGAGCAGACAAATTCCACATAATTAACATTAATTTAAGTCCGAACAAAAAATTCGTCACATCACCCATATAGAAAGTTAACAAGTATACGAACTTGCTAAAATATTATGTACACTTTACACTATTATTTATCATTAAGCACGTCCATCTTCTTTTTATTTCGTTCCATGGTTGTTACAAATTCGATTGTGTGATTCCATCTGAATGCTATTCGCATACATACGTACAATATTTATCATTATATGGATACGTCAAGTACGAAATAAGATAAAAAAGAAACAAAAATGAAAAAAAATCATTTAACTATCGTAGTAAAATGTACTATACTATTAATTTATGAGATCTAAATTATTACGTGGCGTTTTTATGCCCACCGATGGACGGTGTATTCGTTAAATTTAATGACGTCAATTTGATATAACGCTTAAGTTGAGATGAAGACAATTATTATTTTTATTAAAAAAAAAATGAAGATGAACAAAAAAAACATGATTGTTACAATTGAATTGCGGATCAGACAATTATAATGAATGGATGGAGTATTTGCGTAATCATTTTTCAAGAGGCAATCGTAATACTGATTAGTGGTTTTAGCTAAATTTGGATTATTATGAATTAGAAAGTCTACTTGAACAATTTTTGATATGTACTAAAGTGTTAATATGGTAATGGTTCAATTGAAGTGCAATTTTTATAGGAAGTTATATACAGGGTGTCCCGCAACTGGTAAGCCATAGACCAATGGTAAACTCTACAGGATATTTTAGGAAAAATGTCGCCAAAATTATTTCCCTAGCTTTTACCGTTAAGGAGCAATTACCTTTTTTGTGATTCTTGTCGAAAAACACGAGATTTTTCGAAAAACATCTATTTTCTAGCTTCCACTTTAGCCGAATCAATGTTTTTAATATTCCTCTGAAAGTACACAAAATTTCCAATAAAAGGACATATCGAACGTTTCGAACGGTTTCGTATCTTCCGAGATACGACGTTTTGAATTTTGCAGAAATGTCAATTTCAATTTTTAATGTCAAAATTAAACCCGAATTTCGTAACGGTACATTGAAGTGGCAAATCTGCAAAGTTGACAAAAGTTGGCGTAGTATCTTAGCTTTCGAATGGCATATAAGAATAGAGCACAGAGTCATCCATTTTCTGAATAATACGTATAAATGAAAAAAAAAACCATAGTCTGCAAATGTACCAAACCGACTTTAATCTTGAAAAGGAAGTAACATTCTTACATCAAGCATAGACTTGGTTGTTATGCATTATGGAAAAATACTTTTCGCTACTGTTGTAGATGCTACTTTATTAATTATAACGGTAAGTATAAACAAATTTGTTTTATGTGTTGAATTATTTGTACGAAGGTTCGCTGTGTACACATTAATATTGTGAGAGTATTTTTCATTTTCATCGCCTAAAGGATAAACATTTTAATTTGTCAGGTATTTATTTGTGTGTCCTTTTTCAGAGTTTTCCTTTCCGATGAAATTTATTTTAGCAAAATGAGTTTAGACTCCCACTGATCCAAGACCAAGAAAAAAATAGCCTTACTGTATTTTTTTCTATTGGAAATGCTTTATATGACTGAACTATTTCCACGTAAAAGCAAGATTTCTTCCACTTACGGACTATGTTTTTTCCCTTTTACACATATTATTCACAAACTGGATGACTCCTGTGCTTTATTCTTATATGCCATTTGAAAGCTAAGATACTACGCCAACTTTTGTCAACTTTGCAGATTTGCCACTAGAATGTACCGTTACGAAATTCGGGTTTAATTTTGACATTAAAAATTGAAATTGACATTTTTACTAAATTCAAAACGTCATATCTCGGAAGATACGAAACCGTTCGAAACGTCCGATATGTCCTTTTATTGGAAATTTTGTGTACTTTCAGAAGAATATTAAAAACATTGATTCAGCTAAAGTGGAAGCTAGAAAATATGTGTTTTTCGAAAAAAGTCGTGTTTTTCGACAAGAATCACAAAAAAGGTAATTGCTCCTTAACGGTAAAAGCTAGGGAAATAATTTTGGCAGGCGCGCACAGAGGGTGGTGCAAAAGGGGCAATTTGCCCCGGGCCCCGCGTTGGAGAGGGCCCCGCAGGGACAGTGGTCTCGTAGTGCGTATACGTCTGCAAAATTATTACAGGATCTGATGTCGCAGATAAATTTTATTTAAGTCTCTATTTATCTTGTTTTGCGTTATTCAAAGCATTCCTAGGACCTTATAGGCTTTCCCTTCACCTACTTTTTTCAATTAAAATTGCTAAATCTAAAATTGGCATTGGCACTGATCTTGATATACTTATTTTAGGTGTTGAGATCAACAGCGTACTCTGCCGAAATTTATCTAATTAATCGGTATTCTCTTAAAATCTGAGTGTCCTCGAACTATGTGTGTTTTATAGAGAAAGTGTTAACCAAGAAACTGAAAACGATGGATCCCCTTTAAATGACTATTTCTTATTTAATTTCCATAAACTTATATTTTATTCAAGTCTCTCTCTGATTTTTGTTAACTCATTGTAGTCTTATCTGTAACTATGCTCTCGAACTAGCAAAATTTCTCAACGTTTTCTACTGGTTTGGTTTTAGAATTTTGTTCTCCTATGGATCAGTGCACACTCGGTCTTAGTAACGTTTATGAAGAGACAAGAATTTCGATTTTTGCAATGCTATCAGCAGTGACGGAACAACTTCACTCTGGGCCCTCCCGCCAACTTCTTGAGTGGACCCCCTACACTGAGAAAAAAAGTAGAGTGAAATCAATCGAAAACACTCTTGAAGGTCGATCCACACTTTTCAGGCATCAGTCACAGTCACTTTTCATACAAGTTAATTGATTAACTGACAATCTGTCAATTTGTATGAGAAATTACTGTGACTGCGACTGATGACTAAAAAGTGTGGATCGATCTTAAACCAAGTATTTTGAAACATGATTTTGACGTTACAGTTTTTCTACTAAAATTAAGAACATCGTACTTAAAATAACTTTGCTAAGAGCTACTTTGACTCTTTGCATTCTTACATTGAGAATAGCGTTCTTGTTGTAACGTTTATTAAATTAATGATTATATCAATTCAACAATTGTTTTTTTTTTCGATTTGATAAAAATGCTCACGCAGCGCAGCATTGACCTCTATAGGTGTTAGTGAAGTTTAAGCATAGAAAATTACCTGCGCCTACAATGAGATTCGATCCCGCGAACCTATGATTCGAAGACGAGCGTCCTATCTATCTACCCTAATACCGCTCTCTCAGGTACCAGCGTCCTGGCATTCTGTAGTAGGAACAACATTTATAGAGTTTCCAAGGACAAATGTTCTTTTTCTCAAAGGGGCCACTTTTGGTTATATGCCCCGGGCCCCGTAAATCCTCTGTGCGCGCCTGAATTTTGGCGACATTTTTCCTAAAACATCCTGTAGAGTCTACCATTGGTCTATTGCTAACCAGTTGCGGGACACCCTGTATATAGATTAACACAGTCAGAATCAAGTGTCAAATAATAATTACTGGTAGTATTCATTGAATTACATTTCTGTTTATGTTTTTATATAATTTAGAATCGCATTGTAGAAATGCATTCCAGTCTAGACAGATTAAAGTAGGCGCAACACATGATAGAGTTCAGCAATTTAAGTACTTCTTTTATGCTAGGCTGCAAACTAGACTAGACTACACTCTAGGATATTTTTGGAAATATTATGTTGTCCTCGATTAGCCGATGTGGAGGTTATCGCTTAATGCAGGGCTTCATTACAGTAGCTTCTGTGAAACTGGATAAAGTAGTTCGGGCAAAAGCTCCACTGTGGTCATTTTATTTATGCAGGAACGAATTTTCCTTCAATTCAAAGTTAAAGTATTCAGGGAAGCAGCTCGTAATGGCTAAATTATACACAAGGAACTTCCAGAGCAGCACTTCACTTAGCTGGATGAAAGTCTACCTATGTACATATCTTCAAAATTGTTGTTTTCAGAAACCCGTTTATTTAATACGGTCCGTGCTCAATCGCAGCAATCAACAAGCATCGCAGATATTTTCAATAAACTAAATTATTGATTGCTCTTGTTCTTGTGACATTTTTATTACACAAGCTTTATTTGCAGAATTCAGTTTGCAGGCAAATCCTCAACCATATTTCCAGGTCCGAGTTTTAAGTCGCAAAAATACTGGGTAATTCTTTAATGCGCAACATACAGAGAAAGGTCTGAGCGAAGCGTAGAGCGAACTGCAGGATCTAAGTAATCATACGGACGAGTCATAGGTATAAATTACACAAATTGCCATCGATTGCCTCACCGCTCGCTTTGCTCGCACCTCGCCTTATCATTCTTCCCACTAACACTGCATCGCGAAAATTGGCACAGCCGAGCCAGAGGTCTAAATCTTACCATCCTATTCCGCGACACCACTACGTCGCAAAAATGTTGGCGAATACTGAATAGTGCGACAGGCAGATCAAGGGGGATCTGAGTAAACGTATGGACGAGCCAGAGGTCTAAGTCGGGATACCTACATAATCCCGAAAAACAAAATCGCGCCTGTTCATAATCACTCTTTTTACAAAAAATCCCGTTATACATTATCCCGACATAACCTACCACTTAAAAATACCGCCATTACAACATCCCGCTACATCAAAATCCCGCACACTAAAAACCTCGCCGTTTTAAAATCCCGCTAGTGGATAGTCAAATAATCCCGTCAAAATACCGCCAAAAATTATTTTCATTGTTTAAAATATATAATGAAAAAATAAATAGTTATTGTTATGATTCCCAGCAATAAATGCGATACTTTCTCTTAGCATAAATCCGTCGTGATATTTGCTTATTTCTTTGATCAAGATGATAATTTAGCCCCTACATAACAAGACTGTCATACAAATACATATACAGATACCACTTTCGACTACCGAAAGACCAGACCACCTATTTTTAAAATGAATTCACTTGGTCCGTAAGTCTCCGAGAATTAAGAATTCCCACGCGAGTAGACCCATTTATTTTAACGGTAAATATGGTGGCGCTTTCTAATATCCCTATTAAAAAACGGGATATTGAAAAGCGGTATTTTGAATTAGGGTTATTGAAATGGCGGGATATTAAGTTGGCGGGATTTTTATTAGACGGGATTTTAACAAAGGGGAATTTTTAACTGGCGGAATATTGAAATGGTGGGGTAATGAATGTCGGGATTTTGAAAAACGGGAAAATGATAGGCGGGATAACGTATCCAGCCCGTCTAAATCTTACGAATTGTCACTTCCCACCAGCGCTGGTCGCAAGGATATTGGTGAATTACGAAAAGCGGGACACACAGAGCGAGTTTTGAGCGAAGCCAATGGCGGGCTACAGGATCTAAGTAAACGTATGAACGAGACAGAGGTCTAAATCTTACGAATTGCCTTCCAATGGCTCACCGCTCGTTGCGCTTGCGCTTTGCCTTATACTATTCCGAAAGAGCACTGCGTTGCAAAAATGTTGCCGGATTCTCTAATGCCCAACAGGCAGTGCGAGGTCTGTGCAGAGCGAAGAGCGAGCCACAGGATTAAAGTCAACTTAAGGACGAGCCAGAAGTTTAAGTCTTACCTAAACCTGGTTGAAATATTTGTGGGGGAGAGTATGCATTTCTCCATGGTTACATTAGTGATGCCATACCGGGTCGTTTTAAATAGATTCTAAGGAATAGTGTGAAAGACCTTTATCTAAAACCCATGCCGAGTCCTTTATATACTATGCATTTTTCCATAGAGGTTGATAATGGAATCGGATGGAGTACAGTGGCAGGCTTTTCCACCGTTTTCAGAGAAATCGAGAAGGGTTTCCGAGTTGTCGAAAATGAACGATTGCTAACCATAAAAGTGCGATTATCTCGCTGAATATCGATCGGAATGTGTACAGGGTCAAACTTTACTATATTGCTTATTCTGTAGTGAATTAGGTTTCATTGTATGACATTGAGAATGATGTACATTGCCCAGTGCTGTACGACAAGTCAAAATGCTGTACTGTGCAGCAAAATACTGTACTGTGCTGCAAAATACTGTACTGTGCAGCAAAATGCTGTACTTGATGTGCTGTGCTTAGCCTAATGCTTATCCTCTTCAAGGATTTAGTGAGTCAAGTACTTCAGATTTTGAGAACATTGGAACGATTCTCCTTAAAGCGCAATGTAAGCGGACTAACACGGTGGCGGACGTTTGTCTTTATAACCTAGTTCTCTGGTATATGGTATATTGATTTTCTTACGCCTCAAAGGAGCCACCGGAGGTATGACAAAGATGTTCGGTTCCTGATTCGAATAAGCCATGTCTGTCTGTATGTCCGTGTGTCTCTCTGTTCGCACTATAACTCCCAAATAATGAAGCTAACTGTTTGACATTTTGGCCAGATGTTCGTTTTCATAAAATCTGGGACAGTATTGAAAATGGGCCAAATCGGACCAAGGGTTCCCCTACCTCCCATATAAATTACCCCTCGTAGATATTCGGCCAAAACTTTCGACAAACTATCGCTGGCGAAATGATGTCCTTAGCAAATATGAATGGTGTGGCAGATTCGACACATCTTACACTTCTCCCCTACAAAAAACCTGAAAGTGAATATTTTGAATTTCTCGTTTTATTTGTTTTGGGAATTTTACGCGTAGGCATCGCTTTTGCATTGCATTTTGATTTGGGTTTTTCCTTTTCGTGCAACGGGCAGATGCGTGAATTATCATTGTCGATGACGACGGAAGTTAGAAGCTTATTCATTAACCACCCCATTATACCCAGTAGCTGAGTTTGTCTGCATGATTTTATTAGCGGGTTTTGACCCCAATAACCTCAATCCCCCCTTTTCCACTGGGTTATCTACACAAATATCAAACTCGAAATTTTCCTAAAAAACGATAAAAATCTAAATCTTGCAGTAATCACTGCAAATCTGTGTAACATTTATACCTTCAATTGGATGCATTTTCGTCGTATTCGAATTACCAATAAATCTGTATACGCTAATATGTATATTTTAACTCGTTGTTTTAATATAAGTAAAACTATAATGACGAAAGTGCTAAGCGAGTAACCTGTAGATTTATCGTCACATTTAAGGACTCTTCTTCTTCTTTTTTTATTTAAAAAAAAAATGCGTAGCTGCTAAAATTTTGTGAGGATGGTAGGGGACATTCCTTTATCTAAAACTGAGTTTTCGTATCCGAGGCGGTAGGGGAAGTTACGTAAATTGCATGTTTCTATATGCAGACATATCAATGGAAGTTCCACTTGATGGACCCAAGGCCAGAGGCAGACCGAAGAACACCTGGATGTGTCAAATGAAAAAGCAACAACAACGCATTAGTCTCGGCGATGACACGATCCAAGATAGAGCTGCCTGTAGAAATATGCTGAGATATTATCGCCAAAATGGGCGATGTGCCTACACTGCAGGTCGAGCAACGCGAAACCATGGAGCGGTATAAAGAACGAGGCAAGGAAGAAGAAGATATGCAGAGATTTTTGCTCGATATTTGTCTTACTGTTTATCTCAAAATATTGTATATATGTATACATTTATAAGAAATTAAATTACTAATCGAATGGGAGCCAAATCATCACCACAGGTAAATCGATTCAATCACAGTGACCGGTCATGGTTTGAAAATGTACTGGTATCAAGCTGCTATAAGAGCTACATAGTAGATACAATAAAAGTATTTTATTTTTTCATCATAAATAAAGTTATTCACGAAATAACTTTATTTATGAGGTCTACAATAAATAAGAGGAATGGTTCCATGACCATAAATAAAGATGATCAAATAAAATGTGCAAAGTCCCATCAATGCATGCTACATGTGTTGGCGTCAAATTAAAAGCGACTTGTTTGAATTTGCCACCTCATCAAAGAATATTAATTTTCTACTTAAATTTAATTTTATATTAAAATCAACTAACTGTATTTAAAATCAAAATAAATTACTTTTCTATTCTCTTTTTAGGTAATTTCCTTTATTATTGATCTTGATTTATGTACATTGGACTATATTACGGATTATGGAGGGACGAACACACACTAAAGGCAATTTTATTAGTCGCGTTTTGATCGATATTAAGTAATAAATAAGGTACATACTGCGTTTGCAATTGCAACAAGAATTGAACAAAAAAAGAACTACATAAATAAATATTACATCAAGGGCGAGTTTCTCGTACGTCTTATCAATAGTTAGTCTTAGAAGAAGAGAAGTTATGCCATATTTTGGTTGATTGCTCCATTGTATGAAATTGAGCAATAATTTTTTAATTTTCAAAAAAGTAACCAAGCAAAATATGCAAAATAAACAAAAATTGTATTCAATAAATTGAAAAGCTTTTCGCAAATTGTGTGCGTCTTCTCTATACGATAAGACTAACCATTAGATAAGATGTACGAGCAACTCGCCCCAAAATGTTTAATTATTCGATATTATCTGCCAATATAATATACATACATAATTTACGAAATAGATACAATGTAACATTATTAATCTTCATAAAACACCTGTGAAGCACCCGTTCATCATCTCTAGATACAAATTACGTAACAAATTTCGCAAATAACATTGAATGAAAAATGACGTTTTAATTACATTCAACAATATGCATCACATAGTTGGTTGAACATTGATTTCATTAACTCTTTACAACTGAAATAATTCGTGTAGCTTCCCAGAGAAAAGTATTTATGCATTGTTTGCATTCATATCTATCACGACAACGCTTTGTTTATTTTATACTAAGATACACAACATCAGAAAAACGCTGATTTTGTTTAGAAAAAACACATAATATACACTGCTCGTTAGAAATTCTAGCTAATGTGTAAATTTTCCACCTTTCCGTGTAATAACATTAATTGCTAATTGAAAGTAGCCGGTCAGCTCCAGTTCAAATCAGTTCAATGCGGTCGTCTGCAATATAATCATTTTATACATACATGTCAATCAACGGCATATCAATTCCCAATAAATCCTAAACATACAATTAAATCTCTAATTAATGCACATATGTAATTGAGAAGTGACAGTATTTTCCTACATATTGATGCAATGCCGTTGTCATATCGCAGATATTTTTCTAATAATAAATTCAATGTGAATACAACACAATAATTTTTATGTTAACATGCGAAAGAAGTACTTATACTACGTACACTAGTCGGCATATGTATTTTGACATATCATACTCTCGAACCCCGACACGGGTTTTGTTTAACTGAAGCAAATAACGGTAAATTTTTTTATCGAAGTTAAAGTACATATCGACAGCAAAAATATGCTGAATATTTTTCCTGTCTTCTTTCGGACTCTCATGCTATAGAAAAGAGAAAAGATGGGGGCGTAATTCTGGTGCGGCATAAGTATTTGGCAATAATTAACTCTTGGATTTAACCCATTTTTTCTCCAAGGATTGATGCACAAAACATATTCTTATTAATTTTTGAGTTCCCCATATTAATTTTTAAATAAAAAATATCACCAGTGGCTCCAAACATAAACAAAAATCAGAATTTAGAAGATTGGTTTGAGCATCGATTGATGCTAGCCTTAGTCCTGGTTTACACATTGAATACGCTACTATTGAATTATATTTTATACGGTAAAATGTTTATTACTAAACAAAAAACTGTTTCAAAACAAAATAAAAACAAATCTTGGCGCTCTTTGAAAGAAAGCGAATGTGAACCCCGAGTGATGAGTGAGCCACGACGAAGAACTCTAAGAAAGAAGTGAAATTTAAACCAAACTGTGCCGAAAAAAAACGAATATAACTTCCGACGATTCAATGACGACCAAAGGAAGCTTTGGCCATGGAAATAGTGATTTGAACTTAAGCAGCCTAGGCCATTGTAAGCAATATATCCCTGCATCATGAGAGAGCCTCCACTGTGGTATTCATTTTGATAACCAGGTATCCGTTTTTCCACTTGAACTGGGGATTTTCTTTAAATATTGATTTTTTTTTGTAAAAATGTAATAAAATAACCAATATTAGCTGAAAAAACTTTTTCCGAAAGTTGCAGTAGCTTGAACTTTTTCCTTAGTAACAGAGGTTTGCTTTTGGTATGGTTTTTGAATCTTTCTTTGGTTTCACTTTATCTGCGTATGCATGCAATTTGCCTTTTTCAGTTTTAGGCCGAAGGTGGTCATTATTATCTCTGCCTCCGATGGCACATTCTTCATATTCATAACATCCTTTGGTTCAATTAGGACATTTTCCATAAATATTTGGAGGATTTTTCGGTAATTATTCGATATACACATCCCATTTATGTGATGCATGGAAAAGTTTTCTATTTCTTGTCTCTTATTCAATTTTGGTGTTTAATAATGAACAGTCTACCTTATGTAATTAAATTCAATTGCAGCGTCTGCAACCTTTAAACCAGGGTTGAAGTTTGCCTCTGCGGAGGCTTAACCCAAACTTCGAATTTCTGATTTTTCTCCAATGTTTGAAGCCTCTAGACACATTTTCTGCTTGGAATTCAAAATATAAACACACATCATTAATAAAATTATATTTTGTCCATTTTTTCCAAGGGAAATTGGTGTACAATCAAATATTTAAATATTGTCAAAATACTTATGTCCCACCAGAATTTCGCACCAATCTGTTTTCTTCTTTATAGCAAGAGAGTGCGAAAACGGACAGGAAAAATATTGAGCATATTTATTGCTGTTGATATGTACTTTGATTTCCTTTTAAAAAATTTACCGTTATTCGCTATAGTTAAACAAAATCAGTATCTGGGCTCGAGAGTACCAGATGTCAAAATACATATGCCGGCTAGTGTATAAGTATGTATACGCTAGTATGGCAGACACAATATTTATGATGGGCTTCTTGAATTAGCATTGACTGATATTTTCAATGAAAAGTTGCAAGAAGACGCCTTGTTGACATTTTCATTGATAATTCACACGCAATATTATGTGTCTTCTCGACTGTCGTAATGCCCGTTTGATGACAGCGGAAAGGTATTAGACATCGCAAGGGCATAGTGTGAAATAAATTATTCATAAGGGCGTCTAAATAACTGTTACGAATTTCAAAGTGCTCCGTGACTTGAAGTGTTAGTCTAGTAGTTTTACTGCTTTATGAAAGGATAAAACCATTAGTGATTGCTCCATTCAATTTCCTCTAAAAATCATGAATGAAAAACCTTCCGAATAAAATTATTAACAAATTCTGGATAAGCCGCTGTCACATATTTGAAGAAAAACTCTCTCATTGTCTAGCTTTGGCCAGATCATCCTTATCGTTACGCAAGTCCAGGCATGGATCCATCTTGCGTTGGTCCTGTGTTCTGCAGCTTCTATTGCCAATGCGCAAGAACCAATATTTGAAAAAAAAACTCTCTCATTGTCTAGCTTTGGCCAGATCATCCTTATCGTTACGCAAGTCCAGCCATGGATCCATCTTGCGTTGGTCCTGTGTTCTGCAACTTCTATTGTCAATGCGCAAGAAACAATAGGCGTTTTCAAGTTGGCGCAGCCGTCTTCAACGCTACCTGTTGACGCATGCCGGGCCAAGTCATCTGCATTGCGATTGCCTACAAAGCCACTATGGCCCGGTATCCAGCATAGCGTAATGTTGAAGAAGCGACCCATCTCTCTAGAGCGACACTTCTCAATAGTTATTGATGTGGTCAGCACTGAATCAAGTGACTGAATTGCAGCCTGACTATCAGTAAATAAAAAGATGTGCCTACCAATGACGACGTGACCTCCGCTTGTAGCGTCCTACAGAAATTAGGGAGGCGGAAAGACAAATTAATATTCACTTTATCCGAGTGGATTCCTATACCAACTCCTGCATCCGTCTTAGAACTATCAGTATAGATTGAAATGGATTCACTGACCAAGTGCTTGTTACTATCCCAAGATTCCCTTGGCGGGATCAAGCGACAATGGTTGCTACCAAAAAAGTAATTGAGAGCAATGTAGTGAGTCGCTGGGGGCAGTTATAGTTACGAAGTATCGCTGAATGCTCATAGTTCAGTGCTCGTCACAGGCCAGTTTCACGTAGGCCCTAGGCGGTGTATGCAACCATCCGTTGGCCGAAAATGTAAGCAGTCCCAGAAAATGGGAGAAGTCCCAGCACGATAATTAATCCGAATGAAGGTGTATGTAGGTAGCTAAGCTGAGTGCCATCCACCAGACACTAACTCCATACAGCAAAACAGGCCGCACAATAGCGGTATATATCCAATACACAACTTTTGGCTGCAAGCCCCAGGTCTTCCCGATAGCTTTCCTACACGAATACAGTGTTACAGTAGCTTTATTCACTCTTTCTTCGATGTTGGGCTTCCATTTTAGTTCCTTAACAAAGATAAGATCAAGAAATTTGGCAGTGCCAGAAAACTCAAGTTGAAAGCCTCCTAGTCTAGAGAGGTTAATTGTGGGAATTGTACGCCTTCTTGTAAATAGGACTAATTCCGTTTTAGATGGATTAATTCCGGCGCCACGGATAGCTACCCAATCCGTTAGAATAGCTAGGGCGTTCTCTTATATTCCGCCAAGAGTGTCAGGAATCTTGCCTCTAACGGCAATAGCAACGTAATCAGCATATGCAGTGACTTTGTATCCTATTATTCAGGCATTGATAAAACGCTTCTCATAGCGATGGTATTTCATGATTTGCCGTTCTGAAAAATTTAGGCGTTTATCATTACTTGACCCGGTTCTTGGGTAAAAAGTGAATGTTAGTGAATAGAAATAGCATGACTGGCGAGAAGAGTTATGGTCTCTTTATAGGATGATATATACGAGAGTCAAGCTTGGAGAATTTAACTCTTTCTAAGGCTCTTTTACAATTTTAAAAAACCGAAAATTGGAATGTAATCCATCTGGCTAGCAATAAAATTAATAATTTTATTACGTATGTATGTAGTCTCAGTTTATTACCAAAACGAACAAAATTATCGGACGTAAATCTTTCTCCATCATCAAATCCTTGATACTGTTCAAGTTTAAGACCCTGACCGTGCGTCGTCACATCATCGTGCATCTACTAACGAGCACTGTTAATACTAATGTTTTCTAATAATTCGCCTAAACAAATGCGCAAAACCATTAGAGGGAAAATTATCTAAAATAGTGAGTTCTATTGTTATTGTTGACGATCATGTAATCGTCGTAAATGGCAATAGTAATAACGGTCATGTGATTTATGTAAACATCATTTTCTAATGTGCAATATGCAAACGCGCAAAGATGTTTGGATATATGTGCAAATCCGCGAAACTTTTGTTTAGATAAAAAAGAAAAGATTACAATTATTTCGCGTGCATACTTGAACCTACTGAACATTGTGCTAGTATTACTTAACTATGTCTTCTCTATACATGCATTTTAATATGTTATATCAAGTTACGAAACAAGATTTAATTTGGTGAGTGGTTATTTTTTTATGAGAATCTATTTTGTTATTGATTAGATAAACGATAAAATTGTACGGCCAGTATAGAATCCTATCATCATAAAATCAATCAATTTAAACCACCTCATCAAAGTTATTATTTTTTATTTCCGCCGTTTAGTGTCAAAAGAACTACGCTGGAGGAGAATTTTTTTTTCCACATCAACGCATAATGGCAATACTAATCTCACAAAAACAACTGTGTTGTAAAAGGTGTTCGCCAAAGAAAAAGTCATCAGCCGCAAAAAGGATTGATATAAATACAATCCCGCCAAAATACTCGCATCTTGTCTCAATGGTGGTGGTGGAGCAACATTTTTTCAACGCTTCTTGGCGAGGAGCTGAACGAGGGTACTATTTGCTGCTATGTTCTTTTCTTGATCAGATTTAATTTTGAAGCTTCCAGTCTTATAGAAAATAAAAATGCGTTTTAGAATCTTATTTTGCTTTCCTGCGTATGGAACTCGTTTTTTTCTATACAATAAAAGATCTTTCATAAATTTCTTAACATTGATTTTATTCTGTTATTAACCTTATTCAAGCTCCCCGCCAAATAGCGTTGAAAAAATTTTGCTCCACCACCATCATTGAGACAAGATGCGAGTATTTTGGCGGGATTGTATTTATATCAATCCTTTTTGCGGCTGATGACTTTTTCTTTGGCGAACACCTTTTACAACACAGTTGTTTTTGTGAGATATCATATCTTTTTGCAGTTTTCGATTTACAAAATTCGTAAATAAATTATTAAGACGATATTCATTGCCCTATTGTCACGAATTTGTTTGAGAACAATAATTATAAGAATGATAAACCCCTTGCTAACCTTTGTCTCCCTGGTCCCCTTGTTAACCTTGCTCGCCTTGGTAATCTTAGTAACCATAGTACACTTGACAACTTTGGTGATCTTGCAAACCCTTAGTAACCTTGGTAACCCCGATGGCCTTGGTAGCCCCAGTGACCTCGCTAACCTTGGTATCTTTATACATCACATTAAACTTAATGATAACCCTAATTGACCATCATCCTGGCCTATACCTAAACCTCAAACTCAGACTCAACCTTAACCCTATCCTTACATTTAACCCTAATAATAACGTTAACTGCGACGTAACAATAAATTTAACCCTATCCTTTACCCTAAACTTGATTTTGACTTTAACCTTAGCCATAAATTGAGTCTAAATCTTTACTTCATCTCTATCACATTCATCCTAATCTTAAATCTTAATTTTTAATGTAACCATTAAGCCTCACTGTGTACTCAATATGTGATTCAAATTACATCCATATTTCCTAAGTTCCACATTGCGCCTATTAACGCCAAACGGTTAAGATACAAGTCCCGTTACTACAGACCCAAGACTGTCCTTATATCCAGGTTCCATCATTCTCCCTTTTAAAATACCCCTATCTACTGCTTTTGGCTTTTTGATCTTCATCGTCGTTGCTACGTTGCATTACGTTACGCTCGTTAGCTACGACATAAAATGTATATCATATCATAGAGAAAGACATGTACATGTGAAAATATCCTTTTATCCCTCACCGAAGGTCCCGAAAACCTGTTGAGTCCTGACTAGCATTGCTTTTACAATAATAAACTGGTTTTATGACCAGGAATCAGGGATAGCTAAGAAATTCACTATGTAACTAACAGTATCTTTTTGCCTACCACAACAGGATCAAACCGGGTGGAATTATAAGAATAAATCTACATGCCAAATTTTGTTAAAATTAACTCATCAGAATTCCTTGAAAAAATCGATTTTCCACATGCCATCATCACGTAACTCTGGTTTGAACTCAACAGAATACACCGTCTAGACAAAACCGATTTGGTGTCCCAGCGCCATATTTAAGCTTCCACCAAACCAGCGCAGAATGGTAGCGGTACGTGTCAGAATGTATGAAATAGTTTCCGCCGCGGTACACCACGGAGAACTTCTCAATTCGTGTGGTGTGTGTGTGTTGTGTGAACCGCTACCATTTGTTGAAAGCTTTAGGATCATCGGGATGTCATTTGTTCATCCAATATTATAGTAATACGCACGCACTCGTATAAGAAACGAACCAAAACAGGAACTTTGACCCCTTGCCGCCGCTCTTGCAGACGCTCTACAACTGAAAACTTTGGAGAGCATATACAAGGGATTGTTTGAAACAGTCCTGCCAAAGCACAAAACTATACGATTCTTTTCTAGGAATTTTTCAGGCCTATCCCCGACTTTTGCAAAATGCTTCCTTTAAAACATATCAAAAGATTTAAGCGAGAAACTATATGCATTTTTTTCACATTTTCCGCTGTATCTTTTTTTCTACTCCACCGATCGGAGCAAACGATAGCCTATGCACACCTTCACGACAGACTCTATCAATGGGAAAAGAGATCAAATCCCGAGATGCCCTCTGCCAGGCTGTAGCCCTGTCAATGAACAACAAGAACAACGAGAACACGATTTTTGAAAAAATGCGATTTTCAATCTCTTATATCTCCGGTGTTTTTCATCGTATCTTCTTGAAATTTTCTACACTTCGTAAGACGGCGCGAACGACAACCCTTACCGAATTTGAACACTCAGGACCAACCAGGGTCCAAGCTACAGAGGTCCGAAAACCCGTACTTGTTCCGTCGTGTAAACATAGTCTTAGTCGCTTCTCACTTTTGATTTGTTCAAATTTCTTCGTTTTTTCTTTGGCGTGCGGGACGCTCCCGCTTCCCTAGATACATACCTACTTTTATTACAGTTAATTTATTTCTGTAGGATTAGGTAAATCGGAGTGTTAATTTATAATAACTTGTCCTCCTGTTGTACCTCAAGAAATGCACAATTTACATTTAACACCTCTCATTTTACTATCATATTATGTTGAATTACTTATTTCTTTTAAAACCAATTCTTCTTCTGGACCTGATGGAATTCCTAAGTCGTTTTTAAAAGAAACACAATTTTCCATATCTAAACCTCTCGCCATTTTATTTACTAAAAGCTTACATGAAGGTGTTTTCCCAACTCAGTGGAAAACGGTGTGGTTCCCATATCGAAAAAGGGTGATTCTAGTTCTGTGCCTAACTATAGGCCTATTTCTCTTCTGTCATCCTTTTCGAAACTTCTTGAAAAGATGGTTTATAACTTCATTCATGAACATTTTAGTTATCTTATTAAGGATCAACAAGATGGGTTCTCAAAAAACAAATCCTTAGTTGAACTTGTTAATTTTGTATCAAAATCTTTCAATTAGCACTTTGGCGTGCATGTAATCTATACTGACTTCGCAAAAGCATTTGACACTGTAAACCACCAAATTAATTGCATTGGGACTCCCATCTTACCTTATTGTATGGCTCTTCTTTTATCTTAATGATCGCTCATCTAGAGTTGTTTTTCAAAATTTAACCTCTTCCGAATTTTGTCCATCATCAGGTGTGCCACAAGGATCCATTTTAGGTCGCCTTCTTTTTTTTACTTTTCTTAAACGATCAACCATCTTGTCTTAACTGTCACTCTCTCTTTTACGCCGATGATGTAGCAAACTACTTTCAGATGTCTCATCTATTTCTGATTGTATAGCTTTGCAATCCGATTTGGATAGCTTTACGTCCTGGTGTATCTCAAACGAGCTGGATCTTAATATTTCTAAGTGATCTGTTCTGGTATATTCATTTAAATCTACTCCTTTCATTTTTCAATGCCTAATAAACTCCATTCTCCTCCAAAGTGTTTCTACGGTTACAGATTAAGTGGTTGTTTTTGATTGTAAATTACGTTTTACTGATCACTACTCGTCGATTATCAATCATCGAAACTAGCTGGGTTCGTTTTACGTTGCTCCTCTAGCTTTCAATCTATTAATACTTGTGTGAACTTATTTGTGACGCTAGTACGCAGCAATTTATAATTCGCCTCGGTAGTTTGGTCTCCTTATTCTTCTGTTTCTCGTGATGCATTAGAAAAAGTTCAGAGTAAGTTTTCTAGAACCTTATTGTTTAAATACAACTTTGCTTATATGCCTTATCAAGATCGGCTTAATTTCCTAAATCTACCATCACTAAGCAAAAGCAGAGACTGTCTTGACCAGTGTTTCCTCTTCAGGTTATGCACGGGTCTTACTACATCATCACTTATAGAAGATATAAAATATCGGTTTCCATCTTACAACATTCGATCGGTGCAATTTTCAATCCTCCGCAATTTTCACTTTCTATTTATAAAAACTCTCCGTTACTTGGACCTATGAGAAACTACGACCGATTGGAGATTGGTCCGTTACCTTATTGTTTTTTACTCTTTTAAAAAACGGTGCTACAAAAGCTTTAATTATTTTTCAATTAACTTTTTGAATTTTAGTTGTTTTTATTTGAACTGTTCGAATCTTAGCTTGAACTTATTTTTTTAAATTTATTTCTTTTCTTTGTGTTTTTTTTATTTTTATAAGTTTGTTATTCCTTTATACTTATTTTCCTTACTTTGAATTCTTTACATTACATGTTTTGGGAATTTATTCCGGTTTTGTAATATTTACGTTTTTTAAATAAATAATTATTTAATTAAAGATGTATTTGAAACATCAGAACGAAATTTGAGCAAACTGACTAGAGCCTTTGACACACACAATACGCGAAACCTGTTTCGTCATTTAAATATTGTCTTATTGACGTCAAGGAACTTATGTAAAATCGGAAGGAAAAGAATGGAGGCAAATGGAGCTGCCATGGGAACCGCAATCAAAAAGAAAGTAACAGCCAGGGGGGCACAGACTACGGGGCTAATTTGTTACATAAAGTTTTGGTGTGGGGATACCCGAGAGCAGCTACATAGGAAAATATTGGCAAGACTGAGGGATCGTTGATCCTTGATTTAAGGCGAAACTCAAGGAGACCTAAAGCTTTCAATAGACTTGAAATATAATATTTCAAGGTAGGTGGGTGGCTACCTTGACTTCAAGTAAGGTTGACTATAGAAAATTTCAAGGTCTCCTTGAGTTTCTCCTTAAATCAAGGATGCATTGACTCGTGAATATAAGTGATTTCTATGAATAAGTATGGAAAATGACATTTATTTTATTTTCGGCATCCTTGGCTCAAGGTCTCCTTGAGTTAAGGTATGTTTATAAATACGGGCCTGAGAGTCCTTTGCATTTCAGGTTTATTACACCAAAAGTTAAGTTTTCCTGACAGATCTTAGAATACTACTCATTAACTGCTTTTGGCTTTTCCTGAACCAAAATACGGAGGCCTTAAAAAAGTTTGCGTAGTGTAGTTCGAAGGAGCCTGAAGCCGAAAAGGAATTTTACGAATATGTACTTAATTTGCTATGGAGTTAATGCAATGACCAAAGAGACTGTTTCCATATGACAAAACGGATTCCAAACGGAACACTTTTCTTTGGAAGAGAAATTTCATACATCGTCCGAAATTCTGCCAAATTTCGGCCAAATTCCGCCAAAAAGTGGTTCTGCTTACTTTTGAAAGAAACACAGATGAAAAGCTGATACAACAAATTTTGGCTGACATTGTGGTCTTGAATTCCATGGCAATTTTAGGCCAATTTGAATGCAAAATTAGGATTTACTGAAAAAGAGGCATTTGTATGTTTTGTCAAAAATCTAGTAACAGATTCCGTAAAATCGTAACAAGTGCCGAATAAAATTTTACAAGTACAATCGAGAATACTACACGGTTGTAAATTTTGGTGTAAACCGGGAGTGAATTTTATAAATAAAATAGTATAAATCCTATCTATTCCAAAACTTGAATCAAATTTGACCCTTTTCAACTTATAATGTTAGTTTATTCAAAAATTATATTAATTATAACCGCTACAGAATAAAACTATCCAAATACCCTTTTAATATTATACATTTTACACCGTTCTGGATAGAATAAATTGCATTGAACGTTGTTATAACATAAAAGGGTAGAATCAATCCTACTATGTTATCAAATCTACACTATCAACGCAAGAAACCCATTCAACATAGAAATCTATTGACTTGTAGTCTGTCTGGTTCAGTGAACAGCACGCTTGCCTACAAATCACAGAATTGTGGATTCGAAGCCGACTGCACTCGTATTACAATTTTTATTTTTTCGAGCGGTTTGTATAAATTTGCTTATCAATTTTATACTATTGAAGAGTAAAATTTTTATCAAGAATACTAATACTTTTAATATAGTTCAATTATACTTTTGATAAAGTTTTTATATGGAAATGTATGAATATATTTTTTTATAAAAATTACACTAAAATTTTCAGCCGTGTAGGAACTAGAAATGAGAAAGAATGGCTACGATGATGTTTACTTCGTGAAAATTTAAGCATTGAAGAAAGTACCCCTGGCAGGGCACCACAGACACCGAACCGTAGGAATTCGAAAATTTAACACTTAAATTTTTAGCATTTTAACAGAAAGAGAAGCATATGGTTTAAAGACCTTTACAGCAGCCCAACACGAATTTACGGCCAAATTAAAATACACAAGCCCGATCGAAAAATCAGACCGATTGTTTCAAATATTTATCAATTCAGCGGATTCCAAGACATCGATACCGCAACAACATCTCCTCAACTTATATCAACATAAGATGGGGTCACTTCACACATGACAATAGCAGTCCTTGTTTCCGAACAGATTCATGTCGAGATTGGGCAACGTTTCATGTCTCGTTGCCTCGACATAATCATAGCTTGTATTTATTCTCCCAGAGTTTTTCTTCTTGTAACCACGCGTCTATGAAAATAAACTCAACCCGTTCGAAAAACGGAAAGGGTTCATCAAAGAGGAGATCTGGCGAATTGAGAAGATGATGTGATGATGATGAAAATGTTTCGAAAAAGATTTACAAAGTTTAGTAATAGAAACGCTCAAAATAAAAAGGGAACATTTGGTACTGCAATTTTTAGTATGGTGTGGAAAAAAGTTTGATGTGCTCACAGGGGGGGGGGGGGGGGGGGGGGGGGGGGGGGGGGGGGGGCACGTGCCCCCGGTGCCCCCCCCCCCCCCTCCCCCTGTAAATACGCCACTGGTAACAGCAATTATATAGGAACGGACGGAATCGGAAGACAAGTCAAAGGGACGCCCGCCCGCGAAACTAATTAGCCCCAAAGAAAGTGAAGGATGGTATAGGGTATATTGTTTTTGCTACGCCTATATTATGTAACACTTCAAAGGAGCCACCGAAGGTATGGCGAAGTATATATATAAATTATCAGGGTCGGTCCTTAATTCGAATAAGCCATGTCTGTCTGTCTGACCGTGTGTCTGCCTGTTCGCACGATAACTCCCGAAATAACGAAGCGAGCGGTTTGAAATTTTGATCAGATGATTTATTAGAAAAAATCCCACGGTACTCGTCAGCGCACTATGCTCCACTAAGAGTAAGGAGTAAGGGCAAATCAAGAGACTTTGCCCAAGTTTATCTCGTACTAGACCCATCCTGAATTCCCCGATGTTCGAAAGCTGTAATTTATGGGCTCTTTTATCTAATTACTTAATTAATTGACACTTTACTAAGGTCTATATCAACAAGAAGATATAGGGATTGTGTCAATTTCAAAAGTGATACGAACATAGTAGAAGAAATCTCTGCTAAAAATATCGATTTATTAATAGTACCAGTTGTTTTTAGTAAAATCTGATGTCAATACAAAACAAATAACATTTACGTACATTGAAACATCTTTGTTAGTAGTCTGCATTTTGTTTAAACAAAATAATCCGTCATACTCTCATATGCCATTTATTTAATTAAAAACAAAACACATACGCATTTAAATCATATGCATATTATCGATACATATTTTGCATAGTTATGGTTTTTATTATCTTATCTCTATAAGAATAGTAAAAATGTTAACATATTTTTTGTTGAAAATTGCAGAAATTTTAATATAAACCTGAAAAACTGGAACGGAGCCACATTTTTTGAGAATGTTAATCGTAAATGTTAGCTACTATTGCAGGTTCTAGTCGAATTATACATGCAAGTTAATATGACGTCGACTTTTGGTTTTCCAAATAAATGGATACGATTTGTTTTTAATTGTAGCTCCAAGAAACTGATAAATATGCAAAATGAACAAATTGAAATATCTCCGAACAAATCATTGTTTAATTTCCGCAAAAAAAAAGTTATAAGGTTTTGTCACGGTTCTTCATAGTCAAAGAAAAATACGAAAACACACATTTATTTCTGGATTTTTGCACGATTGTGGGGGACTGCCCTCTGATTATGGCCAATAAAGTCCTGACCGATGACCGGATGACCGGTGGTCCGCAACATGGTTGTGATTTCTCCAATTTTTTTACATACATGTCATAATTTTTTTGTATTTTCAAATTTAAATTCATGAAACATGTAAAGTTGCCTAAATGATCTCTTTTGTGATGGTGGGACAATGCAAGTAAGTTTAATTTAACCTGATGTTGGTTGACGGAGTACTATTACATCATATCTCCAGCATTTTGAAGTCGCGTCACGATCCTGGGCACATCTCCATGTTTCCATTAATCCTTTATACCAGGACTTCGCAAACGGTGGAGCGCGCCCTCCTAGGACATAAGCATGGACATATTTATATATTTGATCGAGCTAAATTTAAAGATCACATCCGATTTTAATTGTGAAAATAGTATCAAAATGTATCAATCTGTATTAGATTGATACAAATTATGGAATCGTTCTATCAAATTATTCAACCATTTCGCCTGCAGCTATTTTTGGATCTGGAGTGTGGTTCGATTTTCTGCGGGATTAGCGGTCGCACACCGCTCAAGAAGTACACCTGAATTATACGTATGCATCCTTTAGATGCTGCTGCTATACTCGTGTACGAATGTGTGGTAGCGTCCGAAGAGTCTCTGATCTTACGGTACACCACCAGAAGATAAATTTTATGCTCCTGAAGCAATGTTTCTTGGTAATCCACTAAGCCTTTTGAACATCGACCATCGGTCTTTCGAGATAAAGTGGCCTATTCCATTTAGCGACATAAACCCATAATCACATAAGAGACAGGCTGACTATTGTTAGGCGCATATGCTCATTTTGCCTTTTAAGATTTTCGGACGCGTGAAGTTTCTCCCATCTGCTTTGAATAGCCTTCCTTTCGGAGAACCATCAACTAAGCTAAGAATGAATCTACAAACCCTACTATGGCAACTTCACTTAAAAATTTTCGATTTTGCGACGTAGTTAAAAGGGTGAAGTTTGGGGTTTTCATAATAGGACAGAAACCAGTTTGTGCGCCTATGGTTCCTTGTATTATACTGTTTTAGGGCCAAAAATGTATGTTGCAGTTCTTAAGCAAAGAAGTAGGTGTGTAGGATTACTGACGTGGAGTATGACGGTACAATTCTCTAATTCCACGCCAATGGTATAAAGAGCGGATACCACGCTCTGTGGCTCACTTGGTTGAGTCGCACTCTACGATGCTAGTAATCTAGAGGTCCGGACATCGAATCTCGGCGTGATGCAGGAAATATATAGTGCTTGCAACATTATATACACTCCTCTATATGCAATGTAATGTTGACTCGAAGTAGCCTATAAACAGCTGAGTGAACGCACCATGCCCCAGGTTACGGTACAGAGAAGAAGAAGAAGGGTGGGTGTGAAAAGGAGGCGCCTCCTCAAGTTTTTGCCCCGTGCCCCACAATTGAAGCTGAAAACTTTTACAAAGACACCAATTTAACTAGGGGCTACCGAAACTGTAATTTCAGCTGTAGCAAGAGAACAGGTGTGACTACGGGCTCGGGCATGGACTTCAGATCAGTTCATTGGGTGACGAGAAATTAATTCGGGCATGTTTTGTGTTTAATTAAAAATTGTGATGGATAATTCGAAATGTAATACCGCTGAGATAGGACGTAGAAACCACGTTTTTGATATCAAACATCAATGGCAGACGTAAACTGAACTATCTATCGGAAATCATTTCTCCGACAATTTTTACAGCCTTTGGCGCTTATTTTCTTTTTTTCTGTTATCAATAGGCTTCACAAAAGTAATGCATAATGAATCGATTTCAATAATATTTATAGTTTTGCAAAATTATAAAAACAGAATCATAGGAAGGTCGCGGACTACTCATTTGATGATTTTTTGAAAGTTAGGAGGGCGCGGAGCCAAAAATGCCAAAGGTTGAAAGGAAGGTTATTAGAGAGTTTTAGCATGTCGTAGAAGATAGTACGACATAGTTTCGACATTCCATGTAAAAATTCGCTTGCTTACCGTATACGAAACAGTATATCATAATTTTGCATGTCCCAGGTTGGCATGGGTGTATTTTCGTAAAGTTGATGTTCTGTATTTGTCGTGATATACAATACACCTATGCCCACTTAGATAATGCAAAATTATGATATACTGTTTCGTATACGGTAAGCAAGCGAATTTTTACATGGAATGTCAAACTATGTCGTACTATCTTCTACGACATGCAAAAACTCTCTATTATTCGTAGTTTACGGAAACCGTAATTAAACCAACTTTTGCTAAGAGTAATCCCGATTTGTGGAGGATTCTGCTGGATTGTACAGGGTGTCCGGAAACTACCGCATAAGCGCACCGAAAAATGATTCCTCACGTGGTTTCCAGCAAAAAAAGATGTACGGAACATACCCCACATTCTTAACCCTCAAGCTGCCACAGGCGTTTGAGGATTTTTGAAAAAGTTATTTTCTTACACGACTTAAACCTCAATAATCAAAAACCATACTAGATATAACATCAAAATGAAATGGCTTTCACAGCCAACAAATTTACCTATAAAACAAAACTAACCGCACTAAAATCGGATAAGTAGTTTGCTTTTTACAGAGCCTCAAAGTCGAATTGGTGTGATTTGACCCAAAAGCGATTTTTTTCCATATCAATTTTCTCCAACTTCTACCAAGGTGAGGGGCTGTAATACATATACGTGTATATTGAAAAGTAGCATGTACCATTTTTTTCGAATCGCTGTAAATTAGTTATATTTTCAAATCTCTCAGAAAATAGTTAAATATTCAATATTATGAATTGCATTTGATCGGCTGATCCTCATTAGTGAACTTGGTAACCTTGAAAGCCTTGGTAGCCCTGGTAACCTCTGAAGCCTTGGTATCTTTAAATATCATATCAAACTGAATGTTAACCCTAACTTTGACCTTAACCTTGGCCTAAATCTAAACCCCAAACTCAACCCTAACGCATACCCTATTCTTAAATTTAACCCTAATAATAACATCAACTGCGACCTAACAATAACTTTGACCGTGTCCCTAACCCTAAAATTCATTTTGGCTTTAACCTTAGCCCTAACTTGAGCCTATACCTTTACTCCATCTCTATCGCAATCCCTAACATTTCCCCTAATCTTATCCTATTTTTTATGTAATCATTAAGCCCCGCTGTGTACTGAATATTTGATTTCAATATTGCATCCATATTTGCTAAGTTCCAAATTGGGCCTTAGTCAACACCAAACAGTTAAGACACGATTCCCGTTACAGACACAAGAATGTCCCTACAATCGATTTCCATCGTTCTCGCTTTTAAATATGGGTAATATCTACTACCTTTGGCTTCTTGAGCTACACCGTTATTACGTTTCGTTACGCTCGATAGTTACGTGACAAAAATGTATACCAGACCCCCCAGAGAAAAGGCTTCAACATGTCAAAAATCCGTTTATCCTTTATCAATGGTCCGAAAACCTGGCCAGTCCTGACCAAACGACTTCAACCAGCATTGCTTTTACAATGAGAAAGTTTTCTGATAACCAGGAATCAGAGATAGCCATCATATATTTATTTATTTATTTATTACCTGTTTCAGTCACTTTATAACTAAGAGTGCCCTTTTACCTCGACCCATTACCGCAGCAGAATCAAACCGAGTGGTACCTCCAACAACCAGCCTACTTGCCAAATATTGTTAAAATTAATTGATCAGCATTCCTTGAAAAAGCGATTTCCCAAATACCTTAATCATGTAACTCTGGTTTGAACACAACAGAATACATCGTTATTCTACTCAAAACCGGTTTGGTGCCCCAACACCATATTTAAATTTCGACTAAACCAGCGCAGTGCAGTAGCGGTACGTGTCAGAATGTATGAAATTCCGCCGGGGTACACCACGGTGAACTTGTCAATTCGTGTGGTGTGTCTGTGTTGTGTGCGTACCGCTACCGCGCTGGTTTAGTGGAAGCTTTAGGATCATCGGGATGAACGAACGGACTGTATGCATCGCACTATATGCTCACCCAATATTATATTAATATGTATGTACTCGTATATGAGACGAACCAAAACATGAACTTTGACCCCTTGCCTCTGCTCTTCCAGACGCTCTACAATTGCAAACTATGGAGAACATATACAAGGGATTGTTCTAAACAATCCTGTTAAATCGCATTTTTTCCTATGCATCTTTCGGTTCTATTCCCGAATTTCGCAAAATGCTTTCGTTGAAACGTATAAAAAGACATTTTCCGTTGTATATCTACCGCACGGATCGGAGCAAATGGGAAAAGAGAGAAAATCCCAATATGCTCTCTACGAGTCTAGCCCTATCAATAAACAACAAGAACAACGAGAACAAGAATTTTGAAAAAATGCAATTTTCAAACTCTCATATCTCCGGTTTTTTTCATCGTATCTTCATAAAATTTTCTACACTTCGTAAGACGGCACGAGCGACACGCTCCACCAAATTTGAACACTCAGGACGAACCAGGGTTCGAGCTACAAAGCTCCGAAAACCCGTACTTGTTCCGTCGTGTAAACATAGTCTTAGTCGCTTCACACTTTTGATTTGTTCAAATTTCATCGTTTTTCTTTGGCGTGCTGGACGCTCACGCGTCCCTAGATTTGATCTTCTGTAAGCACTCGAAATTAGTCGTGATTATATACCAATGCCTACTTGGGACATGCAAAATTGTGATATACGTATACGGTAGGCAAGCGAATTTTTCCATAGAATGTCAAACTATGTCGTACTATTTTCTACGTCATGCTAAAATTCTCTATTCACTTCTGAAAACTTGTGAGCAATCATTGTCATTATCGACAATTATCTACATTTAATTCACTAATTCGGATCTTTTTCACATTGATTAATAATAATCACAAACTATTCAGCCATATGTGACTGACCTCCACAAACGGGCGAGCGATATGTTTGTTTATAGTTTGAGTTTCACATCACATTAACATCACCTCGGTCTCAAGAAGTTGGAAAACACCACAAATCAATATGTATACTTTTATATTTAAAAGTCTTTTTGCCATCCGAACATTTTAGGTTCAAGGGAGTGTGATGAGAATAATTAATAAATGACAATAAGCATTAAAACATTTCAATACATATAACGTACATTATACAGTTTAAGCTGTATCCTCGGTTGAACGTATGAACGTACGAAATATGAGCTCAGCACATATCTGCGGCTAAATAAATTCCTATAAACTAATTTTCGGGTAACCTTCATCAAATAAGTATCTGTAAACCTGTATAAGAATTAGAAAGTGTATGCGCAATTATAATACAGATATGTATCATTTATCTACAAATTATAATCGTATGTCGTTCTGTCAAGTGTGGGAATGAGTTTAGTTGATTATGTGTGTTCGTTTTACCTAGTTAAAAATAAAACGATTCTGTAAACACAAATAAACATTCAAAAAAGTTTAAATTAATTGAATCTGTAGTGTGTGTATGAAAAGTCGAAAAAACTTTTAATTAGTACACAAAATTGATTAGTTTTGAATATTCAGAAAAAAATACCATTGCTACTATAATGATTAGAAACACGTACTTGTTCAACATTAAATTAATGTGTGATGGTAATGTTATTTAATATAGTCTTCTCAATTTTTTCACTTTCCTGGAGCTGTTTTTTGGCTCTTCATTTGAAATGCATAACTTTGTAGTAAGCTAGTACATATTCAAATCCAACAAAAAAATCGGAAGCAAGATTCCTTGGTTGAACCTCGTCCTCGAAATGCGTGATTGTATCAAATTACTTACCCAATTCCAAACATCACTATGATTTTTGTCTACCGTGGAGTTTGAACCTCCGATTCTTCGCTTACCATTCCATTGATAAGGCATATTGGATTATGTATAACTTTGACTTTTCTAATACACAGTTAATAGAAAACAGATATGTACTTACGTTTGTGTATTTATAAATACCGAATTTCGCATCAAAATCCACGTGAATCAAACTCCCCCTATTATAACCAGACTATGACAATATTGTGACAAGTTGAACAACTCAATTATTAGATATTAGAACAGACTGTGTGGGAAATTGCTTCTTCTCAATAACATGAGACGACAACTTTATAATTGAACAACGCTATTAAATAATTCTACAATTATTTATTTCTAAGTGGAAATGCCATTACAAGAATGCGTCAGTTATTTAAGATTTAATTTGTTAGTTTTTGTTTTGAGACAGATATGAAAATGTCAAGATTCTCTAATGCTCTTTTGCTGTGTTGCACGTCACTGGCCATATGTTACTTACTGTTCCTATAACAAAATGTAAACACATTTATTATAAATACATATTAATTCATAATCAAGATGTCAGGCGAGAAACAAAAAATAAATATTAATTTTAATTAAACAGTCATTAGTATCGCGCGTATTTTTTTAAGAACACAAAGTTAAGTTATTTTACCTTTATATTGAGATATACATATTCTATAAATACTTGTCGTCGCAGAAGCAATCATTAAGTTGTAAACGCTCGATACTGCGTATATTCCTCAAACTAACCTCCTATTATTATCAATGACGCTGAATTGAAAGTTTTTTTGTCTGTTTCATCCGAATTTGATAGAACGGGACCGAAAGTGATGCCACGAAATAAATTTAGATTTGTTTTCGCCAAATTACTATAAAAATCAAAATCAAGTTATTCGCTCAAAATTAATCGAATTTTAACATACGACAAAAAAAAACTTATATCAAATTAAAAATCTTGTTTTCGGGAAATCACGATATTTTTTTATTACAATCATTTCTGTTGAAATCCAAATCTCAAAATGTTAAATAAGACGTAGCTACTAAATTAAATTTTTGTGACATAGTCTTCGCTCCACATTGATCTGGGGTATACTAACGTGTATACGTTTTTATGCAAATATGTGCTCTACACCTTTGAACTGGTTTGATAACAGACGTCAGATATAAAAGCGATGTGATATTTGTTTACCTGGATGATGTTTTCTTAAGCGCTTTTGTGTTGCGATAAAAGTACAATAATCCAGGATATGCAAATTTTGCAGCTTCACGTACGTATTTTAAAATGTTATGCTGATTTCTTAATATGTTTTGCTATATTGATATTCTTACGCTTGTATTATCGCTTCGATTCGTGGAAGAAGACAAGGTGATCGTATGATTAGAATAGAGCTGGATTATCTGCTGTTGATATGTTTATGGAAGATATTACGGTAGCTTCGTTCAGAAGTCAATATTAGCAATGTATGTACCTATAATTTACCTGTAGCGATTTTAAGCAAGCAAAAAATAATATGTACATCCACTTAAATTTGCTGATTAGTACCGTTACTTCTTGACGTCCATTCGTTTCGGATCACAAACTACGCAAAAAACGAACAACGGACTTGAGTGGTGGTACTGATACCCGGAGATAGATCAGAGAGTAGCTCTTTTGACAATTTATTTTGTAATCAACCTGTGCCGAAATCGTGCTTGGCTAAACACAAAATTTACTTTTAAATCAACATGTTTAGCCAAGCAATAAGCAAAGCTTTTTTATTCATACTCTCGCTGTAAAATTGAGTTAGGGGTTATCATCAGCTCGTGATTGAGACGCGGCGCGCTGCTGACTCGATCATGCCTTTTTGTAATCTCCGTTTCGTATTTCTCACTAATAAGTAAAGCTGATAGATAGCCTCTGCTGAACCGTTCCAGTTTAAATTAGTTCTGTTGCCAATTGCCAGCGTCTGTAGATTAACATAAAACGCAGTCCTGGCGGCGACCCCGTTGATCAAAATTTTCTTCGGTAGGCGCTCTTCACTCATAACTGTGACTGTCAAATTTGCGAGATAATAAAAATATGTGTGCTTAGCGACTCAATAAACAAAGGGGCAAGACCGGTTTCTTGCAATACCATGTAATAAGGCGTCGTTGTTGGCAAATGGAATACTTTTTCGACATAGTAGGTACCTTTGCAGCTTTTCGACATCCTCACGCTCTATAGGCTCAAGTGTAACGCCATATAATAAAATTGACTTTGAAACTGCTTCAAATATGTATGTTGTATTTAGCTCTATACGATACTATTGGGTTGTTGTTGTTTCATCCAAATGGATGATGGCCCACTTAGCTTCTTTCATCTTTTGACTGAGGTGTTATAGTAGCGAGAGGATGCGTGCTATTAGAATGCTGAGGTATTTATATTCTTTCACAACTTTAATTGGTTGTGCGCAGTATGTCCACTTCTCCCCATGAGCTGGTACGGACCGTTTTTCCAAGACCAGTATCTTAGACTTCTCTAAATTGATACTTCCATTTGGTGCAGTAGGCTTCAATATGATTGATCATCCACTGCAAATCCTTCGGGGAATCAGCCAGAAACACCATATCATCTGCACAGTTAAGCTTTTTTTAGCAAATTCGAAAGGCTCCCGCTCCGCCAGGGATATCCTCCAAGATGCCGTTCTCGAAACCTGCAAAAGCATCTGGGCTCAGTTTTTAACCTCGGCGTTTTACGAGAGTTTTGAACGAATAATCACTACAAATAAAAGTCATGATCCGACAATTTGAGTTGAGTGCCTAGACTAAGCCCCATTATACTCTTCACAATCTAGGTTAGTTAATACCTATCTTTCGCCTACTGCAATATTGTGCATGAAGCACTTTTTTTTCAAAAATAAAAAACGAAGGATTTAAGACAGAAACCCAATTACTTTATTGCATCGGATAAAGGAATTTAGCTGACTTTGATCCTTCATACGTTCTCAACTAACTTTGTATCGTAGAATCCAAAAATTTCTGCTCAAATACAGGGTCCCCCGAATTTCCCCAAAAATATGATGAGGTAAATATACACAAATGCAAATAAATTTCCTGAGATTATTATTCAAGGTCCTAATAGTTTAACCCCAATATCTCGAAAACTGCATTAGCTGCAATGCTGAAATAAAAAGCATATATGTAATAACCTACATATGTATGTACACTCCCAGTCACTTGAATAGGGACAAACTTTTCGAGAGTTGTTTATCTGAAAATATCCTTTTCCTTGCAGCAGAGAGCATAACTCAGTATTTGTTTACAAAGGCTATTAAGTTGCTCATAGTTTGCGAGAAAAAAAAGAAACATTTAATAACAACAGTTATGTTTCATCAACGTTATGCTGATGCACTAATAAATTCTATGTTCAAAATTGGGTCACTTGAATAGGGACAGTTGCGATTCGGTCGTAATTTCGAAAGTGCTAGTATCGTATCCTAACTGTTTTTGTTTTAATCCACTCAGATTGTGTTTTGACTTTAACTTTTGTAAGGTTCGGTAATCATGGGTAGAGGAAAAAGCATTAAATACCGCGCAAATGACTCAAATCGATGTTTTGAGAAATGAACAACACAGATTACGCGAAATTTCGAAAATAGTGAAAAAAAGTAAATCGGTTGTGTTTAACTATTTAAAAACTAAAAGTGGATATGGACGAAACATAAAAGGGCGTAGTGAGGTGCCCAAACCGCCAAAGAGAAAAGGGCCATTCTGCGAGCCGCCTCTAATTTTCACTATCAGCGGCTAGAATTGGAGCTAAAGTCGGTGTTACAGCCAGTTTATCAACAGGACAACGTGTAATAAGGAACTCCTCACACCTAAAACGAAAGAAAATTCAAGAAAATTCAGAAAAAAAAACACCGTTAGACACAAAGAGGAAAAGCCATCCTCTGGATTTTGCTCACCAAAATATGTCATGGCGGCAGGGGTGGAACAGGGTAGTTTTTTCGGATGGAAAGAAAGTCAACCTGGATGGCCGAGATGGGTTCCAATTCTATTTCCACGATCTACGTAAAAACGAACGGTTTCTGTCAAGGCATCATAGCAGAGAAGGTAGTGTCATGGTTTGGGGAGCTGTCTCTGATTTTTTTCTAAGTTTTCTTTCGTTTTAGGTGTGAGGAATTCCTTATTACACGTTTTACTGTTGATAAACTAGCTGTAACGCCGATTTTAGCTCCAATTCTAGCCGCTGATAGTGCAAAATTAGAGGCGGCTCGCAGAATGGCCCTTTTCTCTTTGGCGGTTTGGCACCTCGCGTACGCCCTTTTATGTTTCGTCCATATCCACTTTTATTTTTTAAATAGTTAAACACAACCTATTTACTTTTTTTCACTATTTTCGAAATTTCGCGTAATCTGTGTTGTTAATTTCTCAAAACATCGATTTGAGTCATTTGCGCGGTATTTAATGCTTTTTCCTCTACCCATGATTACAGAAACTTACAAAAATTAAAGTCAAAACACAATCTGAGTGGATTAAAACAAAAACAGTTAGGATACGATACTAGCACTTTCGAAATTACGACCGAATCGCAACTGTCCCTATTCAAGTGACCCAATTTTGAACATAGAATTTATTAGTGCATCAGCATAACGTTGATGAAACATAACTGTTGTTATTAAATGTTTAATTTTTTTCTCGCAAACTATGAGCAACATAATAGCCTTTGTAAACAAATACTGAGTTACCCTCTCCGCTGCAAGGAAAAGGATATTTTGAGATAAACAACTCTCGAAAAGTTTGTCCCTATTCAAGTGACTGGGAGTGTATATACCGTGAATTCTCTAAAACTACACTACTTAAAAAAAATTGTACCTACTCGAAACATATTTCACCACAAAAGTTGTGTACGTATAGAAGTTACCTTCAAGTGTATTAGAAATCTGGATACACCTCTACACTTCTGAAATTTCATAAAGATTTTTTATTAATTTTATTATGTCGCGTGCTGTTGCAAACTATCCTGTAAAAATTCAAAACTGCAAAGACGATGATGGTGGTTAGCTTAGAAGAGTATGAACCTTAAAGAGGTTAAGTTATTAATAAGGCTAAGTAGAAGAATTGTGAATAAATTTATATGCATTAACTCAAAATTATACCCTAGACCTAGACGCACCATTCAATGAATCGCCTTTTTGTTTTACTTACGAAGATGATATTAATGGCATTTGAATAAACCCAACAGTAACACAAATTCAACATTACGTAACAAACCATGAATACATACATTATGTTTTAGGGCTAGTAAAACTGCTACTTTAATTTGCTTCATAATATTCAGACCATGTGCTTTTTTTCGGTCTCCAATAAAAGAACTTAGAACGTGATCATGAACATTTGAATAAGAAGTTGTCCATTTAAATCTACATACTCGTATTACCTCTAAAATTCGCTATCATGTTATCTTTTACAGAATTAGCACACTTCTTGGAGGTTTTGTGTTCGTACTCGTATATAGGATGTATTTTCATGTATATTTGGTGTATTAAAAGTCGTGATACACGACGGGGCTACCCAAAAGGTTTCAATTTTAAGCGAACAATAAAATTGTCGATGGACACATATATGAGTATATAGAAAAGAAAAGATTGTCATCTTATGGCATTGTGAATACGAGTACTTGCTGAAATGTTCGTCGAGGTCAGCTACTCGCGGCTTAAACAACAACCACATTCCAATAAGCACATTTTAAGTACGCGATCAGTACATGTTCCTCCTAGCCATAGTTGCCACCATCATCATCATCGACGATTGCTGGCTGGCTGACCATGGCTTAAGATAAAGTATTAGAGGCGCCACAGACCCTCCGATCGATCGGCCAGATTTTTTGATTGCGAGATAAATCGGCAGGTGTATGGGACATGGGACCATCGGATTCAATTTTTTGATTTGACATGTGGAACGGATTGCCAATGCAATTTTCCGTACAAGCTGTCATGACAATAATGGTGTTCTCAGTTGCTGATTTTTTTACATAAACCTGTGGTTGTGGCGGTCATTCTCCATCAAAGTAGCAATGGATGTCCATCTTCCATCGCCAAAAATGGTACAATTTTCGCTATTTTGTATTGTGTCTTGTGGACGGTGACTGTCTATTTCAGATTGCCCGATAAATTGCCTAATGTATGTGCTGTACGGGCGGCAGATCGATTGTGGGCAATCGATTGCCCAATCGATCGGCCGAGAAATCGTCAGGTTTGTGGCGCCTTTTATGGAGAACATGGAAGGTGTGAAATTTTCTTAGGACACTGCCGCCGGGCCGCGACGGACAACCCAGCCAGAAGTGTTCGTATCTTTGGCATTATAGCGATTTTATTTTACCTACATTTTTTCTTGTTCTTTCGCAAAAGGTGAACAATGAAATATATTAACAAAACGGGAATTCAATTCTTTCGAACGTACTTGTAGCACATGTATGTATGTACTAAGAACCGGTTGGATGTGATATAATATAAGAAACTTAAAGAATTAATATTAAGTCAGCAGAAAAATAGCACGATATCATTGTACATACAAAAGGAGATAAATAGGAGATCGAAAAAAAATCCAATATTACGTACTTGATTTATAAAGGTAGATCTACATCGACATACGATGAAAAAAAATTAAAGCAAAAAATATTTACATAGTATGTATACGTATGTGTCTTGCGGATATGTGAACAATTTATGCTAAGAACATTTTATTCAATAAAACCATAATGGAATGAATTGCTATTTTACATCACATGCCGTGAGCCAATAAATTGCTGTCAGTATATTTAAATAAATTAGACATTAAACGATTATGGTTTGGATCGGATTGGCGAATTTGCATTGGTTCTTGCAAAGAAGTGCGGGTGAGCAAAATGACTTGAGGCAAATTTGTAAAATTCAAAAGAAGATTGAATGACTGACACATTTTTAGATATTAGACGATGTCTTAGTTTTTTTTCACACACGCTTAAATGCGCGATTTTAATCTCGGCAGACATTTGTGTTGATACATAAATAAGTAAGTAAAACTTACTGTAGAATTGATGTACATATGTGTGTGATATATTCGAGGGAATGTGCGCTGCTCGTTGTTCTTGGATCCTTTTTACTTCTATACCAGTGGCGGCTCATACATATGGAAATAGGTGAAGCGAAAAAAGCACAATGAAAGGGGGTTGTTACATTCATAGAGGTGAATTTTACAAAATTGTTACAAAACCAAAAAATTGGATAATTCATTTACGTTATGTGCGATCACACTACACAACTTTATTTAAAGCATCATAATCCTAAATTAAAATCATTCAAAATCAATTTGAAAAGTTTTGGCGTTTTGGATTTCAATATCTTGCGAAAATAAATTACAAAATGTGACAAAAACAGCTATTTTACCCATTTTAAAATCATATTAAATATCATCTAATATTTTCTTTTCCATTTCAAACAAAATACCATAGAAAACCGAAACTATGCTCAGTAAGTTCTTATCTCAACTTCATTTTGCAGAACTACATTTCAATACGCAAAGCATACAACAAAGCGAGAACAAATCATCGCACTGTTTCTATTCAGACACATACGCTGAGGCGAATTCTGTGTCGCCTCACTGGTGTTTTTCTTCCCGTACTTTCTCCCGTACAGAATCGGTCGAATGTACTGATACGCGTTGAGTTGTTGATCGGTATCGTGCGGCGGAAAAATTATCGCCTCACTTGTATGAATTAATGTACAGAAATTATGTTAGGGATTTTGCGGTTGTGTAAAGGAACTTGTAAATGAGTTTAAAGATAACTTTAGGAATTTTAATCATATTTGATCATGGATCATGTTGTTGTTGTTGAATTATATTTTGTGATAAATTAAAATATACAATTAAACGGAAATGAAGGTGAGGCGCCCGCCTCAGTTGCCTCATCTGAGCAGCCGCCACTGACCGATACTCAGATCGAAGACTGAGTGTTTTCATAAAGTATAAGATGTATTATATAAAAAAATGATATTTAACGACAGTGTCTCGATAGCCCAGAATCAGATGGGTTAGCGGCGCTGTGCCAGACATATATGCACGCTAATCTCCTCCCACAATTGTCAGCGTGAATATCATCTGAGTGCTACTGTTAGGCGACAGATTTTTCTGAGTTTGTTCACATAGTTTAAGAGCTGGGTAAATTGCCTAAGTCCCAGCAGGTTATCCGAGTTCCGTAGGTTCTTTTTGTTCTAATAATAAGACACACCACGTTAGTCTCTATACTTTGCTCAGGTCGGATCTGCTCTCAGTTGTCGAGACTCTCTTCCAATAGACCCTGCCTTGAATATCCAAAGCGTGATCGAGGGTTTTATTTGCCTCATCACGCTGGAATATCCCAAAGTCCGATGCTTTTACCTGCCACCGATTCGAAAAATTTCTGTCAAAGGTGTCAAGGATAACGGACAGATATTTGACCTGGCCTTACTCTCAGTCGGTAGAAAAGAGTTTTATATCATTGCGTAATTAGGAGTCCCTGTTGAATGGCACAGAATTATTGCCTCGGATGGTTTCACTATCGTGACATGAGTAATAATGACCTGTATAATTGGGGAACTTCCATTTTAATCAGAACACGGTGGAGTCTCATAGTTGCCGTGGTGAGCCTCTGCCGAATTTGCTTCACGAATCTTGCTTGGTAAACTCGATTTTTCTATTACTTGTGAAGTTGGATGCGATATTTTTGGCTATGTTATATGCCTTAGCAACGACAGTTATGGAGTCGACCAGGTTATACTGTTTAGTTGTCTGTCGTTTTATTTAATGGCGGAGTTTTCGTTGAATGTAGTGGTGTGTTGTCAATACTAAATGTTCTCAACTGCTGAGTAGTGTTGTTAACCCAGTTAACTCTTAACACATTCGACTTAGTAGAAATCAATGAATCAATCATAATCAATCATAACCAACTTGTTTTCATCATTTTAATGATTTTTTTATTAATTGATTATTTAAAACAGATCATTATGGTGTCACTGCTCCAGCAGCATAGACAAGCAGTGCCATTCATCATTACATCATACCACTGCCAATAAAACTAGACATACGAGGTACATTTCAGAGTCAAACCGAACCTTTAAAACCTAATTTATGCTTTCGCGCAAGGATCCGACAGTGCCCCAACGAAGCACATCGACACCATCGTTTATATTGCCGTCTACTATTCCCGGAGTGCGTTCCAATAGTATTCAAACCAAACTTTCGAGAAGTACCTCGGGTTCATTTATTTCGATCATCGCTGCAAATCGAATCCGATAAATGTGTCTGTAAAATCAAGCGCAAGTATTTGCACCTTACCTGTAATGGAACCTTGTGGTGGAATCGGTCAATTTGACGACTGACATCGGACCGACGAAGTGTCGGCAGCTCGTTACGAAAAGTGGGGTGGGTTCTTGCCAGTCCGTTGTCTCCAATCCATTACACTCTTGTTGTTGTATGCCTGGGAGCTACCTAAAAGGAGGAAAAATGTAGGAAACATAAAAACGAAAGAATATCACCATCGATGAAGTCCTGCACATTCGAATCCAGCTGTTTGGTTACGATATCTGATACGGGTGCCCCTACATCACAGTCTTGAAAGAGTTGAAACTTCTTGAGGTAAAGATTCAATTCAAAGTTTATTACATGTTTATTCTTCGAGAAGGCAGAGAAATAACAAAGCAAAATTACAACCACTGTTTGAGTCCTACACTCAAGGTGCACCAAAAACTACTTATGACAAAAAAAAACATAATAGTTTTTAAGGTACTTACCTGTTCAACTGCAACGGCCGTAGTAGATGCGACGAGCCTAATAATTCAAATTTTTATACAATCAAAACAAAATTAATGTGCACCATAAAAATAAATATAAATGCAAAAATACCAAGCATAGAAGTTCAACAGCGTAATATCGCTTATTTATGCGATTGCAAGAAAAAAATTAACTTAAGCGAACAATTTAAAACTGAGAAATATCAATATCAAAGATTGTTTTCAAAACGAACTTAAATAATCTCGAACGGACTCCAAAAAACGTCGGTCGCTCAAGGCAAACCTTGATGAACAATATAAAACAAAAATTATTGTTAGAATTGAACTGCGCCGCACAAACACTTTTCGTATTACGCAGGCGGTCAACGATTAATTATTAGATTATCAGCACTTCACAGTGCGCTGAATCCATTTTAATGGACGGATCTTCAAACGCGAACGCAATATGCTGAATCAGGTCTCACTAACACGTATCGCAGATGCATAAGATACAGATAGTGTATCATACAATATTCCCAAGCACATTGAGCATAATTTGTCGAGGCGCACTTCATTGACACGTCCCACTAATTGCTAATTTGACGGAAATGCTCTCCAAAAGCCGGGACATCTTAGTTTAAACTTGAATATAAAAGTAAAAAAAAGAACTTAAAACTTAAAAAGTTAAGTTAAAAGCAAAATTAAAAATGGACTATCTGACACTTCCGGACTCGGCACAATCCCAAATTCAAGTCCCCGCTCTCTAAAAAACGGAAAGATCTTCGGTGGAACGAGCCATAGCTGTTCCTGTTTAAAAAGTTCATTCGTTACTTTTTTCCACCAGAAATCACACCCACTCAACATAATTTTATCATCCCACCCAAAATCCTAGAACTCGTATCAAAATCTGCATATACATATATACATTGCATATTAATTGAAGTGCATAACATGAATCGAATATGCTGCTTTTTTGGAATGTACTCTTTTTCCGCCAAATTTGACCTCAACCATTCACCTCCTATCAAAAATTACTAAGGGCATTGGAAAATGAGCTTTTTTCTACTCATCTCAACATTTCATCACTTGTTTGCCCGTAAGTCGGCTCAACTTAAATGCGACTGTGTCAAGTACAAGTATTTTAATTCAACCGCAGTAATTCTTTGAATTTTTATTTAAGAAATATCCAGTATTTTAAATTTTTTAAGAAAACTTGAGGTCACACTCAGGAATATATAAGCGGAAAGCTTAAAGCTAGATGCTCACAAGTATTCATGTACAAGGGTAAAATTGAAAATTATTGGAGGTAAATAAGGATATTTTTGTCCACAGGCTGTACTCATTTTCACTGCAATGAGATCGAGAATGTTCCGCACATTTGCATTGGGTTTTCCCGATCGGTTACTTTGTAGGTTAGTTACTCATATTCACTCTCTATCGTTATAAATCTCCGATAGTTACAGATAGTTAACCCTCCGATTCAAATCTCGCCGTTCCATTATTGGCAATAGTCGACTATTTTCATTAGCTTTCTCGAGCACATCCAACGACAGTTAAGTAAATTCAATTTTCATTATTAGCACACTGTGAGCGGCAACAATTGTGTATTTTTTATTTTTCGCAGGATTGTTCCCCTTATTATGGGGAAAAAAGTCCCGACCGACAGAAGGTCCAGAAGTTGGAAAATGGGAGGGGAAGGATGATCATTTGTCAGTTTTGCTGATTATTTAAAAATCGATTGTATCTTTATTACATCGAATATGTCATAATTTCATAAATATTAACAGGACCCAATTACTGTGATAACAATTAGAAAATGAATGTTGACGTATCGCCCGCTCTAGCGCTTACGCGGCCCGGGGCAAGAGGTCAAATTGCCGCTCCTTAAGTACTATACCGAGCAAACTGATAGTAGATAGATAAGCAATTCAAAACATTTTTTCTTCTTAATCAAATGATTTTGGAATCTCTTGGTTGTTCTAACCGGGAGACAGTTAGAAACGCAACAGTTGCGTATGTTCCGCAAACATGTTTACCATTCTGATCCCCTAACTGCCATTTTGCGGATCAGAAATAATCCCCGGTTCTGTTCCTTTGTCTGCCTTTGTGGAATATGTTAACGAAAACAACCGGAGATTATTTCTGATCCGGAAAATAGCAGTTAGGGGAAGGGAATGACAAACATGATTGCGGACATTTTTTTTTTTGCGACACATTTTTCACCACCGTAACAAAAATGTACAAATGGCACACGGGAGGCTTTTTAGAACACTCAACACATTTTTAGAAAACTCCACTCTGGAAAATTTTGTGTCAAAGAATGGTGCACGTTTTCATTACAAACCTTTTGGAGTACATATATAGTTTTCGATAATTTCGTAACATGTAGTAGGTAATCTTCAATTAACCGGACCTCTTCATGAAGAGATTTCTTCAGGGGTTTCATTGTTACAATATGCGTGACTTATTTTCAGAAATGGGTCATCTCAAGAATTCTTATAGAGAATAAAGTATCTAACTACTTAAATCGGGAGAACCTAGCTATATCCCGATATTATTAGGGAGACTCCTATTTCGACTCTGGCAATTCTGTGTACTGTGAGTCTATCCCTCGTCTTGCTGAAACCCACAAAAACTTCTTCGTAATTTGTCTTCTCAGTGCTAAATAAATCAATGCAATTGAAACCAACTAAAGAAATTTATCCGCGAGAAACTAGGGCAAAATGAAGTTGAAGTTCTTTACTATTTTTTTTTCAGCCGTTTTCAGCGTTTTCGATAACTTTTATCCATTAGTGAAAGTTAGCTAAAACGGTTGAAACAAATTAGTGAAGAAAATTATACTTTAATGGTCTTGAAATTTCTCACAGGAGAGTTTTTTAAACGCTCTTGTGTGATAAGCGTTTATGCGAGTCGACTCTTTATTTTTTATTTCGTATCAATTTCTCCGGAAATTCAATATTTATTTATTTAACGTTCTCTCCTGTGATTTAACAAACTAAACAAACATTTTAGAATTCATCTTCCGAAAATCAAGTTGCGACGCATCGCTAAAATTTAATAATAATAATTAACCCTTAACCTTTCACTTTACCGAATTTGAGATCATGCAAACAGGTCCAATTAGAAGCATTAATTCTGTTGAAAAGAAGAGAAACTAAATGTTCAATTTGAGGTTGAAATTAGCACATAATTCTTAAATCAGTTTCTGTTTTCAAAGAAGAACTTAATTAGCACATAATTGAGCGATCCGCCCCACTTTGTTTTTCGAAAATGGGTAGCGTGCCAGTATTACGGGCGTAAAATTTAGGCAACTTTTGCAGAGCATTTTAGAAATCAAAATGCAGCACATTGTATCAATTGTGGGCTGCTCAAAGCCGCGTAAGGACTTTCATTTTTTCCTTTCCTTTCTTTTATTTTTATTTCATCTTTTGTTTCTAGGTTTCCTTTTCACTAAATCGAAGTTGATATTGAATTTTTGTCTGCGTTTTTATTTTCCAACTTTTTTTAATCGAGTGCTAGCCGTTGATATTGAGTTTTTGTATTCGTTTTTTCTTTCAACTTTTTTTATTTTAGTGCTAGCCGAAAATCCGCCCAAAAAATGTGGCACCCACTGTAGGGGGGGGGGCGAGGTAGAGATCTGCTTTGAGAGTGTCTTGTGCGTACCGCAAAACATCACATGCAGCGGCCTATGTGGTAGCCGAAATGATGCCTTTCCTATCTTAGTGGATGAGATCAGCAGGCTGTACAGTAGTCACCAAGGCGTAACAACGCAGACGTACTTGGGGCGAAGAAACATTGAAAGGCTTGAATCTATGAGGTCCGATGATTAGGATTATGCTTTCTTTCCCAGATTTACCGTTACCTCTTCCTGTTGCTTGCTGATATTTTTCCTTTCCGGCCTAAAGTTTTCTTCGCTTTTAATAGTTTTGAAGTAAACTCAGCTTTAGTTAATTAAGCACTGAATTGTTACTGACTGTAAGAAAAATGGGGTGTAATAAGCTGCAAAAGTAGAAAACAATATGGTCTACAACGGATCTCCAAACCACAATTTACGAAAAACTCGATTTGAAAACATAAAAATGCGATTATCTCGCTCGGTCGTCAAAGTTTTGCACTTTTTGCGGGACTTTTGGACGACTCTTACTTGCAAACTGCGGTAGCGAGGGTTCTCATCTTTGCAGAGAAATGTGCCCCGGAATATGCTCTATACATCGGATTTGAAAATTTCGATTTGGAAACATAAAATACGACTATGGGATAAAAAGTCCCAACCGATTGGCAGTCTTAAAAAGGGGGGGTTTTTTGCGATTATTTCAAAAACGAAAAGAGATACAGAAAAATGGTATGAGAACGAAAAAAAAACACATAAAGATAATTTTATGTAGTTTTTTTCGTTCTCATATACCATCTTGCTGTATCTTTTGTCGCAAATAATCGCAAAAACCCTAAAAAAAACCCCTTTTTTAAGGTTACAGACGACCAATCAGTTGGGACTTTTTATCCCATAATCTGGGGACCATCCCCAACCATAATCCAAAAAAAAATTTCCGATGTAGGATTTTTGCCGACCAAATATCGTAATTTTCTTAGACTATTGGACGACTTTAACTGTAAAATGGTGATAGCTATGACTCTCTACTTTGTAGAGAAAAAAAAACTCCGAGATATGCTCTACATCGAATTTTCGAAAACTTTGATGAAAACATAAAATAGCGATTATCTCGCTCCGTCGTCAAGAATCGAGGTTTTTGTGGGACCTTTCGGCGACTGTATCTTCCAAACATTTGTAGCTAGGACTCTCAACTTTGCAGAGAAATGTATAGAATCTAAAATACATATTAGACATGTTATATTATAATTGTTTTTTTTTCTGGATTGACCGGTTAACAATTAATATCAACACATTTGGTGTAATGGAAAACACCAAAAGACACAAATAATGCGAATTACATTAATTCAAAATTCGATTCTTCTGAATATCTTGATTCTCGTTTTCCTCATGACCGCATCTATCTACCAAGTCACTACTGCTGATATTTTTTTTCTAACTGTTTACAATTCAATTGTTTTGGCAAGTTCTTTCAGTATTTTCTTTTCACAACACTTAATTCCCTTCCATTTTTCGTCCTGAAGCAATTTATTTTAAATCCACATATCCAATCCAGCTCATAGCCCAACATTTACCAAACTTCCACTCCGACTCAAAAGAAGAATAAAGTCTTCAAACTGACATGGGCAAGATTATCCATGATGAAGATTCATCGTCTTTTTTTTGTGATACCGAGTGCCGTCCCCGATGCTAGTTACGTGATGTTGTACTACGAGCAGTACCTATACCTATACGTACAAGTAATACGCCTATTTTAGGTACATTCTACTCGTATATCAAAAATCAAATCTGGCTTTGATGAGGTTTCTGTCGTAATTCTTTCGTTTTTGCTCGGGCAAAAGTTCTTAAAGCTTGTCTTTTGCCGGAGATAGAGCTAGAAAAGTGTTACTAGTGTGTTTTGGAAAGATAAAAAAGTAAAATGTCGAGTAGCATGATGGATGGAAGTTTGGATGAAGAAGAAGATAAACGATTATTAATTATTAGTATAGATTGCAGAGTTTGGCTAGAATATTGGAATATATGAGTTTTTAGTCGTAATATTGTATTTTGTAGATATTTTTTTGAATTAAAGTTGTAACTGCTATTTTTATATTTGTATAAACTGAAGTCAAATGTTACGTAGAAAGTATACTCGCATGTACTATTTTATTATACTCCCACACAATTTGCAAATAATTTGATATTATAAAAATTGCCAAAAGCAAAAAACCGCCTTTAAGTCCTCGCCCAAATCGTAATCTATCCGCGGCTCCCCGTCCAAATGGATGCAAAACGACGTTATCTCATACTGTTAGCAAATATACGTTGTCTACCTGTATCTCCTGAACGCCCAAGCTTCAGTCGAAATAACCATCGAACTCGTGAAAGTTTTAATCCATTCGATGTCGCCATTGTGATCGATTATTATCCATCAATTATTTTTAAGCTAATTATAAATTATTAGCCTGGGAAAATAAGTATAGTCTCAGCCCAATGGCTAATATGCAAATCATGTCTAAATATGTAGTCACAAGTCCGGTGCTAGTGTGTGCATAACAATAAGCACGGCAATCTGTCTATCAGCGGATCGATCATAGCCTCTAACCATATCAATTAAACTATATTCCGAAGAATCTATAGGTTGCACACTAAAATCTGCTAAAACTATGTATCTTTTTTCCACTGAATCTTATAGTTATAGAAAAAATCAACCAAAACAGATATTGGCGAATGTTGTATTCCGCGAGGCTCTCGCACGTCACACGACAAAATCTCACATACGTTCATATGCATAAAACAGAGTAGTTATCTATATTTTTTCTACGTCACAGTATGGTTACTCTCAATTCAACATCTGTATGTCTCGCGCTATGAATCTGCGGGTCCGGGTCTCCTCCGTGATCGTTATAGAGAGTGTATAATACGATTTATGCTAGCCTCTTGACTCGCGAGTCACAATATATTCAATATACGCTCATAATAACAACAAAATCCAATATACATCAGGTCCTAAACCGAAGTTGGACTTGGCATGCTCCATTGGGGTCCAGTTTATCAGAGACGTTTAGCTGGGCAGACGTGTATCAATTTCTTCGTATACGCGGAGTACATCAGCTATCGTTTGCAAAAACGGCGAGAAAAAGGCCAGGCTTGCGGAAAATGAATAAATCGTTTCTTAAAATTCATATCGTGTGTTGTAAAATAATTAAATAGTGGAAAAACCGAATTCCCTTTAAAAGTGGAATAAAATTGGATACAAAAAAAATTCGAAACGACGAAAATATTGTATTTTTCGAATTGAAAATTTACGCGACATTTCGCGTGACTTAAGCGAAATCGGGAAGATAAATTCAGTGGTGAATCCCCGTGTGTGTGCGATCGCGTTCGTGTGTGCCATCTTGGTCGCGATTAGAAGATCCCGCCCGTTAATTAAATACGCGATAAAATTGAAACAAGTAGTTTTAGGAAATCCAGAAAACATAACGTTGGGTTTTCAATTCGTACCATCATAATAATAATTTATAGTGTGTGCCTTAGTTACGAATTTTGAATTTTTGCGTATCTAACGAGTAAGTTAAATATTTTCGTTACATAAAACCGACATATACAGCACAGTCAAATACAAAAGATATTTCGTGATAAAATGCCAAGTAGTAGTTATTTTTTTATTTTGACTCCACAATCGCGCGAAACATGCTAAAATGTACAATCAACATGATGTATGACTGGACCTGCGCTACAAATGATAAATAACACAAAATTTATAATATTTTTTTATTTATTGTTAAACAAGAAAACATTATGATGATAATGGAAAGTTACACTTTTGACGCCGATTAGAATATTGTTGATGAACACTTTGTCAGATTGTTAAAAAAAGCCCATTTTAACGGGTCGAATATGAATCGTTGCCGATGAGCAACAATAGTGTGGTGGTTAATTGAATACTGTGCGAATTGATGGTATTTATTGAAAGGAAACGAGTGCGAAATATACTTTTGTTCATTTAATTTATTTGTTTTGTCGGTTACGCAAAAATGATAAAACAAAAATATTGTGAAGAATGAAATCAGTTTTTTCCCAGTTCATAAATTAACTGTGACTTTTTGACGAAAACAAGAAAATAATTTTGGACTTTTTCTCTACTTTCGTGTTGCAGAAGACAACGAACAGTACCCGTAGCAGCAGTAAGAAAATCCAAGAACAACAACAATGACAGCCGGTTCGGGTTACAAAAACGACGCTTACGATGGCGATGAGCCAGTCAAGGTGAGTCTTCATTTTTTCTCTTCACTGACAATTTTTTATGCGCTCTATGGATTATTATTAATATTGCTAATAAATTAATTGGGTCTATTGTGTTATTCGAGCCGAACGCAATCAAATTAAAAGTAAAAGGTTATAGGCCGTGGCCATAGCTAGATGGTGTATGTGTGTTTTTTTTTTAAGATTGGACTTGATCGAACCTCGATCTATTTTTTTCGAGGGAAATCTAAATAATCGATTTAATCGAAAATATGCGAAAAATATTCATAAAATACACCAATTTTCATATTATGCGATTCATAATTCCAAGATAACTATGTAAATTAAATATACAAACAAGTTTTAATGGAATTAATTATGTGCTTAGGCATTAAACGTATATAAACAGCACCACTATTTCGACATGTGTGTTTTTGGTGATAATGTGTTTTCCATGTCTTGTTGATGAGAGGTCGTATGGCAGAAAACGCACAAAAATGTGAGAATAATAATTATGGTCAAAGTTAAGATAAAATTTTTATTCAAAACGAAATTTTACGATACAAGAAAAAGAAAATAAAATGAAATGTCAATTGATGGGCATTTTGTAGTTGAGCGAGTGTGATGCAATATGAAATAGTAATTTCACTATAAATGTAACACCTTTTTTTTATGGCAAGGTCTGTAAATAGTTTAAAAGGATATTTGTTAATGTTCTATACGATACAATTTTAGAACCAACCAACTCAATAATTGATTTAAATCATGGGTGCCCAACCTTTTGGCTTGGGGCTTGGGGACAAAATTTCCAGAATACGGGGGGTCCGGTTGAATAAAATTAAATAACTCATCGACGCATAGCATCAGGGATTGTAATCGATATCCATTATATTACTTCCAAAATAAGCATCTTGTTAAATTTTGAAATAGTCCCGAATTATTAAAACAATTAATAACAAATGAACTATGTACGTATTGAAAAAAAAACGGACGAATTATTCTGTTTGAGGTTCTTATTGAAAACAATAAATTTCGATGCGTGAAAGTCGATGTTCTACGACATTTGGATAACCTTACCGAGGTAATTTTGCAATATTGTCCATGCTAGCAGATATTTTAACATGGTTAACACAATTCCAAGAAAAGAAAGATGTATCGACATATTTAGCTATGGGATAGTATCATGAACAAGGACTTTCATATCCATCGGTAATGATATCCCCAAAAATGGTTTCAATCGAAAAAAACTGCAAAAGTAGAATTCTTTTGAAGAATGAACTTAACAGAAGGTTTCTAGAAGCATTGAAATTGTTCATATCATTTTTTTTTAATTTTAAAATTCGGTATTTTGCGTCAACACTAACGGTAAATTTGGCTAATTTTTGTCCCCGTGACCCTTGTTAGGATGTTCTCCGATTTCACGTTTATCCGAAAAAAATCTTTTAAACAATATTTTTAATAAATGAAGCTAACTAATTATGAATGACGAATATTACTTACAAGGTTATCATTTTTGTTTAAAATGATAATAAATTCGACTCTGAACTTAATGGTTTGTTGACGAACCATTGACGGAAAACGATATCTTCTGTCCACTTAAAGAGACTCGACATTTTCTAAGCAGGCCTGTCAACTGTTGAAAAAATTGCATTTCAAACTTGCATAAATCCTTAAATAAACATCATCAGGAAAAACGTGAGAACCCTTGTCTCCTAGGACTAGACGCCAAGGTACCTATTTATTGATATGCTAGAAGTTACCGAACTCAATCCACTAGATTGCATTTTTTGGTTTTCCCAGATCTGGACTGTCGGTTTGTGTCACTACTAATTGCTAGTAATAGAACTTGGCCCATACGGCTCGTTGTTCTTGAAAAATATATTTAAGGGAAAGTAAATTTTCTTCTTTATTTTCTTTCTCAATTAGTAGTGACATAAACCGACAGTTCAAATCTGGGATTTTGGCTCTCCCACGCAACCTAGTGGATTGAATTCAGTAACTTCTAGCATATCAATAAATACCTTGGCGTCTAGTCCTAGGAGACGTTTTTCCTGATGAGCTCCAAACTAATAAAGCTACCATTATAGTAACTACATTAGAACTCCGATATTCCGAAATGGTTGGGACCGGACCCACTTCGGATTAACGAGTTGTTTGAATCGAAATGCACTGTCACCCTGGTGATAATAACATCATTGAAAAATTATCAATTTTACTTTTCATTATCTTGTATTAGAAATACAGGGTGTCAGGAAACTGCCGCATAAACGCACCAGATCGTGATTCCTCATGTGATTTCCAGCAAAAAAGTTGTACGGAACATACCCCCTTAGCTTAACCCTTTAGCTGCCACAGGCATTTGAAGATTTTTGAAAAAGGAATTTTCTTGTACGACTAAAACTTCAATATCTCAAAAGCTAGACTAGCTAGAATAACAGAATAAGATGATTATTACAGCCAACAAATTTACCTAAAAAATAAAACTAACGGCACTAAAATCCGATAGGAGGTTTCGTTTTTACAGAACTTCAAAGTCAAACTTTTGTGATTTGACCCAAAAACAATCTATTTTTTAATCTAAATTTTTTCCAACTTCTGCCAAGGTGAGGTGCTTGTACGATTCTTTTAAAAATTGGCGCATAGTCTAACGATTATTTCTTTCTTACATCCTTTTATTCTAGCTTCGTTATTTCTAACAGTTTTAATGTCTTAAGTGCAAAAAACTAGGGTTAATTTTGGCTCGATTTCCACATACTTTGAATAGATTTTACCAATTGCAGATCTTTAGGAGCACTGTGAATTGAATTGTATTGAATTCGAGCTAAAATTAACCCTAGTTTTCTACACTTAACGTATAAAAACTGTAGGAAATAATGGAGCTAGAATAAAATAATGTAAGGAAGATATGATCGTAAGACTAGGCGCCAATTTTTAAAAGAATCGTACAAGCACCTCTCCTTGGCAGAAGTTGGAGAAAATTGAGATAGAAAAATAGGTTGTTTTTGGGTAAAATTACAAAAATTTGACTTTGAAGTTCGGTAAAAACCAAACTTATTATCCGATTTTAGTGACGTTAGTTTTATTTTTTAGGCAAATTTGTTGGCTGTAATAATAATTTTATTTTGCTATTCTGGCTCGTCTAGCTTTTGAGATATTGAAGATTTAGTCTTACAAGAAAATAATTTTTTTTTTAAATCTTCAAATGCCTGTGGCAGCTAAAGGGTTAAGTTACGGGGGTATGTTCCGTACAACTTTTTTGCTGGAAATCACATGAGGAATCACAATCCGGTGCGTTTATGCGGCAGTTTCCGGACACCCTGTATACATTCAATCAAGTTTATCGAGCAGTATACAATAATAAACTATAGAAAAGCTCAAAATTTTATCAAAAATAAAACAAAATTGGAACTCCAAGGTTTCCACGATTCTCTTCAATTTGGGGGGACCACTCGGAACTCCACGGGCGAAGTTTGCGTCACCTAAGTTCACTGATTGTTAATGATCCTGTCGGACAAAATACTTCCATTTTTCATGGTCGGTTCATACATTCCAATCATAGGATTTTCGATATCAATTTCCAAATTGTCAGTCATACAGTCATGAAATGTGTTTGCAAAATCACAGAGACTGTGACTGTAATGTGTGAATCGACTTTAAGAATGCCCTTTTTAGGGTTTTTTAGAAATTTTTTTTCAAAAAACCCTTATGAAATCGATTTTGTCCGTCCGTCCGTCTGTCCGTCTGTCCGTCTGTCCGTCTGTTCACTAAATAACTCGCGAACGGCTCAACCGATCGTCATGAAATTTGGTAGGAATGTGTAGAATGGTTACAGTCTTTGGCACATATACCTTAGAAGTTGGTAGGGAGAAGACAAGAGGGTGTCCCGAACGTTTGAAAAAAGTCGACTTTTTTAGTTTTTATCGGAGATTGACGTATGGATATTTAAATCAAAGATCTAAACGAGTACACCTCATATCAGTTAAAATTTTCCAGTTTCGAGTAACGGTAAAAAAGTTATTGGCGTTTAAAAAAAAACGTAAAACTTCCTTTTCGAGCTCCGTTTTTCTAAACCGTTATAGGGATCGATATGAAACTTTGCACAAAGATTGGTCGGTAGGGCCTTATATACGTTAAATATTAAAACTGTTGACTTTTGCAAAGGAAAAGTAGATAACAGTAAATTTGTAAAATTTCAATTTGTTCGTGTGTAGCCCCTCTTAGGTTTCCAAATATGAAAATGCTGCTAAGGTTTTTTAGAAAATTACATATAGAATATGTCTACGAATTTTTATTCGAATAACTGTATCCAAACCGGAAATATAGCCAAATAAGTATTTAGTAAGGGCCTTTCACAATGCAATCCTCTTAAGCATTTCTTCAATGTATATCTTTCAACTTGATGAAACAATGAACATGCAATTTGGTGGAAATGCATAGAATGGTAATAGTGTTTGCCTCAAAAATTTTTGAAGTTAGTAGAACCAAGTTAACAGGGTGTCCCTGAATAGCTGCAAAAGTATACTTGTTCAATACTCATAGGAAAGCTTGCGTTGGCTCTTATGACAGGGAACGCAATGGAATCATTTTATATAAGTTTGCTTTTCCTTGATTAAAAAACAGTAACAGTAGATTTACAGCTAATAATTCAGTTCATATATAAAGCCAAGCCATCCTTACGTTTGCCTGAGTTTCTTTTTGGTCAAAGGCCATCAGAAATCTTAAACCGTTACCTTTAGATTTGCCTTGGAGTACTTTTATACAAACTGGGTAAATAGTAAATCTATTTTTGGATTGGTCTAATTAAAGGTGGAACAGAATGAAAGGCGCTAGCCTTTCATTCTGGAACGCGTTTATTTAGACCAATCCAAAAATAGATTTACAGGAAGCATTTCATTAATGTTGTGCACAATACTTATTTATTGCTTATAAAATATATGTACAAAAAATATTCACTATGCGTTAAAATTCTAAAAAACCCTCGTATTGCGGGCGCAGCCCTCTGTACGCCGGTATTTTTTAACAAATAAAACACGATCATACAGATAATGTTGCTAATTTTACCCAAATACCACAATACAGTCTGACCAGGCAAAGTAAATTGACGAAAAATATTTTATATCGTTTTCCGCCATTGGTTCGTCAGCGAACCATTTTTTTCCTTGTAATCCGCCAAACCCAAAAAATGCAAAATGCATTTTTTCTCTAAATCTAATAGTGTAGTTACTACGTGATAAACCTAGTACATCAGATTGCAAAATGTGGTGGAGACAAATTTTTTTTTTGTTTCTTATGTTTTTTGGGGTGCTGAGCACGAATCCGGAGCTTCCCACCAACATTTCGTTGCGGAATAGGGTCAAAATCGTGAAAAACCCTAAAATTTTTGCTGTTTTTCCGTTATTTGCCCCCTAATTCTGCAACTATTTATTTCTGCGAAAAACTCTCCATGAATATTTTAGAGAGCACATAATTGCGCGTCCAAAGAGACATAAATATTAAAAATCTGTTGAGCGGTATTACTAAAGTGGATAATTTAAATTTGCCATTTTTAACATAGTTCCATTTTATGAAAAAATGTGGAGATTGAACGGTTTTTAATTTTTGGTCGTAAAAGTTGCATTTATCTTGTACATTGTGTATTTTGGAGTGCAGAACCTGGATCTGTAAGTTCCCACCAAAATTTTGTTGCAAAACAGGGTCAAAATTGCAAAAAACGCAAAAAAATTACTATCAATTGTAGCAATACCGCTTAACACATTTTAATGATTAATGGCGCGTTGGACCCGCAGTTATGTTTTCTCTAATATCTGCATGGACAGGTTTTCGGAGAAATGTACACTTTCGGAGTTATAAACAAAAAAACGGGAAAACTCCGAAAATTTTGGGTTTTTTCGTGGTGTTGATCCTGTTCCGCAACGAAATTTTGGTGGGAAGCTCCGGATTCGAGCTCAGCACCCCAAAAAACATAAGAAACAAAAAAAAAATTCTTCACCACACTTTGCAATCTGAAATCACCTCGGAACTACACTATAAGCTCAAACAAGGATATTATATAAAAACATTCTGCGTCGAGGTGCGGCAGGTAATGGGTTAACGCTGTTTTCAGGGCTCTACAAGCTGTTGGGTTTATGTATCCTAACATCCGTTAGCTTCAGATTAGCTACACAGAGTGTCCTTAAGGTCAAGTCAAGCCGAGAGTGGATAGTCGTAAAGGCACGCCATGTTGTTATTATTCACACACTGGAACTGAAAATTTTCATATTTGTCAAATTTTCTTTTTGCACTACCTATAACAAGAATAAAGGCTCTATCAATTGCAGTCAAATCCGGAAAAAAACTGTTTTGGGTTCGAGAAAAATCTTGCCTTCTTTTTGGACCCAAACGCCCAAACTATCAAACACATTGTTTCATATAAGTTCAAACAACTGTATCGTAACAAAAAAGTCCCGGGGCTTTGCAGCAAGTTTTTTCTAAGTTTACGCATTTTGTCTACATTCCATAACAGTATCAGCATTGCTGTGAGAAAATTTTTCTAAAAATCAGATTCCATGTTTTTTTGCTAAATAATGGCAACACCCATAAAGCAAAGCAAATTTTGCACGCCCTTTCATTTATTTTTGCCATACATAATATCGAAAAGAAAGGAATTTTGTATGAAATGACCCATAGGATGATAATGAATCCTTGATTGTTGCTTGCGCTCATGTGAAAGGGTAACTTTGCATTTTTGCGTCCGCCTGAAAACTCCGCAAGGAACCCGTTTCATTCACGGTAATAGGAAAAAAAGAAACCGCTGTCACCATGTAGAATGTCCTATCCTTATGATAATAATCTAAATAAAAAATGTCGGTAAAAACAACACTAAACAAAGGTCCGATTTCGGGTTCCTCATTATCATTGCCGATTAAGAATCGCTTCACATAAAAAATACTGTCGGCGTCAAGGATATCAATATTTTCGCCCTTGGTAGAACAATTTATGAAGGATATAGGGAGGTATGTTCTACAATAGCCAATATCCATGTGCAGGACCTTAATGCTTCTGGAATCAGCGCCACCTCTTAAGCCAAACGGCGCCAAGGCGAAATTTGAAAGTAACATTTTCTTTCTTTTCGTCTTTTCTTGGTGGATCCCAATTTGATTGGATTTAGATAAATCGAGCTAGCTAATGCAAAACCACTCTTGATATTCAAAACGGTTCGGTGGCCATTCTATCGGACCGACTCACGCTCGAGATGATCTTGAAATATAAATTGAGTTTTCGTCGTAGTATTTTTTCGTACATGGTGTAAAAATTAAAAATAAAAGCAGCGAAGCAATTTACTATGAAATTCAGGATTTACGGCAATCTTGTCAAAACAGAGGACAAGACTAGGATCTTGTTATAGATCGTCAGCCAAATCGAATCTTTGCCATGAAAGTGATATATAACTTTCGCAAAGGCAGAGTTTGGTAAGGAAAATTATTCCTGATGCGTCTATTCAAGCTTTCTTAGAAGAGAAGCTATGAATGTTTAGGAAGGAGATCGCTTCTTAAAATGTTGCTTGGGTTGGTTTGAAAAGCTGTAGCGCGGCAGACCAAACACTTTTATGAAAGAGAAAACCTTCAACATTCACTTTTTATTTTATTTTTTTTTGTAACGCAAGTAAATGTTTTTGATTTAATTAATTTTAAATTATTTATTTTTGTGGGGCTGATTGCCATTTTTGTGGGAGTCAGATAGCTGACGATGAGGACGGATGAAAACCCGGCTAGATGTTGTGTTGTTAGGATGTTATGATGAGTCTAGTACGAATTCATAATAATATGGCTTCCAAAAAGTTGATTCAAAGTTTATCGCTGCGAAAATTTCCGGGAGCCTCGAGTGAACTTTTTCCTGAAGTGAAACGTTAATGAACACTTTTTTCGAAGTCGCTCGGGCGAGCCGTCTATTGGACAACGTTGATGTAGTTGATTTATTGTACCGTTGCGTAACATAACGAGATAGTCTTGTCCCACCCATACCGATTACATATTTATCAATTCAAAACTTGAAGTTCTCGAAGCAGGATTGTTGAGACGGGCTCCATAATTTTAGGGAGGAATGATAACTTATTTTCTCGTATTTTTCCTGGACTATTTTAATTAAATTATGCATTCGTAGGCCTAACGTATTTATTCCTTTTACAATCTACATACTTTAAACCATTAATTTTCTAATAATAAAAAAATGACAGCTCATTTCATTGTCTATATGCATATTTCATAAGATGCAGATTAACAGATTGCAATACTTTTTGGGGAAGCTTTGCTATAATACTACTTGTATGTTGCAATTTGAATATTCCCACGATATTTTGACCAGCTTATTATAGGGTTTCTCTTCACATTCTAAATATAATGTAGCAATAACTGACAGCCTGAAATATTAAAAAAAAAAGTCTTTTAAAAAAATATATTTTTTCGTCGTATCGCCTTTCACGCGACCCACTTTTCATGGATATACAAATCGTTGCCCATTCAAAACACTTTCCGCTTTGTAAATATACATAGTTAATACTAATCAATGCTTGTATTGAAATTATCTTCATATTTAGTAGAAATGAGAATCTATAAATATTTAAATGTAACTATATTTTCGAGAGATAAGTCTGACAACTGTTATGATGTGTATTTGACTTGGTATACGATCATTCATAGTTCATGCCTTAATTTTGCGAATAGTCTAAAAAAAAAATGTTGAATTACTTTCTCTGTATATAATATGCATAACCTATACTATACAACAGTCAATCTTACCAATCTTACAAATAATACATATTTTTTAGATAAACTGTCTGTGAATTTGCACAAACTTTATGATGGAATGTGTTGTGAAAACTCTTTTGATTTATATTGACGTTTCAGAAAATGTTTGAAAAGAATTATCATTGTCTGGCAATACGACACATTTTACTTTTAATCTCATTACGAGTTCAAGAATTTCCCGAAATTGTGGAAGACAATAATTATAATATGTATCATTAAAAATTAATTAATCTTAATTAAAAGTTAAATGCATTTTTTAGTTTACAAAACTGCTGGTTCTTCGATTCGAATGCGGTGTTTTAAAGATAAGAAAATCGATCTACATATATAAAACTGCCTCAGGCCTTTGGCTAGAAATTTCCTGGAGTCATCTAAAACTCACCACGTCTCTGCATAACGATAAAACCAATGTTGATATCCTCCTTTTTATTTACACTCTAATCACGCTCGGCAAAGTAATTACCAACTTTTCTTAGTTGCAAATCTTGACCATACCAGCTTCAAATGAATCGCTAGTGCCGCTAGGCAAAATTGGAAAAAGATCTTATATTATGTGTGTCTTGTCGACGACCGATGAGATGTTAAAAATAGTAACATTCCATCAATAACCATTCTTCACTGCCATGCCGTTGCATGACCAAAGACACAAGACTCATCTTATTATGGACATGATTGCGTGAAGCGACAGTATTTGTTGCATACGAGCACAACTACATTCCAACTTCAATGGAAGCACATGCTTGTTACTGATAGAGTTTTTGCATGGCGACTAAACTATTTGCTAGAAGATTTTATTGTATGGCATACATTGCCATTTGAGACCATTCACTTGAACGATTTTATCTACCTGAATGTACATAAAATAGTCAATTTCTTAAAATAGAAACTCCAAGACAATTTAGTCCAATAATAGAGATGGCAAAGTGAAACAAAAAACTGTGCAATTGTTATAACAACCGGCGACGACCGGCGGCGGCAGTTAAAGTTAATTAAATCGGAAAAGAAAGGGTTTCATGTTGATTCGCCATAGTAGTCAGAAGAGAGAAGTCTTGGATGCAAGAACATAACATACCTCATCTCTTTGCCATCTTGAAGAAAAAAAAAACAAACACCAGAATTTTTGTAAAATGAATTGTCTTTTTACACTAGTAAACATAACTTTACCGCAATAATAAAGAAAAAACTATTTTAATATATAGCATCCCATTATAGTAATCTAATAAATTAACACGGTTTATCTCACTGCGTGTTTAACATTATTTACCTAAGTTTATCTGCAATCAAATACGAAAAATGTCCGAAGATATTTCTTGTGCGGTCAATGTACCGCAACGACCTCCAAAAATTACGTTAGTTTTGCCTAACTAATTTCAGGTGAGAGATCTTCTGTCATTAAAACTATACGTTAATTCTGGGAAAGATAAAATCTACTATGAATATGTAGGTGCCTCACTTACAATTTTACGATATTTATTTATTTAACTGAATAATTTTCTAAAAAATGAATGAAAGTTTATCAAATTATGAAAAAACTACTGTTCTAGTATATACTTAGATAAATGGATACATAACAATTATGAAAAGAGGCACCCACATAAATTTGAGGAAAAGCTTCCGACATTTATTGTTGTCAAATTAAATAGCGTGCACTCTACTATTATGTATCATTTCAATTAGCACTTTGTCGCTTCAAAACACACATCAAATAATAATAATTAAAACTAATTAGTCGAAGTGCGAAATCATTTCAACAAGATAATAGACGCAGACCAACATGTTCGTGTCTTCTGATTTCATGGCAATATACACTTGAGACAAGTTGATGTTGTTAACACTCAACAAATAAGGAATATGTTAATTTACATTTTACTCACACATATTTTTGTCAAGTGTGGAGTCAATTATCAAATTGCTTCATTTGCCTTAACTGGCTGTATTTCCTAATATTTTTTGCGTGTAAAAGACAAATTTACCAGAAACATCTCTATCGCCATTTAGCAGTATGAATTGATGCAAACATCGCACGCCTCACGTTATTGTCTTTGGTCAATTGATTTGATTCGTAGTAATGTTGGGTGATGTAAAACATCACCATCTATCAGCAAACATTGTGTACTTTTGTTCGTGTACTGTGTAAATGTTAGAAAGTGGCACGTTGTGCGAAAATTGTTTAAAAATTTAGGCACACTTTACGTTTTTTACACCAGTTGATTTTAATAAATTTTTCTCACGTTCTATGTGGGTAGTAAAAAGCGGTATTTTATTTTATAATTTATACTGTAATGTATTGGAATATCGGCGATTGATTGCAGAGCGATCTTGACTTAAAACTACACACCGGGAATATTTTAGAAAGTAGTTATCCGTTTTTACCTTAATTATATTTCGGAACGTTACTAACAATGTTCTAATCCAAATGACCTTGAGTACGTTCCATTTATACGACCTGAGTGAAAATAGTTACTAACATTGACTTCACGTTGTTCCAAAACATCAATAGTAACAAATAGCTATCTCTCCGAGTCAACTTATGACGTTTCAAATTTCAAATGTTCCACTGTCGTTGATAGCTATTTCCACTCGCACTCTCGAGATGATCTATCGATAGCTATGGAAAATGTCCGTTGGCAAGTTCAAGTATGTGAGGTTATGTCGGGTCGGTTGTTGATGTTATTATCAAATGTTGCGATTATTAATTACTATTTAGGCAATGTTTGGTTTTTAAATGACACTAAAGTTAATAAACTAAGTGTACAGATAGATTTCGATGAATGTAAACACTAAATATGGATCTCATCGAGTTATAAATTGTTTTTGGTAAACATATTTTTGAATTCAACGGCTGTTGTGACATTTCCATATTATGTTCTCCTGAGAGCCCTCTCACAACGCTCATAACTACGACAATAGTCATGCGATGACTACAGCTACGACTATAGTTAATTCATGGTTGAGGTTTAGAAAGCTTATGGTTGAATTTGAATTTCGACCTAATCAAACTGGACAGTTTGCTCTCTTATCGTTCGCCATGATTAAGATGCTTCATGCTTAAGATCCAATAATCAAAGTTAAGTTGTACAGAAAGCCCAAAAAAGATTTGCAGAATACTCACGATCCCTTGCAATCAACATTAACTCCAACTTGGGGCAAAACTCCTTTCTTTATTTCCAATAATTTTCATTCTCCCCCTTTTATAAAAGTATTTGAGTTTGTATTTTGACATGGCGTACTCTCGAGCCCCAACACTGGTTTTCTTTAACCATAGCAGTAGTCTTAGCTACGGATCACCGTTCCGAGGATGGATTAAAAAGTTTCCTGAATGCTTTTCTTACCCATTCAGTTGTGGTCAGATTTTGTTGTTATTTCTCAGACTTTTCGGGACAATGCACTTTTCACAGTGGTATGCTTTTTAGACTTAATAGTTGCGATGTTTAGGACAAAGCAATCGCACGAGGTTTGCAGAGTATGGCGATTCGGCCCATTCAAACAAGTTGGCGTAGTTTATTGGGCCTGTCTACACGTGAAACAAGAACAAAACACCGGTTTTATATGCAAAATGAATTTTTCCTTGCCTTGCTCCTCATGAATCTCTCCTAAAAAACGGGTTTTCTTCTTGTTCTTGTTTCGCATGTAGACAGTCCCATTGGGATGAAAATACTAAAGCGTTATCGATATGGAGGAGCATTTTCTATCCGCTGTAGCGGCTCTAGCGACAGCGACTCGCTCATTTCATATAAAAACTCGTTTTTAAAATGAGAGAAAAATGAATTTTTATATGAGATACGCGAGTTGCTGTTGCTAGAGCCGATGCAGTCGTGTCGAGCACAACGTACCTTAAGCATGGATCACCTTATAGCGCACCAAATGTACCCAATAAATTACTTTCGTATTGTCCGTCATCGGTTCCCGCAGGGGAGTGTGTGTCCTTGTGGCACACATTTTTGGTGAGTTGCGCCACCACATACCTGAGCAGCGCAGCGCAGGGAGACCCCTGGTATGGTTGATACGCCATGGCGTGGATCTGTACAAAGACCGTCGGGCGATGACGTTCCCGAGCTCCCTAGTCATGTATGGGTGACACAGCATGGCTTGACTTTTTCCCTATTCCTTCGAAGATTCAGCCATACAAGCGTACGTGTCCAGTGTCGGAGCTGGCGGCTTCGCATAACCCAAGCCTCGAAGGGGCTAGTTTGGGAGAATGGCCTATGCGCCTATACCTAGCTGGTTTGTGGATTGATGACCACACGGCCCGAATCGAATTGCTGCTTAGTAAACGGATGGGGGCCACCCCAATGTGAACGGTAGCGTTACGAGTCTGCTTTAAGCCGACGAGTAGTAAACAGGCATAACGATTCTGCGGAGGCAAACCGAATTCGTTAGGACTTCCGAAAGGGGGCCAAGGGAGGATCACACCTGCTATTGAGAAATCTTTAGCGAATAGTGTACCTCGGGGATGGGCGTGCCCAAGGGACCATGGTCTCTACCCATCTAGGCGTTGGACTCGAGGGGGTTGTGGTTGTTAGGCAAGTCGGCCAGCTAGAGTCGCATCCCAAGGTGGGGTTCCAAAGGGAGGCATCCCGGCGGAGAACACCCTTCCGGCTATTAGTCGGATAAATCTCGTCGTCCCGCAAGGGAGGGAGGTTATGGCCATTAGGCTCAGGTACTTCTAATGACGAATGCGAGGTAGACGCAGGATGAATGTCCGTCATCGGTCTTTCCTTTTTTGAAAAAAAATGCATGCGTCACCTGCATGTCCCATAAACATGACTATCTTCTAAGAAGGTGATTTGATTGAACATTTTACTGTTGCGACTACTTTCTGAAGCCATGTTCCATCAACAGGAAAAATCTCCACAGTAAGACGGGCATATGCTCGCTACCTATCTTCTATCTCATCCAACATCATTCGGTACTACGAGTACAACTATTTGGCGATCACTTTCTTATTTGTAACAGTCTTTGACGCCCGCTGCATATGGTTGATTCATGATACTCTGGCTTAACAAAACTTTGCCAAACTGTCTATTTCTAGTTTTCCCTAGTTTAACCAAATCCCATATAGTCGTATTAATTGATCTAGGCATTGGACTCGAGGGGGTTGTGGTTGTTAGGCAAGTCGGCCAGCTAGAGTCGCATCCCAAGGTGGGGTTCCAAAGGGAGGCATCCCGGCGGAGAACACCCTTCCGGCTATTAGTCGGATAAATCTCGTCGTCCCGCAAGGGAGGGAGGTTATGGCCATTAGGCTCAGTTACTTCTAATGACGAATGCGAGGTAGACGCAGGATGAATGTCCGTCATCGGTCTTTCCTTTTTTGAAAAAAAATGCATGCGTCACCTGTATGTCCCATAAACATGACTATCTTCTAAGAAGGTGATTTGATTGAACATTTTACTGTTGCGACTACTTTTTGAAGCCATGTTCCATCAACAGGAAAAATCTCCACAGTAAGACGGGCATATGCTCGCTACCTATCTTCTATCTCGTCCAACATCATTCGGTACTACGAGTACAACTATTTGGCGATCACTTTCTTATTTGTAACAGTCTTTGACGCCCGCTGCATATGGTTGATTCATGATACTCTGGCTTAACAAAACTTTGCCAAACTGTCTATTTCTAGTTTTCCCTAGTTTAACCAAATCCCATATAGTCGTATTAATTGATTACTCTTTTGTATCTTTTTTTCTTTAACTAATTTCCTTTGATTAAGTATTATCATGCGGGGTCATTTTAATTCCGCTTAATCAATTTCATTTTTTGTTTTCAAACTATTTGGAAAATAAACCCGTTGCTCGGAATTAAACAAGTGGTTAAAAATATCAGGAGGCACTCTAAGCTGCTCGCCGAATATTCGAAAAGCCAGGGCTTTCTAACAGCATAACTCTCATCTGATTCAAAGCAAAACCTGCTGTAATTTTAAAATTTTTTAATCGAAAGAGTGTCTGCCATTGACTCCACATTCTGCTCAATAACGAGACAATAAGTATTTTAAGAAATTTAAATAGCTGAGGAGAGGACGCCACTACAAAGAAAACGAAGAAACTGCTAATTTTCGGATGCGCGAATTAAAAAATGTTCACAAACCAATCATTTGCTTTTGGGTTAATGTAAGTCAAAAGTCGTTGGAGCAATGTGGAACAGGCTCAGTTATTTGCTAATTCGTTCGTACCTATCTTTAAGTTCGCGATCGAGTTTTTTTTTCAACTAAGGCTATCTAGAGATCAATCATCGTCAGATAGATTGCTTAGTGAAAATAAAAATTTTAGGAATATGTATTGCGTTTTTTACAAGAATAGTCACTAGTTTCTTCCGCGGACCACCTCTAAAGGCTCTACGGACTGCCTCCGGTCCGCAGACCACTAGTTGGGAAACAGTAAGCTGATTAAAAAAAAATATTTCCCGTTATCCTGTTACTTCTCGTGGCCGAAAATCTATTAAAACTGATCAAATACATTCTCCTAAACATTCTCTTTCGAACGACACCCATCATGCCAATACTGTGCATACTGTAGTGTAGACGAATGTCCTTTTTTTGTGGTACATAATAGTACATCCTTTCAAATATTCAAAATCGATGTATTACAATCTGGAAGACTCATTTCAACGAATCCTATATTTTAATATGCATATCGTCTATAGTGAATCCTCAACAAAAAAGGCTTTTTGTGCTCAAGGAATTTTTTTACATAATAAGTGTCTATACTAAAATATAAAGCGCCCTACCACTGTTTCATCGAAATCGGTCTACGGGAAGAGTCAGGGGAATTAATGGAAGGATGACTTTTCGTCCACTTCAAAGGTGAATTTACCTCTAGACTGATCAATTGTGGTCTCTGATTCTTTGTCGGGGCCATCAAAGGATCATACATTGCATACAACATTTGGTGAAGAGCGCATGGAAGGATCAATGACGCACGATCAATAATGTTACCTCAATCATTCTTCATATTATGTTATTGTCATAATATATAGAACGGACTGAAAAAGGTAGCTTGTGCTCCAGCATCAAATGAAGCTGATCGAATAAAACATATTACACGCTGTCACCATGCTTTGGGTATTTTTTTATTACTATCTTATTTAAGGAAGAAAAATCTAGAGAGCTAATTCCATATTCTTAATTACACTATTGACCATATTTCACGTTTTTCTTTGCACTTTTTTAATATCATAAAATCACACCGCATGACACTTCCCTGACTACATCATATAATCCTCAATGCGGAACAAATTGAGTATAGGTGCTCGTATGTACACATAATCTTATACCAGTATCGGTATAATTAATGCTTAGAGTCTAAGAACTAAACGAATTAAATTTATATGTGATTATTATATACACCTTCAGGTTTATCAAGCGCAACAACAACTTAAAGAAAAAATTAAAAACAACAAAGTTTTCAATGCCATTAAAACACTTGTATTCTTTTTTTAAAGAAACATAAATACAAAACAAGACTGTAAAGAATTTTATTGTTTTTTTGTCAGGTATTTAGTTTACTCAAATACTTTCATGTTTGGTTTAACATACATACATTTATTATAGGAACAAAACGTTATTTTCTTATGATGCAATAAATCACATAGTTGCATTTTTTAAACCACAGAAAAAGAAAGGGAAATAAAAAGAAAAACTCGTCTAAATAATTGACACCATCATATTTTTTAATTTTTTTTATACTCCGGTTTTTTTTTTGTCAAAATATTAATTGTCACAAGCATGGAAACATCTGGATATACATAGAAGTTTTTCTTAAATCTATAGAAAAGATCTGCTATTTACAGCAAATATTTATACAATTGTACTAAAATTACTAAAAAAAAATCCCATCTAATTATAAAACAGGCGAAATTTCCACATACGTTTTTCCGTAAAAAAAAAATGTCAGCACGACAAAAAAACAGTCGTTTTAATTAACAAATGCAAACATTTTGTTTTACAAATGATATGCATTTAAAAGAAAAATAATATAAATGAGAAACAGGCCAGGAAGTACGCGTCGTTGTCGTGAGAATAATAATGTAATAAATTTCGGTAGATAAAATACATACTATACTTATCTGTATGTCGTATCTGTCTGTAAGTGTCCCATAAGTAAATTAAAAAAATATATATTGTAAAAAATTAGCCTTGACTTTAATCTAATTTGTGACACACTGAAAATTATTCTTTTGTTTCGATTTTGTTTAATGGGGATATATTGTTGCTTTGTTCGCCCTACCCAAAATTAATAGAAAGGCGCTAACCTCGATAGTATGTCGATATAAATATTTGACGTATAGACGTAGTCTGGACGTAGTCAATGCATCAGCGTGCGTTCAAAGGTTTGTGATGCATGATAAGCGGTTATTCCTATTTTTAGATTCCATAGGTTTTAGGTTTTAAGCAAACTGTTACTCGAATTCTCTCCCATTTTATCATTTGTTACAATTTAAAAAATTATTCATCCTTGCCAAAGATATACAGACTTAAATCTTAACCCTTAAAAGTTCATCCTGTATCTGATTATTAAAAAAAAATATGTATCTTATGTATCTTATTTTAAGTTCCGAAGCGCGATTTCACATTTTGTATCGCCCTGTTTTCCTATTCACTTGCATCAACACACACAAATATATGCAAATAGGACTCAGTGCAGCTCATTATTTCTCTAGGCAATGATACTGGCGTTCTGGAGCATTTTTGGGAGTATTATTAAGACATCTCCGTAAGCCGTGTTACTCATATTGCTTTGTGATCATCGCATGAATCATCGCCTTCAGCAGTGTTCCTCGCTTCCATACCTCCCTACCATTATCGAATCTAGTTCAGAAAGCAGCTTTGAGCGCTAATAGTCCAGTACAGTTTGTTCAAAATAGCCCCAAACCTAAACATAAAAAAAAAAAAAGAAATTTTTGATGCCAAATTGTTGAATACACTGCCTAATATACGCAGTAAAAAGTTACACTAATTTGCGCCATGGGTTAAGGGGAGAGGTCTGGGGTATAATTTTCTGAGAAAATTTCTAGAGTGTTACATATCATTACAAAGGTAATTTTATGTAGTTTGTTTCGTCCTCAGGACATTTAAAGCTCGGACTCATAGCTTTCCAGATATTTGCAAAAAACTGAATTTTCACCCCTTTGCCACCCCCTCCCCCCTTAACCCATGGCGCAAATTGGTGTAACTTTTTACTGCGTATATTAGGCAGTGTATTCAACAATTTGGCATCAAAAATTCCTTTTATTTTTGGATGTATGGGTTTTGGGCTATCTGTACTAGACTATAATAGCTCTGAAAGTTTTGTGGGGTACTTATGTATATCTTTGTGGTAAAGAAAGTGATTGCCTTCTGTTCACTATTTTTTCAGCTGTAGCTTTCAGTTTTTCCATAATTGCGTGAAAAATTGACATGGGGGCGGCCATAGAAACCGCACCCTAAAAATGTTGTTCTTCTCTAAGAACAAATTGAGGTTTGACTACATACCTCAGAAACGTTGTGTATGCTGTGTATTTTGGCTATTTTACTGTTTCACCACAATTTAGAACCAGTGGTCATTTAACAAAAAATGTGTCGTTAATAAGACAGCTGGAGTTAGATTCCGGAACAGTAAGCTTAGTTTCATTAAAAAAACAAACATTTTCACGACAAAAAAAAAACTTGAAATGATTTAATAAATAACAGGCGCGACAGTCCAATATTGGACTGCCGCAGATTTGTTGTTAGTGACATTCAATTTCCAAGATCTTAACTACTTTTTTGTTGAAGTGTTGAGATCAACAGCACGGTCAGCAGTGCTAGTCCGTCCCATGGGTCGTGAGTTAAAAAAACACCATGAACTGAATTCGTTCACGGTGAGTCTCGAACCCGTGACCATGTGCAGCGAAGTTGCACGCACAAACCAATACACCAACCACCGGCGGCTAGCATTGGTTCCAATATTTGTTAGTCCTTTAAGAATTGTATGACCCCAGTGCCTCCCCTATTCTTTGATGTTTCAGACCATCTTATTTTTTCAAGGGTTCTAAAAGAGGGGGTCGTAGGATATTATATCCGGCTAAAATGTAAAATGCGCCGCAACGTAAAATCTCATTTACGAAAATTTGCAGTTTCGTCGTTCTGTTACTGGTTACTTCCACTTTACACAAGAGCAACGTAAGCCTTTTGAAGAATTTGAGTATCGTTTTTTGAGAGATAATATTTTACCAAAATAGAGTTGACTAAAAAAGTCCCTAAATTTATTTATCCAGTGTAGAACCCTTCGACTGGGACTACCCTTCCAAGATACCAAAAAGGTTTGATTGTCATCGAAAAATTCCTTACAAAATAAAAGGCGTTTTAAGCGAATCAGGTAAGTCGATTGTCTCAGTCGAAAAACTAAAAAAAAAAATCAGGATAGTGGGGTCAAAGTCGTCACCTATCGCAGAGGGGGCACGGACTAAAAAAAGTTGGGAACGACTGAGATAGAGTCGGCTAAGTCAGCTTCTGCAAGCTTTTCTCACCTCCCATTTTATGTTTGACAATCGAGCTCTCCAACACACGACTTTTCGTCGATAAAGATTTTCGAAGTGCTGCAGTTTAATCTTTTTTATAAAACTCTGGACAAGTTACGTGAAAATTAAGAATCTTTATATCGAATTGTGAGAACTTTAGCAAAGGCTCTAATTGCCTGAAGAGCCACCATTGATCCGCGGACTGTGGATTTGATTTTTGTGAATTCAATAAAATAAACATTAAAAGCTGTACGAATTGTTAATTGCAGTTTACGACAGATCGAATGACTTGAGAAATGATCATTATTCCGTGTTGATAGTGGCGTAACGTACAGTGTTGCATGTGTTCGGTGGAACACGGGCCCCCAACCATCAGGGGCCTCCTAGCATAGTTACCCAGAGTAGCAAATTTGTTGGGTCATTAGAATATAGAAGCTGTTGAACAAGTTAGAAGTGCTCTTCTTTGCTACGAAGTAGCTTTAAGCGAGAGTTTCAAGGGCCATTTAAGTGCTGTGTTGAGGTGGGAGGCCTCGGTAAGTGCAAAGTTATGGGTAATTGACCGGCTTGATGCCTCCTAAAGCTGCTTTTGCCCTTTAAATTTGCCCGCCCTGATTAAATTCGTAATATTTTAAGCGGAACTTCTGTTCTGTTGAAATTTTTCGAAAGTTAAACACTCAGCGTAAAAAATGCACTCGGTCTAAGCCCATCATTTTTAGTAGTTGAAAAGGTGGATTTTACTAAGGTAGAAATTTTAAAATGCGGTTCACAATAAGGAAATAGCAAAACTTCCAATCATCCAATAAGCTAAACAAAAATCACACTGGCGGCGCGCGTGCCGATCGGCAAAAACTTTGAAAATACAGCTGCTGGGGGGACAGTCCTTACTTATTTCTTTTAAATCCTGTTTTTGGTAGTTGGTATGCGAACCTTACTCCCCTATTCAGTGGCCTAGATAAGGGGAGGATCAACAGAATCCGCCTTAGGTCGAGCATCTTTTCGCTGCAATCGTGTCACAAAGACTATTAATTTTATTTCAGCACTGAATTAAGTAAAACAAAAAAAAATGATTCCTCAAATTTTTGATGGTGAAATGGATGGTATCTCTTGTATGATGCGAAAGCAATGTGAGTAGCGAAATTTGTACTGCGTAATTTACATGATGAAATTACATGAAATTTATCATCATTGATGAGGGGTGTAAAAGCGATATTTAAAATTAAATTTTGAAGCAATGAAATATGAGTTCAGGAACCCAACACAAACTTGAATGCACTAGCATTTTGTACAACAATTCTGCCATAAATTTTTACATCGAATTTTGTACAAAAGTTCAGTACGATAAATTTATTAAACTATGTGGACTCAGGCCGAACAAAATTCTCTTCAGACTTTGTACTTTTGTAGAAAGTTTTTGTTTGCACAATGTGTTGCGGTCTTAAGTTTTGTGAAAAAAAATGCTCTCCAATATTTGTACAAAAATTATTCAGTGTAAAAATTCAGGCTGTTCACGATCCCCTAGACACATTTAAATTGCATTTTCCTTGTTAAGAAAAAATCTAGCCCCAGATTCCCTCCCTCTCCGAAAAGCTATCTACGCCACTGCTCCTATCAAAGAAGAGGATACGAATCGCTGCAATAAAAATAATAAGAATAGCGGACAAAAAATAAGGTCGTTTCAAAAATGTTTGCTAATAGTATTATATTGTGTAGGGGGCCTCCATTTCGTTCTCGAACACAAGAGATTTTTGAAACGTTCCGTCATTGCGTTTTGATCTATGATAACAAAACTATGCATATAAATTACAATCGATCCACCCGTTGAGTATAACGTTTCCACAATGAAAAAGAATTTGTTTCATTTGATTTATTTATTTTATTTCGTTTGTTTGATCTTTATAAAAAAACACCACTCCCATATTCCAATCCTGTACCATGTCAAAATAATTCCACCCTTAGATGAAAGTGAATGGAAAGGGCTTTAACCTTATTACAAAGCCTATTGCTGATGTGAGTGATACAGCGATAGTCCGTTAAGGTTTTAGGGGATGAAGTATCCGATTGTTTTTAAATAAGGCAGAGTTCTATGAGATTATTTGAAAACAGTGAACTTTTGAAAGTGGGAACGCTTATTTGCTTGATAGCTACCTTTTTATTTTCTTCAACTTCAAAAATTAATGACGGAAGAATGTTCCCTAATAAAATATTTCATTGTACAGGCGCCGCCATTTTAATTTGAAATACCCAACGTTCTGAAAATGTTAAATAAACTCAATAATTAATAGAAAAACAAAGCTTGTAGAAATAGATGACAAAGTAAAATAAAACAATAATATATATTATAATTGAATTCCCAATATCTATTCAAAGTATCACATTAAAAGTTTATTATATCAATTAATCAACTACATAATATATTTTCTTATTTTTCATTGAATTTTTGCTATAAATGCTATAAATTAAGACAAATTATATTCACACTATTAAAACTACCGTCTTTTGCCACTGTTCAAATCTCCCGCGAGCATATCTTCAATTAACCTTTAAAGTTGACTATTGTGTGACTTTATAATCCATGACGATTTTATTCGCCATAAAAAAAGATAATGCTCTAGGCTAGAGTATACGAATAATTCATCATTCATTTAAATCGTTTTGATTTCTTTAACATATCAAAAGTGCCAATCATATAAAGTACATATTGACTCTGGATTGCGCCAAAATATTTCGCACCCTGAAAAGATGTCAAATAAAAACAAAAGATGAAAAAATAAATAAATAAAAGAAACTATTCGCATAAGTATTTCACTTTAAATTAATTTGCATATAATTGATCAAATATTTGGAGGCCTAAAAAAACCTATATATACACACACACCTATAACCCAATACATATTATGAATTTTAAATAATATAATATAAATTAATAAAAAAAAACATCGTGTTGAGCTCATCCATACTAAAAATAATGACGACGAATTAATTACCGAAACGAAAAAATGTGCCTAAAGCGAAAAAAAGGCTAGGAGGAGCCGATAACATGGTGATAAAACTCCCCGTCGTTGTCGCCCCATTGAAAAGAAAAATATTTAAATGCAATCAAAAAACGTATAAATTGTCGCGTCTATCTGCTGTATAGCGTATACGTAAATCCGCTTTCCAACAATGCGGATACGAAAAAATCTGAATAAATTCAACTTGATTTTGATATCACCGCGAAGCGAAGATACCTGTACTCGTAGCGAAAAAACAGACGTTGATCGAAAAGTTCATCAGTTTGCATAGATTTTAGTGGAGATATTTTTTTACTTAATCGATATCGGTATGGACTCGCGTGTCACGTCCATAGAGCATGATATGATAGGGTATGTATATTCATGAAACAGGACCGCAAAAAATTAAATGCGAATACCACAGACCAGACTCGTAGATGATGGCTGACTATCTATATTCTCTTGACATCATTCCACTTGCACGATTTCAATAGTATTATTAACAATATAAATAGTAACGTTCGTAACCTGTTCCACGATTCGTGAGCCAGCAGATTTATCGAACAATATTCAACAGCTCGTTGTCCACTTGGCAAAACACACGATACATGGCGAGGAGTTTTTGTGCAGAAAAAAACCTCGAACAATGGAGTGTTTTTTGGCAACACGTTACTTATACATCTTGCACGTTGTAATTCTCAGAGATAAATAATGTATTTAATTTCGGCGAATTGCGTATTATAACATGAGTATGGGCCTTTAATAGCAGCCCCAGTCTTCACTGTTTTCTCTCCAAACACATACATGTTATAATCACGCGTTTACCACGTGTTAATACCGCAAATCTGAGGTAAAAACATTTCAAGAAAATAAATCAAGTATCTACCCGGATTACACAGAATCGTAAATGCCCTTCATCAATTCAGTGAAATGTAATAGATAAATGCATTAGGAAAATTTCCACTGGTGTGAATTAAGCCAACGAAATTAACACCCAGGTAGCATGCTCGCCATCAACATCTGCAGGGCATCTGCAACGTTCAAAATCGTGATAAACCGGCCCAACTGGCTATGATGGTTAACATAAAGAATCACACCGACAACGGGGCGCTGTCGCAGCGTATCAAATAACCGCGACCACGATGCGAAGCGGTTAGAGCCGGTTCGAACCGAAAAGCTTATAGCAGCCAATCAAAACCAGAAAGGTAATTAGTCAAGGTAAGAAGGCGCCATCCACCACCTATTTCACCTCTAGAGATCTACATATCTTTTTTTTATACTTTAGTCGTACCAACCAAGACTTTGCTTCGCTTATAGACATTGATCGATCTATGATGGTCTCAGAGTAGCTTTATTAGTTTATTTGACTGTCACTCAGAGGCTGGTAACCTTTTAATGTCCGTTAAATTCGTTTCGTTTGTAAACAAATAAATTACGTTTCTTTCTTGGCTCTTTTTTTCTATTATGTTTATAGTCTGCTGGCGTGAGCTGAGGGGATTTCGCCTGATATTTTTAAATTAGCTCACAGAAAGCTTAAACTTTAAATTATAATTATTAATTCGTAGACACATGCAGATTTAAAAGATAAATGGTACACTTCTTAGAATCGTTCCAGCAAAAATATAAACGTTAAAATCGCATTTGAAATGGAAATTTTGAAAACAGGAACACACATTCCAATCAAGTGTAGTGAATTCTTAAAAATCAGAAGAAATCGCAAATAAATAAATTCTATGGAAATATCTGAATTGATTGAGCGCATCCCAAATTTGTTTTTCAATAAAATATGCAAAGTAGTAATGCTAGAATGCTAAATTATGCATTGGAATTTAATACCTATACTTACTATACGAAGGCGCCAACTGGATAGCGTCCAGTTATTATAATAAAAAAAATATTTTTTAAGTAGAGAACGCCTTAAAGGGATAATTGAATTTATTTTTCTATTGACTATATAGAAAAATGATGGTACAAAATTGAATTGAATAAAAATCCAGTCGCTAAAACTCCACCCGCATTTAAAATCTTGTCCCAAAAAAAACAATACAGCGGAAATAAATTGCAGGGTAGTGGACTACCGCTTTAGTAAATCATCATCAATATAGCCCGATGGCGGGACTTGGTTGCATGTTTTGTCGATCTCCCTCCAGTTTCGGAAGCCCAGCAGCTGTCGGGCGTCCTCACCTATTATTGGGTAGTCCCAGGGAACTCTCGGTCATCCACGCAATTTCGCTTTTTTTTTATCTGCGCTTATCACCTTCTCCAGCATGCTTTTATCGATTTATCGTTCACTCGTTGTACATACCCCGACAATTGAATTCGTGGTAGTTTCGCGATTTTCGACACTTCCAGCTTATGGTACAGTTGATACAGCTCGTTGTTGGATCCAATGTAATTACCATCGTTCTCGTACGCTAAAGAATTGAAGGGGTAGATTTTTCTACGTGGACTTTGTACCAAACTTCTTTTTTCCATACACCATATGTAGATTTTGATCGGGTAAAGTTTGATTTTGTAGATTTTCAAGCAAAACCGATTAGGAATACTCTAACTTATATAATTTTGCACTGTTTTTTGTTTTAATTCAACACTCGTGCATATGTATTGACTTTACACTACTTTTACTTACATTTACTCTATACCAACATATGTATTTATTAAATTTGTGTTTTTTTTTTTTTCTTTTTTTACAGCCACCAAAGACCACAGAGGACACAGTCTCAATTCGAGAGAAAGTCAAACTATCACGCAACGAAAAATGGAGAATCTTGAAAAATATTATGATAATCTCATTAGCATTTATGGTACAATTTACAGCATTCCAGGTAATTTGAATGATCATGTTATTTCTATGTAATTTGTGGATTCAAGTTCGTGAGCTCTCAGTGTTCCTGAATTTATCGGACCTGTTAAGTCTTTAAGGTCAATTCAAAACGAATCTTTAGACAATCAAAAATGGGGAAGGATAGGGTAGGTTGAAGGGCCATCGTGATAGGCAGGGCACACACAAGGATTACGTCTCAGTCCTCAGTGAGTTTTGTTCAACAAGCAAAATTATCGTTTATTCATCTTATAAGTTAACCTTGCCAATGTGCCTTGTGGCCCCTTCTACGAAACCATAGGCATAGCAATATTCTGATACGATTTCTGTTTGTGACACATCGAGCCAAACTAATCCGTTTCACAGTTTCCCGGATATCTGCTGTGACACAGACGCAGTGTTCTTGATGGCTCTCCTGATACGCACATTAGCAGGTTTTTGTGCCCTACCAAATTACGGCTATCTCCCATTCTAAGTGCAATTCACTAAACGGCCACGTTGTGTAAGAGTATATGCAGAACATTCTTGCATATACGCCTATGGGCACGTGTCGCAGGTCTACAGGAATAATGGCATGCCGACTGTGGAAGAGCGAAATGTGGGTTAGACGGTCTCTACTGTAGTCTTGACACTTATTTTAAAAGGCGGAGATCACCACATTTTACCATGATATTGTAGAGATTTTAGTTAATATCCCGTTACAAAATCTATGAACTTAAATCTAGGATATAGCTACCAACATGCAGTGTGTAATGTCTCTCATTTTTGTGTTCGATGTTAAAAGGGGAGTCCCATACATTCGGCTAATGCGAGAATTTGTTGTTTTAACAACAGGGTATACTACGACTCAAATTGAGCTACGACAGCAACGTAACTGGCAAGTGGCCTTAACTTGTTTCAGAAATTTAGTTTCGCCGATAGGAAAAGCTCGGTCCTATTGAGCAGCACCCGCTCTAGCGCTTACGCCGCCCCGGAAAGAGGACATTTTGTCGCCTCTTCTCTACTATGTCAGGGATATATGTAGTATTTATGTCGTTATTTTTGTAGACGCGATTGGAGTAGTTTTCGATAACTTTCTCACACAAGTAGATAAACTTCAATTAGCCGTACTCTCTCGCGGAAGAATTTGGGAATGGTTTCAACGTTCTTGACTTATTTTCATAAATGCGGAGCAAGTTAAATGTAGAGAACCTAGCCAAATCTTGGCGAATTGGAGTTGAATTGATGCGAAAAGTAGGTGAAAGTTTTCGAAAACGACTCAAAAAAAAATAGTGATGATAATGGGCATGAAATTCCTCACATGAGTTTTTTTGTCGCTTTTATTATTTCATATACAGTAGAGCGTTGATTATCCGAACTAATGTCCGCAAGGGGTGGTACGGATAACCGAAAGTTCGCTTAATCGGATTGGCGAAAAGCAAACATAAACGGCAACCTGCAGAAGCGCCAAACGACTAGCATCGAACAAAAAAAAAAGAAATTCGAAGCAATCGACTGCTGCTAATGAGGAGTTGCTTCCTTCATACACTTTATTTTTTTCATTTGATTCGATGCATTTTATATTAAAAAATCTCAGTTTCTGGTTCAATTAATCGAATGCTCTCCTGTGATTTACAAGAATAGATAACATTGTTAGGTTTAATCTTCTGGAAATCAAACTGAGACGTATAACATACCTTAACTTTATAAAGATATAGGGATCATGCCAGCAAACCCAATTCGAACCCTTAATTCTGGTGAAGAGAAGATGAATTATATTCTTTTTTAAGAAGAACTTAATTAGCATATTACTGAGCAAAAGCAGGGACAATTCGGTTTTTGGAAGCTTAATTTGGGCAATTTTCACTAAGCATTTTCTAAATACAGCACCTCATGTCCAGTATGAACTCGACTTTGCGTCTTTCAAAAGAGAAACGGTTGATAAATAAAAAAAAAATATTTAACGCTGATTAATTAATTATTTAATTGATGTGCTTTTTTGTTTAACAAAAACTTTATTCCGCCGCCTAGAAAAAAAAACGAAAATTCTTTTTATGGGTCAATCAGTTTCCTGCCTTCCGATATTTTATTTCGCCCCTTTTTTATTTCATCTGTAGTTTCTATGGCTTCCTCTCCTTTTTGCAACTTTTTTTTACTCGAGGGCTAGTTAAAATCCCGCCCCAAAATTATACGCCTAGGCGACAGCCTTGGCTTGCTTGAAATAATAAACACCACTAATGCCCATTTTTTTAATTTCAGGGTACAGCTAATCTACAATCTTCGATTAATGCAGAAGATGGATTGGGAACAATCTCACTTAGTGCAATTTATGCTTCATTAGTTGTATCATGTATATTCCTACCTACATTAGTTATTCGACGATTGACTGTGAAATGGACCTTAGTTTGTAGTATGTTATGCTATGCTCCATATATTGGATTCCAGTTATTCCCCAAGTAAGTATATGATTCGCAAATCCATAAAGCTTAAAAATCTGTGAAGCTATCCACACTTACGGTCAGATTACGTTATCTCGGCAAACTACTGAACTTAAGCTGTAAAATTCATCTCACCGCATATTACGTAACCTGACATAAGTGTACAAACATTCTAAATAAACATCTGAACTCAAACAGTTACTTAAACCACTTTTTCCTTCATCTATTTTTACAGATTCTTTACCTTAGTACCTGCTGGTATTCTAGTCGGTTTGGGTGCTGCTCCTATGTGGGCATCAAAGGCCACATATTTGACACAAGTCGGTCAAGTTTATGCCAAAATCACGGAACAGGCAATCGATGCCATTATCGTACGATTCTTCGGCTTCTTCTTCTTGGCATGGCAAACGGCCGAGTTGTGGGGAAATTTGATCTCAAGTTTGGGTAAGTTCTTACACATAAAAAAAAAAACAAATATCATGTCCTATGTCAAATCCTTGCTAATTGCTTACTCTCTTTCCAATACAGTTATCTCGAGTGGAGGCGAAGGTGGCGAAGAGTTAAATACAACTCTCAGTGAAATTGCCCTACAATCATGCGGTGCAAACTTCTGTGCTGTTGGCGCAGGCGGCCATGGCAATCTTGGAAGACCACCATACAATGAAATTTTCGAAATTACCATCATTTATTTGGCCTGTATCATTTGCGCTGTGTTGATCATTGCTGTGTTTTTGGATCCATTGTCGAGGTTGGTATTTCGAACATTGAGTTGACTACATTTTATGTACTTGTTGTATATTTGAAACCAATTGACTCCACCTTTCAATTGCTCTTTTCCTCCAACAGGTATGGTGAAAAACGAAAGGGTTCACAATCAGCGCAAGAGCTTGCTGGCATTGAACTCCTTATGGCAACATTCAAACAGATGAAGAAACCGAATCAGCAACTTTTGATTCCTATCACAATCTGGATTGGTATGGAACAGGCGTTCATTGGTGCTGATTTCACACAGGCCTATGTCGGTTGTGCTTTGGGTGTCCATCATATTGGCTTTGTGATGATCTGTTTTGGCGTCGTAAACGCTATCTGCTCCATTCTGTTCGGCTCCGTCATGAAATATATTGGCAGGATTCCAATTTTGGCCTTGGGCGCTATTGTTCACGGATCAATTGTCGTATGCATGTTATTCTGGATGCCGTCACCAAAGAATCCAATCATTTTCTTTGCCATGTCCGGATTGTGGGGAGTAGGTGATGCCGTGTGGCAAACACAAATTAACGGTAAGTTTTTTTTTAACTCGTAACAAGTTTTCAATGTAGATCTTATCGTGAAAAATTCTTCAACTTTGGTAGGTCTATACGGTTTGCTCTTCCGACGAAACAAGGAAGCTGCCTTCTCTAATTTCCGTCTGTGGGAATCGGCAGGCTTCGTCATTGCCTACGCCTATGCTACCACGCTGTGCGCTCGCATGAAGCTGTATATTCTTTTGTGCATTCTCAGTCTTGGCGTTTTCGGTTACATTATTGTTGAAATCAGATACCGTGCTAAGGTAAGATCGAAAATCAACCATCAATTCCTCAACACCGAATCTAACCAATTTCCTTTCTTCTCTCAACAGCAACGACGACTTAAGGCGTTGGAAGAAGATCCCAAGGGACATGTCGAAGAACAAGCAGCACCAGGCGTTGAAGAAACTGACGACGAAAAAGACGATTTGGAAGAAGATATTATTGTTACGCATCTATAAAAGACACATTCTCGATTCCATATTAATTATATTCATAATCTAAACACTTTTCGAATATAAGTTAAGGCAAAAAACAATTTCTAGCTCTGTAAGAAGAAGGCAAAAGCAAAAAGCAAAACTACAAAATAATTATGAGAGATAAAAACCTACTTCAACGAGATATTAGAACGTTAACAATGTTACTCCGCAAAAACAGTAAACTATTTAGATATAACAAGAAGCGGATGAAGCAAATTTAGTATAAAATTGTCACGAATAGCAATGCCAGAGAGCTATTCATGCATATGGTACGCGATTTTAAATATACATAGTCGGTAGAGTCACATGCTACAGGAACACAATATTATTGAAATCGACGTAAGATTTTCATGTACACAATATAAAGTGTCACGAACATACATACGTATATATAGAGAGCGAAAATGTTAGATCTGTTTTCCTTCCTACTACATGCTTTATAAAAAAAACTGTACTATATTACGCTATTGCAAGAATTTCCTATTATTTATGATTTTATGTAATGTTATTGAAGTTTTTTTTGTGCTCAGTATTATACTTTAAACACTAAGTAAATGTGCACCTCATTAAGATGTCGAACGCAAATAGCATAATTTTATTATTATGCTCTTTTTAATGTTTAGTTAAATTTTAGATAAATAATAGCGATTGATATTTTTATTCATATCTTTGATTTTTATCAAGCTTAGTTTAAAATATGGTCCTAAAGATAGTGATGATTGAGTCTTCAATAGCTCATGTTATTGATGTATATTATTATATATATTTTTTGTTTTGTGTAATTATTGAGTGTAATAATTTACATTTGTAAGTAGATGTATTAAATACATTAAAAACTATTGTTAAAAAAATATCGTTTTTATTATTATCTTAATTTGAAATTATAACACAGTCACTACAGTTCTCTGATTGAACCATTGACTGAGACACAATCAGCTAATGCCTTTCATCCTGTAACACTTTTAATTAGACCAATCCAAAAATAGATTTACTATGCATCCAGTTTTAAATAAAAGCACTCAACAAATAAAAGTACTCAACGGCAAATGAACAAAAATTTTTGGATTTATAATTCTGATGAGTTCTCAACAAAAATAAATTCAGGCAAACGTAAGGATGGCTATACATATAAGTTACGGGTTCTCTGAATAAAGAAAAAGGAACTTATATGAAATGATTTCGTTGAGCCCGTTGAAACGTGTACCCACACAGACCTTTCCTATCATCATCATCATCATCATCAATATGGCACGATAGCCCGACGTCGGGCCTTGGCCGCCTGGATCGTTGACCTCCAATTGTCGCGGTTACGTGACCTTGTCCTCCAGTTTCGGAAGCCCAGCAGCTGGTGGGCGTCTTCACCTACGGAGTTCTCCCAGCGAGCTCTCGGTCGTCCACGCAACCTCGGTCCGTCAATTCGTTGTGCGTTCATAACTTTCTTTGGCATGCGATTGTCGTCCATCCGTTGTACATGCCCCGCCCATTGCAGACGTTGAAGCCTCACGATTTTCGATACTTCCAGCTCATCGTACAATTGATACAACTCATGGTTGTATCGGATACGCCATTGGTCTCGCTCGCGAACGGCCCCCAAAATTCGCCGAAGGACCTTTCGTTCGAATCGGTCTAGCAAAATTTCGGAGGCTTGGGTAAGGGTCCATGTTTCGCAGCCATAACATAGCACGGGTCGGATGATCGTTTTGTACACGCGGAGCTTCGTGTTCCTGTGCGCAAGTTTCGAATTAATTATAGGGAGGACCGAGAAATATGTCTTATTGGCTAGTTATATCCGTCGCTTAATTTCGTCGGTCTCGTCGGCGTCCTTCGATAAGTTACAACCCAGATAGTTGAAGTTGTCTACATACTCGATATTAAGGTCCCCCACTGCGATGCTTGAATTTGCTGGCGTCCTTGTTTTCGATTGCATCATGGCCTTTGTTTTGTTTTCGTTGATATGTAGTCCAACTTCCTTTGCGGCGTTATCGAAGTTATGCAGGAGGCTTTCTGCATCCCCCAACCTTCGAGACATGATGTTGATATCGTCGGCGTACGCTACTAATTGAGTCGACTTGATGAGTAGCGTTCCGCTGCTGTCCATATTCATGGCTCGAATTACATACTCCAAAGCCAGGTTGAAGAGCGTCGGCGCCAACCCGTCGCCCTGCTTGAGTCCAGTACGAGTTTCAAATAGGTCAGTGAGTCGGTTCTGCATTTTGACCTGCGAGACGGTATTAGTCATCGTCATCCTTGTGAGTCGCACTAACTTTGCCGGTATACCAAAATTCAGCATAATGTTGTACAGTACACTTCGGTCGATACTGTCGTATGCCTGCTTGAAGTCGACAAAGATTTGGTATACGTCGATGTTGTATTCCCAGCACTTTTGGAGTAGTAGCTTCACTGTGTAAAGCTGATCGGTCATTGAACGACCCGGTCTGAAGCCGCCTTGATACTCGCCAATGATTTGTTCTGCGTACGGATTGATTCTCTCTTCAAGAATTTTTGATAAAATCTTATAGGCCGTACAAACTAATGATATGCCCCTGTAATTCTCACATTTCAGCTTGTCACCCTTTTGTGGATTGGGCAGATTATGCTTTTGCGCCAATCTTCGGGGATTACCTCGTCGTTTCATATTTTCAGCAGTAGCACATGTATAGCATTGATCAGGCACGTTCCACCATGCTTCAGTAGTTCTGCTGGGATCTCTTCGGCGCCGGGCGCTTTATTATTTTGAAGCGACTGTATGGCAAGACTCACCTCCTCTACTGTTGGGGGTAGAACGGGAGGGCCTGGTTCGGCTAACTGCTCAAGAGCTGGCTCCGCGGGGGATGTTGATGGTGCATTGAGGAGCTCTTCGAAATGCGAGGCCCATCGTTTCTTGCCGCTTTCGATGTCGCTGATGATGTTACCAACCTTGTCCTTATGTACATAGGCTTGTCCTGGGTATCCGTTCTTGATATTATTTATAAGTTTGTACGCCTGTCTAATGTTCTTACTGGCTAATCTTTGATTTATTTGCTGTAACTGCTCGTCAAAATGTTTGCGTTTCATACGTCTAATTAACCTATTAGATACTCGCCGAAGTTCGTTGTATCTTTCTTTCTTGGCTCGGGATGCGCGTTATGTGTATTGGCGATAGGCTTCATTTTTCGACTCAATCGAGGCCCTGCATTCTCAGTCTGCTCGTCTGCGCCGGTCTTTATAGCCCACGACCTCTTCTGCGACCCCCTTGATGCTGTCTTTGATCTCCTCCCAGAACTCATGGATGCCTAGATTATTGATGTTATCAAGCATGGGCGACAGTTTTTCCTCAAGTGCTGTAGTATACGCAGCCGCCGTGGCATCATCAATCAAATTGTCAACCTCGAAGATCTTGGCAGGGTTGATTCTCGTTAAGTGCACCGAAGAGATTCTGCACCTGTAGGTCGTCTTCACCAAATAGTAATCGGTGTCGCAGTTGGCTCCTCGAAAGGATCGAACATCTAGGACAATATAAGCCCATCTCTTGCTGATCAGTACGTGGTCGATCTGGTTCACGGTGTATTCATCTGGAGACTTCCAGGTCTGCTTATGGATTCGTCGATGGGGGAAGCATTTAGAGCTTATGACCAAGTTTCTGCCGCTCGCAAAGTCGATAAGTTGTTGTTGTTTTCGTCGTGGAGGCTATGACCTCCAGTAGTTCCCCTATGCCAGCTTTCGTTTCCGACTTTGGCGTTAAAGTCTCCTAGCAGCAGCTTGACGTCGTTTGATGGAAGTGAGTCGAAGAGTGTTTCTAGGTCGTTGTAGAACTCGTCCTTTATCGCGTCTTCTTTTACTTCTGTAGAGGCATGCGCATTAATGAGCCAGAGATTAGCAAAACGGGTCTTAATGCGGCCACTCATTGATGGGTTTGAAGCCGATAACGTGGTCGTTGAGCTGCTTATTCACGATGAAAGCTACTCCAAACTGCTTGTTGCCCTCCTCTTTACCACTCGTAAAAATAGTGTGCGAATTGAGGTCGTTAATCTCGCTTTTGAGCCATTTAGTTTCCTGGATTGCAACTATGCTCAGCTTGTATTGTTCTACCTGATCCAGGAGGGCCCTTAAGGCGACCGGTCTATTCAGGGAGCGTACATTCCAGGATCCGAAAGAGTAATCAGTTGTTCGTTTGCGGGGTCTTCGTTGTTTTGTATCCGTCCAATCCGAGGCTTGTGTTTCAGGTTTCTTGACTTGAAGTTTTTCATAGGATGAGTTGTCGGCACATCGCTAAACCATGATAGGGTTTAATCGTTGAGTAAAGGCCATCATGGGCATGCCTCGAAGATGCTGCTTTAGTGGTTGAGTTAAACGTTTTCTGTCACCTATCACGTTAAGTAACCTGAGACGATGCAGATAAATACAGCACTCAGGCGCAGCGGTGCTTCTTCCAAATGTTGCATCAGATGATCTGACTTAGCCGTTAGAGGTTTTACCCACTACCGTTACCAGGAAGCGCCCACGCGGAGGATGATGATGAATGCCAAAAATACAGACGTCGTTCTTTCGCCTGTTTAGAAACAATGCTAGTGAGACAGCTAAAAATTCATATATTAGCACAAATCGAGCATACAAAACCTTGTGCAGAGAAAAGAAACGTATTTTTTTCGAACGGCAGGCTGACGCATTAAGCAACTGCACTAGCTCGAAAGAGTTTCGGAAAATTGCCAACTGCATTAATAGTGTTGATTGCACTTTCCATATTGAGAATAAAAAAAAAATACGGAACAGCTAAAATCCCAATTTTGCAGTATACTACAAAGTAGAGACATAACTAACACGGTTCAATATGCTAAGCCTAAATGGAGTCACCCAATATTAGACGCTGTGATAGCCAAAGATGAAGTGCAATATGCTTTGAGTCAATGCAAAGACAATAAAGCGGTAGGGAGTAACGGAATCCCAGTAGAATATTTTAAGTATGGAGGTGATGCAATGGTAGAGGTTATGTACGGAATTCAACCGAATCTTCGACAGTAATGCTATTCGTTACGAGTTCCGGGATTCCATAATATTCCCCATTTTTAAAAAAGGTGACGTCAACGTTCCATCATGTTGCCGTGGCATATCATTCCTGAATGCAGCTGGCAAAATATTTACAACAATTCTTCTAGATTTACCAAATGGATAAATGATGGAATGAAGATAGTCGAAAATCAGGCCGGATTTCGCAAAGGGTACCCAACCGTCGATCATATTGTTGTTCTCCGAAATACTGCGCAACTATATCTGAGTAACAAACGGAAGCTATACGATTTCAAGGCAGCCTTTGACACAATTGACCGGCACGCCCTATTCTATAAATTATATAATTGCGGAATGTCGGCTAAATTTGGGAATATTTTAGAAAAGTTATATGAGGATACACATGCGATGATCTGGAGTGGAAAGCAGGTATCTGTGTCATTCCAAACAAATGTTGGTGTCCGCCAAGGGTGAAAACTTAGTACCGATGCTTTTGCGATTTACATAAATGATATACTTGAAGATTGTCCGAGTGGAGCTGAAGCATTTGGCATGTTATTGTTGTTTCAGGAATGCAGACTTAAGTCACACGGTTAAATTTAAAATACATAATATGAGGTAGTAGTAAAGTCAATAATGCTTTACGGCGACCAGGTATGGGGGAGCAGGAGTTATGATGATGTTGAGAAACTCTCTCTTCATTACCGTAACTCCTAGTGGAGCATGGTGCGTTGATGACTACCGTGTGTAGTCATCAACGTTACAAAGGCAACTGAATTCGGAGTGTGATACGGTTGTCAGCCATACCACTTCCTAGTCGCATTGTTAGTTTATTATTCTACGATAAGAATATTTCTTATCATCTTCTTCTGAATAATAAACTTGCGACGAGTCGTGCCGAGTTTGGAAACTCGTTTCTCTATGAGTATCTATTTCACAGAGTGGCGACCGAACGTTCACGGCCACAGAGCACGACAAACGATGTTGAGAAACTACAGCGGTATTATTTGAAGCGAACGTTTAAATTGCCCATGAAGACACCAAACTACATGCTGCTGCAGGAAACTGGATTAATGCCACTGTTTATTGAAACTCTCACACTACATATAAACTACCTTGTCAGAGTATCAAATATGAGTTACCCACTAGGAAAAATTAGAAGTCCTTCTCGAAGAAGATGTTTTGAAGGTCTTTTTCATTCCAAGGGAGCAAATAAGGAGGTATTTAGAATGACTTTAAAAATGAAATGAAATCCTTCTCGGGAAGGTATTTAGAAGGTGTGTAGAAGGTAATAGTCATTCCGAGGAAGTAAATATGGAGGCATTTAGAATGAGTTCAAAAGATAATATAAAATCATTTCCGGGTAGGTGTTTAGGAGTGAATTCGAAGGAATATGCCGATTCATTCTAAAGTGCAGCAAAAAAAGCCTTCCATGAAGTCCTTTTTATTTCATTCCGAAGTACTGGAAATAAAACCTTCCTAGAAGTCATTATGGAATCATTACATAGTACTTCCAAAAGATTCCTTCTTGGAATTACTTCTTTCCGCGGACATGGCTATGGAAAATGGTAGATATAAAGGTAGGTAAAAAGAATGAATTCTTTCATTCCAAGAAGACCTTTGGAAGGGCTTACTTCACACTCTTTTTCCTAGTGGGTAGTGACAGATTACCAGCACTAGTTCTTGCTCACGGAGTACATACGCAATCGCTATACTATAAGGACTTGCAGACGCTAGCTAATGAAGCCGGGGCGGCGTTTAACTGGGACTGAAGACGTGAAGCCAACAACCTTCTCTATCAGCTAATACGAGACGTGAAGCAACGACATATCGAAAGGACGTATGAAAGAGCAAGTTCCAACCAACATCGGAAAATCTATGTCAAGGTGAATCACAATTTACAAGCCAACACATACTTCCAGAACAGCTTTAGTGTGCCGAAAATATCACTAATATTCATTTCTTTAACATATGAGCGGATTTCAGTAAATTTCTTCCACAGGATTGGTCTCTACCACCGCTATCTTGATAGACAGGCCGAACTGTCGAAATTCGATTTCGAAAATTTGGTACCTTAGCGCCTGTGGTTGTTGCTATTGCTATTGTTGTAAATGTAATCAAAGAAAACTACATACACATAGCGCACTTCATACGCATTTTAATTGGTAAGCTTTCCAGTAGGGTATAAACGTCAATATCTTCTTCTTCAAAAGATATAGATGCCTCGTTCTTTATACCGCCCATGGCGTTGCGTTGCTCGTCCTGCGATGTAGGCACATCACCCGGTCTGACGACATTGGGTGAGGTTATAAAACACAACGTTCGCGCAACGTTACCTTTAATATGTCTCGGCCTATTTCCACAGGCATCTCTATCTTGGATCGTGTCATCGCCGAGACCAATGCGTTGTTGCTGCTTTTTCATTTGACACATCCAGGTGTTCTCCGGTCTTCCTCTGGCCTTGGGTCCATCAAGTGGAACTTCCATTGGTAATGCCTTCTTTCCGGGGTTTTCGAGCGGACGCCTTTGAACCCCTTAGCTTCAGTGGTTTAAACGTCAATGCATTATGGCATAATTACACTTTGTGTATTATTTGAGTTCAACTGATACGATCGCATATAGTTTTTGAAGTAACAATTAGAAAAGTGAACAAAACTTAAGTACATATAAAAGAACAAGTCACAAAGAAAAATATACCCAGTCAACAACATCGATCAATTCTTTTACTTAATTTCAGATATTATATGCAGGTCCTTTATTTCATAGCATTTAGACCCTATTTTCATGCTGAAAAGACTACGTTGGCATTTTCAATAACCCATCTAGTTATCGACTTGTTTGCTTATTAATCGATTTTTTTCAATCTCAAAGGTTAACGCCTTCTCCTTCTTGTGGCGGACCACACAATCCCAGCCCCCAAATCGGTCGGGACCAAAGCCACCTTTATAAGAAAGCCGGGAAGCAGCAATACATGCACACAAATCAAGCCTGGAGATGTCGTATATACGTTGCACGATGCACTAACACAAGCACAGCGCATGTAAAAAAAAAATACCGACGTACACAGGGCTGCGCCCGCAATACGAGGGCTTTTTAGATTTTGGATACATACATAGTGAATAATTTTGCACATATATTTTGTAGGTAATAATAAGAATTATGCACAATGTTAATGAAATGCTTCTCGTAAATCTATTTTTGGATTGGTCTAAATAAACGCGTTCCAGAATGAAAGGCGTATCACTTTTTAATTAGACCAATCCAAAAATAGATTTCCTATGTATCATGGCTCCACATATTAACTGGATTTATTAGCTGTAACGCCGTTACCATTACTCCAAACAGAAAAAAAGCTACTGATATGAAATGTACCCATCGAGTTCTTTGATTTGATAAAAACTAAAAAAGTCGACTTTTTCAAATCTCCGGGACACCCTGTTTGCGTCATCCTACCAACATCTAAGTATTTCGTGCTAAAGACTGTTACGATTCTACACATTCCTACCAAATATCATAACGATCGTAAATGTCCGGGACACCCTGTTATCTTGGCCATACCAATTTTTAAGTATTTCATGCCAAAGACTGTTACCATTCTACACATTCCTACCAAATTTCATGACGATCGGTTAAGCCGTTCGCGAGTTATTTAGTGAACAGACGGACGGACAGACGGACAGACGGACGGACAAAATCGATTTCATAAGGGTTTTTTGTAAAATCTAAAAAAACCCTAAAAACCGTGTCTACTCTGATAAAAATCGCGAAAACACGTGAAATATTCACTTTTTGTTGGGATTTTTTTCTTTCACTGTATTTAGACACTTCAATTCACGACACATTGCACTTTTCGCGAGAAAATCGACCGGGAACCAATACTTTTCGTGTAAAGTTTGCCGCGGACCCGATTTGCCTTTACCGCAATGTAAATCCATCTGATCTAGCCTATTATTTGACACTTAAGTAAATGACCGTGTTCTGCTTCCTGGCTTGTATTAAAATGGCTTTGGTCGGGACCCATAATCAGACAGTCCCTAACAATCCTGAAAATCAGAGATAGATACATAGATAGATACATATATACGAGTGAATCGATTTTTGCCGGTCCATGGCGATACTTTGGTTTATTTTGCTCTCAGAAAAAAGAGAATAAAGGAAGTAATATTGTACGAGAGAATTGAAGCAATTTTGCTGAAGAGTTTGGTGAGTGTTAGTGCAAGGGAAATTATGCATAGGCGCCGTATAAATCTGAGTTCTTTATGAGGGGGGCTTGGCGGGAAATTTAAAATGTGTCATTAATTTGCATTAGGTGGTCAAAGCCCGACGTCGGGCCATCGACACTAATGATAATATATCTGATGCTGAAAGAAATTAAATAAGGAAATATGAATGTATGCATGTCTGTAAAGTTATCTACGACATTTTTTGGAATAGAAATGATGTGGAGTAAACCTGAATATCTGCTCCTAGCGTGGTCCATCCAGATAGATGCACTCGTCAGGTCTTGCATATTCGCGTCTATCTGAACGTTGTGATCTTGTCTATGTTTGTTCCCACATTGAACACTAAAGAGATGGATATAAACAGAGGTTATGATCACAATGATATTATCCGTATGCCGCCCAATAGCTGATCAATTACTTCAAAGCTGCCTACTAAAGTGTGAACAAACAACAAAAACAATCATATGACGTCATTAAAAGCAAGAACAATGCAGTGAAAAAATTGCGAACATTACCAGCATTGGGTGAGGTTATAAAACACAACGTTTCGCGCAACGTTTCAAATCAACCGGCCGTTACGGATCAGAAACTTCTCCCTACAAACAGATCCCCTAAGCGCCCCCTTGCGAGGCATAGCTAGATTGATTGACAGAAATTTAGAATCTGCCGTCGAACCGTGCATTTCCGCCCTCATTTATTTATTAAACTATTTATAATCAATGTAAAATTTATCTGCATCTCGTTTAAAACTGGAAATTTTAATTTTCGAGCAAAACGTATCAGCTGTGATGTGTCAATTGTCACATTTGTCACTTTCCGAGAGATGGCGATGGTAACACCAAGTCTGATCCGGATCTATGCGTTTACAGAACACAATACACAGAGAAAAAAAATTAGAATGGTTATCTAAAGAAATAGTCGAATTCATCAAAAGTTCGCGTTGATTTTCAGCTTATGATTCTATGTAGTTGAAACAGTTACGAAGATATGGATAATTTTTCTATTCGTCATTAGTTGAAACATCTACTATATTTGCAAATTCAATTAATTCATTTGTAAAGACAGCTATTTATTATCTATAAATTGTAAAATGTTGGATAGCTAAATTGTGTTGAAGAAAAAAGAACGATTGTTTGTAGTTAAATTTTATATTTGAATAGTTCAATCAACAACTTTTGTGGAAGAATTGACTAAACTTTTTCTTCTAATCTTGCGTGGTTAAATGAACGAATTTAATAGTATTTTTAGCTACGAAGATTAGAGAAATCAGCTATTTCTTTGGTAAAACTATCTAAATTTAAGTCAACTACTTCACTTTAGATAAAAAGTCTAAACCATTTTTTTCAGTGTAGGAAACGTTTCGGAAAACGCGACACGTTACGCGAACGTTGTGTTTTATAACCTCACCCATTATGTGTAAGCTATGAAATGTTGCCGCTGCTACTGCTATTCAAAGCAGTAACAGCTCGCGAGTCAGTTAGTAATTAAAACGAGGCTAATTTTGGGCGCGGCCAATCCCTTTAGTGCGAATATATTTGTTTGTACATATTTTTTGTAGTTTCGATAAAGACACACTAATATAAGGTTTGATTGGAATTTAGCTAAACAAATTTTAGGGGAACCTAATTTTAGGGGTTATGGGTGGTTGGCGCATAATGATCCAATGGTCCGATTCTATCGACTTTGACATATATTTTGTAGCTTCCAAAAAAACACATTTCAGTGAGTTTTGGTTTGAATTAGCGCACAAATAAAAAAAAAACAATTCTTAGAAGAGCTTAATTTGGTGGTTCGGGTTTGTATGGCAGCCTCATGACCTCATTTTTTGTGTTATCTATAGGAACACATTTGTGCCAAATTTGGTCAAAATTGGTGGACAAATAAAAAAGTTTTTTTTAGAAGGGCTTAATTTTGGGTTTGTATGGAAGCTCCACGACCCCATCATCCGATTTTATCGATTCAAACATACAAACTGGCTGCAGCAAAAAGAAGCATGTGTGCAAAATTTCAGCTTCATAGCTTTTAAGACGGCCCAGTAAAGCACTTCGCAACAGACGGACAGACTGACATCGCCCAATCGACTCAGCTCGTCATGCTGATCATATATTTATATAGTCGCAGATGTCTCCTTCAATGTGTTACGAACATCATGCCAAAATTAATATACCCTTCGGTTGACTCTACGAGCGAATGGTATAAAAAAACATTAAACTGGATGTATGTACAGTAGGGCCTCGGTTTGCGTCGGTAATTGGTTCTAGAAATCGCGACGCAACACGAAACAACGCAAAACGAA